>CAMXCT020001780.1:85071-347571 GCA_947184155.2 Cladocopium goreaui
CAAGTAGTGATGAATCCTTTTTTGTCACAATAACTGATAACTGATTATAGACAGATAATTACCACTGATGGTTTTTAACCCTTACTTATTGTTGATGAATGTTTTCCAGGTATCATCATCACCATAATCACCAAGCAACAGCCATCTCTCTTAGTAAATTCCATGTATCCCATGGTATCCCTATTCCAACAAAAATCATGTCCCTTCCCTCCACTTAAACTTCCCAGGAAGTTCCTGGCGCTTGGTCTTTGCTGCTGAAGGGATACCAAAGCCTCACCAGTGCCTTAAAGGTACGGCGAGAACAACCGGGCAGCCGGGATAGGGGACTATACTACCCTTTATGTATGGGTTTTTTGACAATCCATGGCCTTAAAATTTCCTAGGAACCAACGAGTATCGAATGACGTGTCGACTTTTTTTTGAACACGAGGCTCATCAACTGGGTTGACGAACGATTTAGGCACCAAACATGATGATTAATGGTGATTTAATGGTGATTTAATGGTGAAATGAGCCTTGGGTACTCAAACATGGCTGGAAAATCCACCACTGAGTTCGATGATTTTCCCAGCTAGCCATGTTTGACACCGGAAGGGTAGATCAACCTGAAGATTAAACACTGGTTGGTGGTTTGGAACATATGTTTCCCATTCAGTTGGGAATAATGACCCCAACTGACTCATATTTTTCAGAGGGGTGGCTCAACCACCAACCAGACATACTATGGGTTTGTGAGGGTTCATAACTAAGAAATTTAAGTGGATATGTTCACTGTTCGTTGTTGGTTTCAAATACGTTTTTTTTTTTTGTGTGTGTGTGTGTTTGAAGATAGAAATGGGATGATGATCCCAATTTACAAGTTTTTTAAATAGAAATGTTGGTGAATGATGATATGATGTGGTGAAAAGATAAATGAACCATAATAGATAAATCATTGAACTAAATGGGTCATAAAGTCCATAGCAACAATAGCATATTATTTAATCACCAGAGGATACCAGAGGGTATTGACTTGTTGATTTGTTGAATCATTTTTTGCATTTCTATCTTGTATCCCAATGCTTGCTGTTAAAATCTCAGATTTATTGTCGTTGACATCCTTGCAGTTGTTACATTATATATACATATATATATATATATGTGATGGAGTATCCATCAGTAGCAACTGGACTATGAACGCAAAACCTATCATATTTAGGACATTTCAAGGTCCATTGTTGGTCAACATGTTCCCCCCTGATTCTGAGATTTTGTTCCAAAAACCATCAAAAACCTACAGGACCTCCCCTATATTTGGCCAGTGAATTCATGATTTCCTGATTTTCGGAACCCCAAAATAGATCGAACAGGTGGAAACTAAACAAAAAACAGCTATAGGCTTAGGTAATTCAACATGGTGATGGAAAGCACCATTTCAATGGGAAGACTGTCAGTGAATCAGCATGCGAATTTGTTCGTAGCCGTATCAAATTTCCAGATGATATAGTTGGGCAAGGCGTGTTTTAAACATAGTATCTCACTGAAGTTCATGATACATATATCATCATATATCTCTATTTGATAGGAGTGAGCAGAAACCAGCAAACATTTCACTGCTGGACACCACCTTGTATCATCCTTTATATGTTTGAGCTGTCTTCCTTTCATTTTTGAAAAATAAACTAATAGTTAAACCACCACAAAGATCCATTGGATTCATGAATTGATTGCATCTCAAGTTTTGATAAACGAATAGGTTCAGCCAGTTCAGCCATATTACTCACCATGAGATAATGGATCAGTGTCACTGCCACAGGATGCCGCTCAAGCAGCTGCAGGGACGCCCGAAACGGGCGGCAGCGCACACATTGCACGTGGCTTGGCGCTGGATTGGAGTGGGTGACAAATCAACGCCCATGTTTTTTTTGGGAACCTACCCTTTGTCTGATTGCTGGTTTGGAACAGTTTTTATTTTTCCATATATTGGGAATAATGATCCCAATTGACTAATATTTTTCAGAGGGGATTAAACCACCAACCAGCTGTGATAGTTGTAGGTTTAATCATGGTCTACATGGTATAAATTGGATAATAAATGGGATAGTAGTATGCCTAGTCTACATAATATCATTTGTTTAACCCATATTATCCATGGGATGAATATCCAATAGTATTATGTTCTATAAGGGATAATCCGTGATGTTATCAATGGGATAATTATAGATAGTGAATAAGTGTATATCTATAATGAACATTATATCGTTGTCATGGGGATATGTCCCTCTGGTAAATTAACCATTTGACCCTCAAAATAGCACATCTTTAGTGGAAACTGATCTTCCAACCCCGATGACTGCCAGGGTTGGGCTGACTAGCGATTTAGGGGCCAAACATGGTCCAACAGCATGGCTTACTGTAAGGCTTAAGGAAAACCATAGGAAAACCATAGGAAAATATGGGTAAATACGTGTACATATATATATATAGGTTTGGAACATATTTTATGACTTTCCATATATTGGGAAGAAGAATCCCAACTGACGAACTCATATTTTTCAGAGGGTAGGTATACCACCAACCAGTTGCATTTGAATGACAAATTTGATGAGAGCAAAATCGAAGGGGATTTTCTAACATTCTTCTTGCTGATTGTGGCACTTGGAGAGTTCACAACGCCGCAAGCTGGCAGACAATCAGAGCCACATTGCGCCGTGTTTTTTTTTGGCCGTTAAACTCAATTGAGCAGTGGTTGCAAAACTCTTATTAAATGCAGAGTTAACCATGAACAGTGAGTATTGACATGGATTTGCCTCATTTATGCGGGGTTTAATTACATATGAATATAGTTGACACATGATTGTTGGTGGATATGGTAGATGATTGTAGGGGTTATACTATCCAAACTATGTTGGGGAGCATCAACAACGGTCAACTGGGAATGCCTATGAACCAACCAGTATAATGAAACCCAAATGCTCCATGTATGGTATATTTGCCACCATTTACCCTAAAAATCACCCAAATGTAGGTAAATATACTATACATGGATCATATGGGAAATGACATTTCGGGTCTGAACAGTGCTCAATTTCTGGCTTTCGTTGTAATGATCATGCAAAAAACGGTTCAAAATTGTCTCAAGAATCCTACTGTATCATGGCGACAAAACTTGAGTGGGTAGGTCAAGTTTTTTTTTTTGCGATCATCCTAGTCCTAGTTTGCGGGGTGGCCAGAACACAAGAGAACCAAAACAGGTCTTTTTCAGAACATGTCTTATGGAGGCAAACAGCAGACATGTTGTTTCTATGTTTTTCCTGCAGAGTAAGGCATTCAAAGGCCAACCAGCCTCATATCTTCCAGTGGGACAGGATGAACATCTATAAAACGTGATAATCATGGCTGCTTAGTAATGTTTTGGTCCAACAGCATGGCTTAAGGCTTAAGTATATATATATACATATATATGTGACTACATAGGCTGCATAGGTGTATATATAATATATGACTACAACAAATTAGCACGGCCATGGAAAATCAATGAACATCCACCCTTTATAGATAATTTCCCAGGAAAACAATTTGTGTTCCCTATCTATGTTAGTTTATCCCGCCATTGATCTCAACCTGCGCAAGTTCCAGTCAGGTGTGCGCTTGGTGCGTGTGTACCTTGGAGTGCAATAGTGGGTACAATCATGACATATAACTGATCCAACAATAAATCATGGATTGTTTTTAATTAGTTGCAAAAACATAATAGTATTTTGGATGGATTTGAGCGGCCATAGAGTACTTGTTTGGCATTTTGGAGATGCGTTTGTGGTGTTAGATGTGTTTACCAATTACTAAAAGCACGAGGCACGAGATCCACAAACCAGCAAGAATATGTAGCATTTGTCAAGCTAAGGAATTGGCAGATGTGGAGATTTCTGTGCAGAAAAAAAGGGATGTCATAGCCATGTCCAAAGGGGTTTGTCACAAGGATTTGGGCAAGTTTGGGGAGACCAACAGTTTCATGACAGGTTGTCTCTACAACTGAAATTTAACACATGAAACCTGAAAACAACCATATCAAATAGGAACACACATAAAAACAAGATGAAGCCCACGAACCCGAATGCTCACACGTATGTTAATGGTACAGATGTCAAAACACATGGTTATGCAGTCACGCACAATACCTTTCTGCAATAGTTTATTTGAACAGTCTTGTGCATGTTTCCCTTGTTACCAGTCTGCAGTGTGGAGTGGAAAGTGTATAGTGTGGAGTGTAAAGTGTGGAGTGGGGAGTGTAGAGGGTGTAAAGTGTAGAATGCGGAGTGTAAAGTGTAGAGTGTGGAGTATGGAGTGTAAAGTGTAGAGTGTGAAGTATGGAGTGTAAAGTGTGGAGTGTGGAGTGTGGAGTGTAGAGTGTGGAGTGAGGAGTGTAAAGTGCAAAGTGTGGAGTGGAAAGTGTAGAGTGTGGAGTGTAAAGTGTGCAGTGTGGAGTGTGGAGTGGAAAGTGTAGAGTGTGGTGTGTAGAGTGTGGAGTGTGGAGTGTAAAATGTAAAGTGTGGAGCGTAGAGTGTAAAGTGTAGAGTGTGGAGTGTGGAGTGTAAAGTCTCAGGACTACACGGTGACGCCACCGGAAAACCAGAGACTCGAGACGAGACACGTGGGTGCAGAAAAACAAGCATTTCGTACGAGACTTCCTCCAATTTTGATATTTTCGGCACGTTATCAAACAGGTTGGAATGTCACAAAGTGCCACGCCTGCCACGCAAAACGACATGACAACGTGCTTGGACACATTCGAATAGGAGATGTTTTCCAGCTTCCCCCATAGACACGGCGACGCCACAGGAAAACCAGCGACTCGAGACAAGACACGTGGATGCAGAAAAAACAGCATGTCTGGAAATTTTGTGAACATCATCAAACAGGTTGGAATGTCACAAAGTGTCACGCCTGCTGCTACGCAAAACGACATGACAACCTGCTTGGACACATTCCAATAGGAGAGGTTTTCCAGCTTCCCCCATAGACACGGCGACGCCACAGGAAAACCAGCGACTCGAGACAAGACACGTGGATGCAGAAAAAACAGCATGTCCTACGAGACTTCCTGCAATCTGGAAATTTTGTGAACATCATCAAACAGGTTGGAATGTCACAAAGTGCCACGCCTGCCACGCAAAATGACATGACAACTTGCGTGGAAACGTTCGAAAAGGAGAGGTTTTGCGGCTTCCCCCATAGACACGGCGAAACCACAGGAAAACCAGAGACTCGAGACGAGACACGTGGGAGCACCAAAACGAGCATTTCGTGCGAGACGTCCTCCAATTTTCACACTTTGAAACATGCCGAAGAGACATGTTTTGCAGCCTCCCCCATGGACACGTCCAAAGTGTTGCGCCTGCCACGAAAACTGCAACACATCTTCTGAAAACGTAACAAAAGTATTGCGCCTGCCACGCAGAACGACATTCGACACGTTCCAGAACACGTCTGAATGTCACAAAGTGCCACGCCTGCCACGCGAAACGAAGCAACGACACGTCTGCAACCCCCAAAAAGGACCACCTCTGCAGAACTTCCCATAGGCACGGCCATACGGGGATCGCGCGAACGGTTGCGAACGGTTGCGGACGGTTGCGGACGCGGAAGCAACGTCGAGCGAACACACCCTCAACCCCCAGACCCCCAGAGTGAAACGGGAACCCTTGCTACGCATTCGGGAAAAATCGTCCAAACCCATTCTTAATGAATACATGTAAAGTTTAGTCGGTTTACATCAACAAACCTGCACGAAGAACCTAGAGCAGTTGAAGCGTTTGCTGACTGAGCACGAAGTTCTGGTTGCAAGTGATGACCCTGTTCCAGCTTCTCCTGTCAAGGTCGCCTTGGAAAGGCTTCGCTTCTTTTGGGCGGATCATGTTGTCGTTCAGTGGCACACTGCTTCCAAGATATCGAAATGCAGTCGCTGGTTTCACCAGAGACGAGGACATTGTCCACATGCCTGGTGGCGTTATAATCATCAGCCCCGCTCCCAACTCAACAAGATGCTCATGCGATTGGGTCCAAGGTTCGCAAGTCGAGTTCTGTCAGCCCCAGCAGACCGGCCAAAAAGAAAGCAAAGATGACAACCTGAGACGCCCCGTTCCATTGCCAGACGCTAGCGCAGACGCGCAAAGTCCTCTGTCACAGGCCATGCTCAATGCAGACAGCAGACAGATTGGATGGAATTGGCCGAGCATGTCAAGTCGGCAACACCAGCTTGGTCAAGTTGAAATCACCATCGCCAGAACGATCACGGCCTCCCCCAAAAATGCTCCAACCCCAGCAGCTCGCCAAAGGAGGGTACAGGCATTAGAGTTCACATCTTAGCTAGTGAGATAAAAGGCCCATTTCGCAGCCCGCAGCTGAATCGCAGAGGCCAAAGCTCCAGTGCTCCAAGAGATTGGATTTTCGCTGCATGCCATGTCGTAGAAATCATGTAGAATTTTACTGGATAGTCCCGCTTTAATGTGTTGGTGGGAGCGCTCAGCCATCACCATTCTGCATTCTTGGGCATCTCAGACAAAAATGATCAAGCATGGCATTCTTCAACGCAGATTGCTGCTACCCATTATCACTGGGCCACCACACTCCCAAAGTTGGAGCTGTAGCAACACGGTCTCAAGTCTCAGAACTAGATGTGCAAAATTGCATTTCCTCGATGAACTTCAAGCAATGGCTTTGTTGGATGGATCTTTCGTTTTTAGCCAATTATGTTTTCCCTATTAGAAACATTTCTTCCTACAGTAATTAGATGTTTTTAAAAATCAGAAAAAAGCCCCACTCAGGAGGTTTCAGAATCGCATCAAGTTTTCACTGCAGTGATGATAGGCATGTAATTTTGAAAGAAACGTTTTTTTCGGCACCATTTTCAAGAAAAAACGCAAGAAACGTTTTGTACTCTCTCTTGAACACACGAAACGTTTTTTTAGAATGACACGCTGGTGGATCCCTGGCAAAACCTCCGTAAGCAACTTAACACAAATAGTTAAACGCCATGAAGGGTTTAACCATATTTAACATTGTTTGATTGCGTTTATTTGTTTAAGGGTTAAACAATCCATACAGTAATAACCCCAGTTATGAATGGGATGAAATAACTCCTGCAACTAAAGTTATATATAACTTGAATGGTATTTTCTTAGTCAGTATGTTAAGGGCCATAACTGTATCCATTTGTTCGTTTTCTCGGCCATGGATCTCAACTGTGGCAAGGCCCCACCGCTCCTTTGCGCGGAGCTCGGTCGCGCAGTTGCGCGTAGGCATGAGTGGTTTCACATGTTGGGCTTGTTTGAAAATAGGGGACGCTTAAATTGGCATTGGTCAATCATCACTATCCCTATTACTTAATGATGGCCCTTCGGGAGTATACAGCATTTTCAGACACACAATTGTTGAAATCTGGTAATTAGTTTCAAACAATGGTACAAAACTGTTGTCCCTCAGTTATTGTAATATGTTACCCTCTGGTTATTTAACATAGCCATGGAAAATGGCCCATTTATAGATGGTTTACCTATTAAAAATTGTGATTTTCCATGGCTATGTTAAATAACCAGAGGGTAACAAGTTTGACTACAGATCCAACAAAACTTGGGATTTCAGAATCAAACTGTTGGGTACCTCCATGAGCAGAAGAAAACTGCCATTGTGGCCAAACTGCTGGTGGTCATGAAAGCCGTGGCTTGGCTCCTTTTTGTTTGCTATTTTTATTGCTGGCGCCGGTATTGGATGTGCGACATCTCAATTGTAAGAGTTTAGAATGCAGCTATACTGGTAATGGAGGTAAAACAATAATAAACCACCCATGACTGGGAATGGTAACCATACCAACTATCAAAATGGTGATTTGGGCGATGGTTTATTTTATTTTTCCCGAATGCGTAGCAAGGGTTCCCGTTTCACTCTGGGGGTCTGGGGGTTGAGGGTGTATTCGCTAGGCGTTGCGTTCACGGTCGCAACCGTTCGCAACCGTCCGCAACCGTTCGCAACCGTTCGCAACCGTCCGCGTGAGGACCGTATGGCCGTGCCTATGGTAAGTTCATGTAAGTTCTGCAGAGGTGGTCATTTTTGGAGGTTTCAGACGTCTCGTTGCTTCGTTTCGCGTGGCAGGCGTGGCACGTCGTGACATTCAGACGTGTTTTGTAACGTGTCGAAAGTCGTTTTGTGTGGCAGGCGCAATACTTTTGCGACGTTTTCAGAAGATGTGTTGCATTTTTCGTGGCAGGCGCAGAACTTTGGACATGCCCATCGTCATTTTTCGTGGCAGGCGCAGCACTTTAGACGTGTCGTGTTGCGTGTTTTTTTCAATCGCATTGGCAGGGCTGCGTCAAGTGGCGACAAGGTGCAAATTCCGTGGGAGGCGTGGCATTTTGTGCGATGTGCTGAAAATTGACGGAAGCCTCGCACGAAACATCGATTTTGAAGCTACAAAGTGGGAAAATTTCAGGAAGTCTCGCACGAAATGCTCGTTTTGGTGCTCCCACGTGTCTCGTCTCGAGTCTCTGGTTTTCCCGTGGCTTCGCCGTGTCTATGGGGGAAGCTGCAAAACCTGTCCTTTTGTCATGTTGCCAACTGTGAAAATTGCCGGAAGTCTCGTACGAAATGCTGGTTTTTCTGCATCCGCGTGTCTTGTCTCGAGTCGCTGGTTTTCCTGTGGCGTCGCCGTGTCTATGGGGGAAGCTGGAAAACCTCTCCTATTGGAATGTGTCCAAGCAAGTTGTCATGTCGTTTTGCGTAGCAGCAGGCGGGACACTTTGTGACATTCCAAGCTGTTTGATAACGTGTTGAAAATGTCAAAACTGGAGGAAGTCTCGCACGAAATGCTCGTTTTGCTGCGCCCACGTGTCTCGTCTCGAGTCTCTGGTTTTCCCGTGGCTTCGCCGTGTCTATGGGGGAAGCTGCAAAACCTCCTCTTTTCGAAGGTTTCCAAGCATGTTGTCATGTCGTTTTGCGTGGCAGGCGTGGCACTTTGCGACATTTTGCGACATTCCAACCTGTTTAATAACATGCCGAAAGAATATCTGGTTTTCTAGACACGTCGCCGTGTCTATGAGGGAAGCTGCAAAACATCTCCTTTTCGAAGGTTTCCAAGCAGGTTGTCATGTCGTTTTGTGTGGCAGGCGTGGCACTTTGTGACATTCCAACTGTACACTCTACAGTCTACACTCTACACTTTACACTCCACACTCCACGCTCTACACTTTACATTCCTCACTCCACACTCTATTACACTCCACTCTCCACACTCTACACTCCACACTCCACACTCTACACTTTACACTCTACACTCCAAGCTTTACATTTTAAACTCCACACTTTACACTCCACTCTCCACACTCTACACTCCACACTCTACACTTTACACTCTAAATTTTACACTCCACACTTTACACTTTACACTCCTCACTCCACACTCCATACTCTATACTTTACACTCCACACCCCACACTCCACACTCTACACTCCACACTCCACACTCTACACGTTACACACTCTACACTCCCCACTCCACACTTTACACTCCACACCCCTTACTTTACACTTCACACTCCACACTCCACACTTTCCACTCCACACTCCACACTCTACACTCTACATTTTTAACTCCACACTCCACACTTTACATTTTACACTCCTCACCCCTTACTTTGCACTCCACACTCCACACTTTCCACTTTACACTCTGCACTCTACACTCTACACTTTACACTGTACACTCCACACTTTACACTCTACACTCCACACTTAACAGTTTACACTATACACTCCTCACTCCACACTTTACACTCCTCACTCCACACTCCTTACTCTAAACTCCACACTCCACACTCTACACTCCATACTTTACGCTCCACACTTTACACTCCACACTCCACACTCTACACTTTACACACTCTACACTCCCCACTCCACACTTTACACTGCACACTCCTTGCTTTACACTCCACACTCCACACTCTACACTTTCCACTCCACACTCCACACTCTACACTTTCCACTCCACACTCCGCACTGTACACTCCTCACTCCACACTTTACACTCCACTCTCCACACTCTACACTCCACACTCCACACTCTACACTTTACACTCTACATTTTACACTCCACACTTTACACTTTACACTCCTCACTCCACACTCCATACTCTATAGTTTACACTCCACACCCAACACTCCACACTCCACACTCTACACTCCACACTCCACACTCCGCACTCTACACTTTACACTCCACACTCCACACTTTACACTCCACACTCCACACTTTACACTTTACACTTTACACTCCTCACTCCTCTACACTCTACACTCTACACTCTACACGCTACACGCTACACGCTACACGCTACACACACACGCACACACACACACCACACACCACACTCCCCACTCCACACTCTACCCATTCTACACTTTACACACTCGAAACTCCACCCTCCGCACTCTACACTTTACAGTCTACACTGCAGACTGGTAACAAGGGAAATATTGACAAGACTGTTCAAATAAACTATTGCAGGAAAGTGTTCTGCGTGACTGCATATCCATGTGTTTCGACATCTGTGCCAGGTTCGTGGGCTGCATCTTGTTTTTAATATTTTACCAGCATTAACATTCGTAGGTATCTAAGATTTGATCCCATCCAGTAAGGTAAGGTTTGATAAGATCTTCAGACATGACGCTGCAGCACCTGGACTTGGATGGCAAAAGTAGTTGCTGATGGTCGCGTAATGAAAACATCGTAATGCAACATGAAAATCCCGCGTAATGCTACAAAGGGGGGCTGCCTAGATAGCAAAATTGGACTATAACTCTAATAACTATGGTGTATTTTACCCAAATGCTCCATGTATATGGGATATTTACCAACATTTACCCTAAAAATTACTCAGTTTTGTAGGTAAATATACCAGCACCATGGATCATATGGGTTACCTAGAACTGCAGTATTCATTGAGTTTGTACCTTGGTGCCCGGAAGCGAAATCGAGAAGTTGTGTCACCGGAATCTGTTTGGGTTGCGCATGCGACCCTGTGAAGAAATATGTCACTAAACATCACTAAACGGGTTTGGGAATGTTTATTTTTAGAGCATTTTAGAGCCAAGTTGTTGATGATATAGTCCTTATAGTTTCTGAAATACTGATTAAGCACCAACCTAAGTCATTGCCCAATGTGCATCAGTACTACGACCCATTACAAACTTGACGGAGTGTGTGAGCCTGATCACAGCAAAGCGCGGCACTGGAAGTTTAGAGTTGCACCAAAGAGATCGACCAACTTTCACAAGCATGTTGGCGGGCGTGCGCAATGCTGATCATCTGGACGCAGTTTTGGAATTGGGCCAACCAGTGACAGCAACACCCAATGCGAGAGCGATGTTAGCCCGGATGAACATCAAGTCAGTTGGAAGTGATGCGATGGCCACAGCCATGGAAGATGCCGGTATAACACGTGACTGGCGGGAAGCCTTTCTCACTGACACGCATTTGGCTGCCCATGACAGACCACTGCTGGCTTTGCTTTTGGGCAAAGCGTACGCTTGTTCAACCTGTGATTGGGAAGAAGACTGTGAGGCTGTGTTGCGGAATATGGAGGAAGCGAAGGGACACTGGGCCAGCCTTACCGAGGCACGCCAGCAGGTTCAGAGGCACAGCTTCAATGAACGTACGTACGAAGCCGATGCATCAGCGTATATGACAGCAGTCTACATGACTGGAGAGCGCATCGAAGTCCCCAACAGAAGTATGGAAGGTATCTCAGTGTCAACGAATCCAGGAGCCGGAACAGGATTTATCGAAAAACTCATCAGTGAAGCCCGCGGTCTGCGAGTGCCACAGAAGCAGGCAGAGCTTGTTGATGATGTGACATATGAATACTACGACCCATTACAAATGACCTGAGAAAGCGTCAAACAACCTTTACCGCAAAGAATGTTTTGGGAATACGTCACTTTCATTACCCAAGTCACTTTTGGGACTCATTAGGATTTGTCCAGATGACTATGATTGTCCTGAATACAGCATTGTTGAATTAGATACACCCCAAAATAAGACATCCACCATCATCCACCTATGGTTGGCAACATTCACCAGCTGGCATTAAGAAAAACAATCTGGCCTAGCTGATGCCCCACCAGTACTGGCATCCCCTGACAATGAACCCCAAGATGACACCCAATAGCCAAGAAAATTAGCTTATAGCACATTCATAAGACCCTGACCCTAAGCATAACTCTCCATATGGAGGAGATCCTACAGGACGGGACCCTAAGTTTTAACTTGGTTTATAAGCCTGACTATATAACTGCAGAAATATCCACCATAAACCCATCCGTTAAAAGGGAACTAGAAAGAGACTTACACTCATCATAAATCAAGTGAGCGACCCCAAAAACCGTTTTGAATTGTTTTAATTAGGGCCTTGTCATATGAGCATCGGGCGTAAGCAAAACCCTGGTTGGCGCAAGGTGGCGTAAGGGTTTTTGTCAAGAATGTGCTGCGTAAGCACTGTGCGTAAGCACATGTGTGGCATGTGCAAATCAAAGTAAGAGATTGCCCCTCAATTATGGTTTCCTTCTGTGTTTTCTTAATTGTTATATTTTTTTTGGTTATAATTCCCCAACACTATGGCCACATTCCGCGTAAGCTCCGCGTAAGCAGCGCGTAAGCTGAACTTGACTTTTTGAGTAGTAGCCCACATGCCCGCGCAAACAAAAGCCTTTTCGGACCTGCAATGGCGCCAAAGAAACCGCGTCGTTGGAACTGTTTTTGAAATTTTCGAAGCAAATTGCCCCTCTGTCGCATAGCTCTTCTTCCTTTTCTTCGACCTCTAGCTCTTCTTCATCCTCACAACGCTGATGCTGCAAACATATTTGACGGTGAAAACAAGCAGTGGCGTAAGCAAAACCTGTGGTGAGGCATCATTTTTTCGAGATTTCCCAGTGCGTAAGCTCCGCGTAAGCTAGTTTTTTCTCATTGTTCCCGCGTAAGATAACACTGTGTGCGCGTAAGCAGTGCGCAAGCCCCAGCGTAAGCATATCCAAGCGACATGGCAAAGGAGATAGGTTTTTGGCGCGGCTCAAGTATCAATCCCCCACTTAAAAACTTGGTAAATCCGCATAGTTCTTGGTTGAAGCGTCATTTTTACGCTATCATTAGCCTCTTCCTACACAGTCCAGCAGGGGTTTAGTTTCCCAGCAGGAATGTCATAGTTGTTGATGACATCTCTCAAAGTTTGATTCTCTGGTAATTTAACATAGCTATGGAAAATGACCATTTATAATTAGTTGATTTACCCATTAATAGCATGGTGGTTTTCCATAGTTTTTTGTATGTTTACCATAGGGAGTCCATTTCTGATCCACCACATTCCACCCCCGATTCGGAGGCGATGATGGCCAACTGGTTTGCATTTGTGGCACCATCACACGCGCTGGGCCGGTGAAGGCAGCTGGAGAAACGGAGGAACTGGTGAGAAAAATCACTGGTTGGTGGTTTGGAACATTTTTTTTTATGACTTTCCATTCAGTTGGGAATGGAATAATCATCCCAACTGACTTTCATATTTGCCAAAGGGGTAGGTCAACCACCAAGCAGTAAATCATGATAAATGATGATATTATGATAATGATTTATATCAGTTATTTATATATATAATGGATTATGTTATAACAGTTATATATTATGGTTATATAAATGATAATATAACTGATATAACCATAGCCAATCAGCCAGATACCCTGCAAAACATTACAAATTATTAGCTGGTGAACGTAGATAATCCCATTGATACCAAAAGACTAGCTAGGATTAGTTTCCACCCATCTAAGATTGGCATAGTAAGATAATAGATGATATAATGATATACTGATGGTATGATATACTGACGGTAACACAATGATATGATGATAAGAATAACATGATGTATAATGATGTAATGACATACCGATTGATTGTTATATTTATAATAGATTATATTGATATTTCCTAAAATGGTGGTACCCACAAATCATCAATTTTACTGGGATTTTCCATTCTAAAACCCTCATACAATGATATGATGATGGTAGCATAATGATATAACGATGGTCGATGATGACGATCCCATTTATGGGATGTACCCTCTGGCAAATTCACAGTTGGACCCTGAAAAAACTATATTTTTTAGTGGAAACCAATCTTCCAACCCCGATGACTACCAGGGTCTGTGTTAATTTCCTGGAGGGTAATGATGATATAATGATGCCAAAATCATGACAACATGATGATGAAATTTATAAATGGAATGATGCTTGATGATGGTGGATATGAATGATATTCTGATATATTCTGATCATTTGGTGGTATTTTTACAGATATACCCTTTGGTTTTATTGAACATAACAATGGACAATCACCATTTGAATTTTCAGAAAATAAACCACCATGGGTGATTGTCCATAAATCACCATGAGCATATCAATGGGCAACCCAGGCATCAAAATATTGGGGTGGAAACATGATTTTTAGCACCTTCGGCTGCCACCCCAGGCATTGGTTTGTCAGATGTGTGTAGATATAGAAATATGGCTAACTGCAGAATTCATCTCATTTTGTTGCTTGTTTAGATTTCTGTAGATATAGAACAAAACATCCTATTTCAAGTTTTTGGATTAACTACTTAACTATACTACTCTATTTTAGGATTAACATGGATCACCCCCCTATTTTAGATAATAGATGTAGTACGGGTAGCTCCCTTGTGTTTTTGCATTGCCGCACGGTGCTTGGGAAGCCTGGCAAGGTGGTGCAAGAGTGGCGCAACTTTCGATGCGAGTTCTCGGCCTTGGGTATATCGCGACAGCTGTGTTGGACAACCATAGGAAAATATGTGCAAATCACCTATTGGGAAAACCATATTTCTAGGTTAATCTTAGATGGGTAGAAACTAATCCTAACTAGTCTTGCTGGGTATGAATGGGATTATCCACGTTCACCAGGTATCTGGCTGATTGGCCTTTTGGGGTCTGTAGGGGTATCTGGTTGGTGGGTTTTCTTTATGGGTATCTGGTTGGTGGTTGATGGTTAATAGTGGTTTTCATAGGCTATAAACCAACAACAATGGGAATATGATGAATCAAAACTGGTTGGTGGTGACTGGAACCATGGAAGTTTTATGACTTCCCAGAAACAGTTGGGAATGGAATTTCATCATCCCAACTGACGAGTTGTCCATCATTTTTCAGAGGGGTTAGCAGCAACCACCAACCAGATTATCATCCCATTGTTAACCACTATTAACCCACTATTCCATCTACTTACCACTATTCTTCCAGATTATCACTGATATATAACTCCATGAATAACTCCATGAACCATGCGATGAAATCACCCAGAAGTCTTGCGATGGCCCAAAAATTGCCAACGACACGGTGAAATACATCCACAAAAAACCAGTCATTTCGTTGGACCTATAAACGAACCTATAAGTTATAGGTATAACATGATAAATGAATATAAATGACCAGTTATATAAATGACTGATCAAAACTGGACTATACAAATCATCCAGTCATAACTATAGCTATACGAATCATTTCCGAACTTCTGCAGTACTTACCATGGCGATATCATGCCATATCTATCAATAACCCCAACTGCAATCCACATATCTTCCAAGCCCAGATGTGCCACCTTCGTCAAAATGGCCACTGCCACCTGACCAACGGAATGTTGTTGGCTAAAGTCCAATTTATGTTGCGAAACATTGAAGTCATGTTCTGTTTGTTCGATATCCCAAATTGTTTTACTTCAGATATGTAAACATCCATTTCATGTTGGTTCACGCCCTATTTTTTAGTTTTAGATATCCTAAATTTAGTCGGCTTAGAAATTGTGTTTTTGTTTTTGAGTTGAATATCCTAAGTTTGGATGGGATTGTTTAAGGTGTGAAAAAATGTCAAACATCCATTTGGATCCATTTGGGGGTTTCTTAAAATGGCGGATCCCAAAGTCACCATGGGTTTCAATACTAAAATGGTCAACCATTTGGTTTGGATGATTTGGGGTACCCCGTGACTTTGGAAACCTCCATTTCTTGTTGGTTGAAACTCCATTCGACTCAACTACTGTAGTTCGTATAACTATGCTAACTATACTGAACATTACGTAACTATTTGGGCTATCATTGCATTATCATTCTATCCCAATAAAATCACAATGTTTGTGTTGCGTAGCATATTCTCATTGTTGCCACTTAACTACTGTATGTATGAACTTGGTGATAATATGATACTTAATGATAGTACTACTAAACTACTAAATGGCTATAATGATAGTAATATCAATGATAGTTAATACTACTAAATGCAATATTATCAATATTGTTGAGTCACTAATTATAACGATGGTTGAATCATATTTTTTTAATTAACTATTTGATACTTGGTAAATAAACTGTTTTTTAGCATCATTAGTATCATAATATCACTAAGATGGCATCTAAATCATTTTTTGTATTAACTAGCTATAACCCTAGTTATTTCAGTGGATTAACCCTACTGAAAACCCACTGAACAAAAACATGGTGAACTAACCTACTTAGTATGAACTACTAAACTATACTAATTATACTTGGTGACTGCCGTTGTGCATTGAGGCAGTGTGGGCATAGCTTCGGCTGTCGCGCGTCCGCCGCCTGTGGATATGACTTCGAAGTTCCTCGAGAATGTCCCGGTGGTCAAAAGCAGACCAAATGGGATCCCAAGGTCAGGGCCCTTTATGGGACATGAAAGTTGGGGTAAATAACCTAATGGGATTTTATTGGGATTTAATTATGGTGATTTAATGGAATTTTGTGGACCACTATTATGGATAATGGTGGATTTTGTCATTCTCTTAGTGGGAAATCCACCATTGGGGGAATCTAAAGGGGCCATCTCGAGCAATACCAAGAAAACCAACAAAGTGGGGGAGCATCAGGAGTTGAAGTTGGGATGGTTGCGTTTAGTTGGTTGGATTGCTTGTGTTGGGGAAACCATGGGTAGATTGAAGATTTAAACATAAACTTACTTACACTTAACGCTGCTATGTCTGAGATTTGTTCATTGATGATTGAGGTGTTTGCATTTGTGTCCCCAGAGAACCAGGTTACTATTTGTACGAAGATATGGTATGGATGTATGGCGTGCCGACATAATCTATGTTCATAACCTTTTTTTAACCATATGGCCATATGACATCATATGAGCCATATGAGCGTGGTTGAAAATGGTACCCCATGGTACCAGTAAGTATGTAGAGGTTTCTCATCATTTGGCGCAATGGGGGATCCCCAAAACCATAGGTCTTAATGCTCAAATGGTCTAATTGGGGATGTTAAATGGGTACCCCACTTTACTTGGTGGCGCACCCCACTTAGGTTATTTCACCCTGTGTTATTTTGGTGAAAGCACACGGATATAACCTACTTAGGATTCGTAGGATGAACCACCATCAAGTATGGTTTATGTTGGATATAACAAACTGTATCTATGGTGAAGCCATCTATGGCTATGTTATGAACCATCTATAGTTACCCCCTGGTAATTTAACAGTTTTCTATGGAAAAAAACAACAACACCATATTTATTATAGGTAAATCAACTATTTCTATGTGCCATGGCTTCCAGTTCGCTGATGATCCCCCCTGGCTGCGCGTTTTTGTTTTTCGGAGGCCAAGCGTCCCAAAGTGTCGAAGTGCCATTCCAAGCTCTTTGCAACTTGGATGGGAATATCCCAGGTTTAATGGGACATATTCGTGGGAATATCCCAGTTTTTTTTTCTTAAGTGTGATCATTTACCATATTTCATTGGATATTAATGGGGATCTAAGTCTTACTGGTGCGTGCGTTTTACGTAGGGTTGCTGGATGGGTTGGGATTGGGGTTGCTGGGATGATAAAAATGATAGTTAGCCAGTGGATCATTCCCGAAAATTCCCTGCGTAAAACGCACCAGTAAGTAGTGTGATCATTTACCAGAAACATTGGGAATATCCCAGGTTTGTTGAATGTTGGATGACTGTTGGAAAATTTACCATATTTTACTTGGAGAATGATTGTTGGAATACATGAATTTTGGGATATTGTTGGGATATGGGGATCCGTAAAAATATCCCAGGTTTGTGTCGGAAAAAAATGGTTGCTTTTCCCCAGACATCCACATCAGCACATTCAAGGCAAGCCTGCCGCATGATGAGACGTGCATGGCGGACTTTCAGGAAATCCGAGTCTTGGCTCATGGGTTGAAGGCTTAATGATGCTGTATGAAGGATATTTTGAATATTGGCTTCCGTGGTGGGAGACGTAGGAGATTGCGATTTTTAGTTTGTTTGTTTTTAGAACTATACGTTGTACTTATGATATCATATATTTTTTATGCTATATCCTCTTTGTATGGTGACACAGTCCCATGGTTCCCTTGGTAAATGGCCCACACAAGTTGTTTTCCATGATTTATTTTATTCAAATGATGTGGCTCATTATCATCATCATCATCATCATCAAAATAATCCTCAACCTCATGCTCATCCTCATCCTCATCCATCACCATCATCCACCAGTACCATCACCCATATATGTATGTATATATCACCGTTCATCATCCATATACAGCATCACCCGTCACCATGACAATTACCATCATCTACCATCGTCACCCATCAGCACCAACACCACCCACCCATCACCAAGCACCCCAATCCTCATCATCCAGCATTTGGGGTGATGGGGATCTACTATGATCCATAAGATGGGGTAGCGGCCGGGTAGCGATGTTTTTCAATGGAGTGGAACATTTTCATCACATGTGGACCCAACGGGGTAAAGCTGGAAGATTTTGACACATTTTTTTTTTCGCTAGCTGGAGGTGTTTCCCATGTGAAGCAAAAGGGGAACAACTTGAGGAAAACGGATATTGTTCGCATGTGGATCAACAGGGGAAGAACTGGCGGACTTACTTATATACACGTTTTAATTGTTATTTTGTACTTTATATATATGATATATATATGTATATATGTTTTGAAATCAGTGACATGTCGCTGACTATGTTTTTTAAGCGTAAACTGCCTGTACTAGTAGGTTATTCACCTAACTTGTTCATTAACCAATCAGTGTTATCATCTTACGAATCATGTCTTCATGGGTATGTGGCGGCATATTCAAAAGTTAAGTTTTCATCACTCCTGTGGAAATAATGATCTTAATAAGGTGTTGTTACAACAAACCAAGCACTAGTTTTCAGCGCCTATTTCCTGCCTATGTGAATCTGCTTCACTAAAAAGTATGATTGCGCAGATTAATGCAGCACAGCCTCCCATCATACTGTATTGACTGTATGCAGTCTGCTGGTACATATCATTTTAATTCATTTGATATAACCATAGTAATGCAATTCGCAACACCATTCTATCCGCATATTTTTGTGGCAAATAGCTGACGGGATGCCGGAAATGATGATATTCAGTATGTGGCCGATGTTTGGTGGCAAAGTGAAAAAATGTACTTGCAGCTTATTTAGATTTTAAGATGTTATAAAATGTTATTGTAAGTACAATATCATTATGACATAAATAAAGATTTGACAAAGATTAATTATCATTTTTATTGTGTACTACTCTGAAGTTTTAAATCAACCTGATTCGTACTGGGATCACTGAACCAAACACACAGTGTTCCACCACCATCCAAAACCCAGTTTCAATCATGGCTGGTTGGTGGTTCTAACCATCTTGAAAAATATGAAAGTCAGTTGGGATGATTATTCCCAATATGGAAAAATCAAACATGTTCCAAACCACCAACCAGTATAGAATGCCCTTGGAAACAAGAAATACATATACCACCGGGTCCAACATCAAGGCCACTCAGTTTGGTTGATCTTTTTAAAACCAGCCCATACCAAGCAGTACCGTTGATAAATTGCTGCGTGGGCAAATCTGACATGTCTGGCTGGATTTTGGCAGATATAGGTTCTGGAAGATAATTTGGGAAAAGCAGCAGGTTCTGAACATGCCCTTTGTGGCAAACATGCCCAAAGGTAAATTACACCAGACTCGGTTCTAAGCTTTATGTGCCACAATCAATAGCTTATCAAGAAAACTGTGCCTTTTGGAGTGTTTTCGGTGTTGGACGCCTTGCTTTCCGAGGAAGACATACACAATAGGTTTCAGCGCAAAGAGAGTGGCTGGGCATAGGCTCAACCGCAAACCAGCGGATGGAGATTTGTCAGCAACAAGGACTCAAGGAAGGAAGTGTTTTCCATGTTTCGGCGCGGGCTCATGACATCAATCAAGTTGAGGTTACTGGGCTTCCATCCGCAGGGAATGATCTTTCAGCGTCCCGGTGAGCAGATCTTTGGTGGAGTGGTATACTTGGTGATGTGTATGTGTCTCGCCACTGCAACAAAAGTCTTGACTGTAGAGATGGCGAAGCAGCTGACATATCTTTCCGTGTCGCTCGTGGGCCATGAATGGTTCCGTAGAATTGAAGCAGCAGATGAAATTTACAGACACTTGGGCAGATCTCAAAAGATTAAACATCATTCCCAAAATGGGAAACTAATTACCAAGGTAAGTATGGGTCAAACAGATAAGGACTTAGGACTTAGGAACCACAAAGCATGCTCGAAGATCTAAGTGCATCCTACAATGACACGGTTTATTGCATGAACCTCCATTTTGGGTGCCAACAGTTTCACCATGTTTCACCCATCTCCCCGTTTCCGCTGAGGAGTGCAAGATGATATGCAAGCGATGGGCGTTGGTGTTGTACCTCAATCCTGTGCAGTGAGTCTTGGATGATCAGCCATAAGCTGGTGCAGTGAGCGATGAATGTTCGCGATTCGTTGGTGGGTAAACAACTCCAGTTTCACGAAAGGATTTATAGTAGATATATGGAACTAGTTATTATGGTTATAGTGACGGATTGAAACTTAGAACTCCGTTTTGGAATTTACATACGGCCATTACGGAACGACACCGCGGCCAAAATCTCACCGCAGAAGACAATTTTATAACCCATAGACTTATACCCCCTAAACTTAGAATGCTGCATTCTAAGTTGTTCTCCGTGACCCCCATTCTAACACGGGTTTGGAAACTGGGGGCCCCTTCTAAGTTTTAATCCGGTACTATATCCATGGTTTATAAACCAATTTTTGAACAGGTTTCTATGGACTATAAACCAACATATATCTAGGTATCTATGGTTTAACCAACTTATAACTAGGGGCACCACCCTGCAGATTTCCGGGTTCAAAGTGTGCTGTACATGGCTGAAGGCAAGCAGGTTTTACCTCTTTGCAAGGAACCAGGGTAAGGGTAAATAGAGTGGTTTTAAGACCAAAACCGATTTTGATCAAGTATTAGGGGGTTCCATGCTACTCCCTGTTCGACGATAGAATCCAATGGTCTGCTCCGCATGTTTTTTGATCGATTCATCGACCGTGTCATGCAATCACTACCTGAAAGCGAAGAAATGGGATCTACCCTCTGGTTATGACTAACATAGCCATGGTATAGATGGTCCATAGAAATAGATGGTTTACCTATTAATAGCATGTGTGGATCTTTCCATGGCTATGTTAGTCATAACCAGATGGTACCATATTCACCATACATTCACCATTGGTTTCACCATAAATTCACCACAAAACCACCATCAAACCACCTACAGTCTGAGCGAAATGGATCACCACGGGTCATGTCCACTGCCATGTTTGCTGAAGGTCAAATCACACCCAACAATCAACAAATTTCATCACCATTAATCCCCATGTTTGACCATACATCACCATGTTGAAGCATTAATCACCATGAAATTCCATTATATAATCAACATGTTTAACCATTAATCACCATTGATCCATACTCCTGGCGCATGTTCCGCAAAAAACGACGGCTCCACCAACGAGGACCGTCTTTGGCGACCTGGTGGGTGTGGCCCAACCCGGCGACGCCGTAATGGTGGAGGGTTTGGTCTTCCAAAGATGGAGACCGACGTGGCAAGGGAAACGTGCCTTGGACGTAGGTTGAGCAAAATCTGGTGGATTTGACTGGGAACATTTGGGAAAAACATGGGTTTAGCAATGGTTAATGATAGTTAATGATGGTCAATGATGTTTAATGATGGTGAATGATGGTTATCGTAGTTATGATGGATAATAGTGGATAATAGTGGATTATCTGGTGGAATTAATGGTTGAACAATGGGTTAACAATGGTGAACAATGGTGAACAATTGGATGATATGGGAAGATACCCTCTGGAAAACTAACAGTTTGCTATTGAACATGGCCATAGAAAGTTCGTTGATTTACCCAATGTTGATTCTCCATAGCTACGTTAGTTTACCAGAGGGCAACCAGTGATAATAGTGGATAATAGTGGATAATAGTGGACAATAGTTAATCAATCACCAACAAAACCTATAGATCACCAACAAAATATCACTAGTTCCCATATTATTAATGATAAACATAGTGGATTAATAGTGGATCCGAACCTAAGCATAATGCGTTGGATTTGCCCAAGATGATTGTTTGTTTTTTTCCAGTGGGAAATCCACCATGGCGCATCAAGTCTCTTTTGCTGAATGACCCAGAACTTTCCCTAGCAGTAATGTGCTAAAGGTGGGAAATCTGGGTCAGCTGGTCAACTGCAAGCTGATGCTTGTAGTCACTGGTTGCCAAGAAGACTTTGACGCAGAAACCTGCAGATTTCAGAAGTACAAGTAACTACAATAATGATGTGGCTGCAACAAGGCAAACGCCTCAACAGAATGTTCGTAGCATTTATTTTGTGCAGCACCTGAGTTGGGGACTCACCCGAGAATTACAGCATCCCAGATCAAGTTGGTTCGTTTTTGTCCCATTGATATCCCCAGTCATATATCCCCATTTATAGCCCCATGATAGACCCATACGCAACCATCAAACTACGGAAAAAACAAAATCAAAAAAATTAGGTTTGGGAACACACCCACAATCCGGTGCCCCATGTTTCTTGGTCTCTAGCTCAAATGTCTCTGTTTGGACACATCTAACAGAAACCCAGCTGTGACAGATTAATTATAAATACTTAAGCTAGCAACCAAGCTACCTATGGGGCACCACCTCTTTTCATGGCGCTAACCATGGGCTTTAACCATCCCAAAATGTGGCATTGGGGTATAACCGGAGACGAAGCAACGGGGGTCGGAAAAGCTGAAAAGGATGGATCACCAATCAGATGGCCAAGAAATGCCATGAAATACTTCGCAACATGATGATAACATAGCCATGTGTTATGCGTTAATGGAATCAGAAGGGGTATATCATGGTATATCAATGTTGTCAAAAAATGGAGATGTCCTGATGTGGGGTTTAGGCAGCAAAGCCTGGGTAGCAGCAATGACGGGAATGCACCCTTCGCAGGAATCACATATTTTGCTGCTATTTATGGGCTAAGAAAAAATATGTTGACATGATGGGTTCCATAAATGGGGGGGTACCCCAAAATGGATGGTTTACAAAGGGCAATCCCATCAATTAAAATGGATGATTTAGGGTTACCCTTATTTCAGGAAACCTCCATATACTGGGGAAGATCTGGAAATTTCTTAAAATGGGGGATCCCCAAGTCACCATAGCTGCCATAGCTTTCAGTGCTAAAATGGTCATCCATGACTATTGGATTTGTCCAAAACTTGCTTTGACCTTCCAATGTGAGGCCATCTATGATGAGGAACTTGTTGGTGGTTTCAAACATTTTTTATTTTCCATAATATATGGGATAATCCTTCCCATTGACTTTCATTATTCAGAGGGGTAGGTCAACCACCAACCAGGGAAATGTCATGTCTCAACCATGGGATGGAGGAGGTACCCTATGGTAAACTAACAGTTTGCTATGGAAAATGACCATTTATAATCATTTATATATGATATGCCCATTAAACATGGTGATGTTCAATAGCTATGTTAAATTACCAGAGGGTAATTCCCATATCACCCCATGAAATTCACCATTAAATCACCATTTATAGTGGTTAAATTATCATGATCCTGTGGTTTTCCCATGGTTTGGAAGAGCTTGTCATTGCCACATCTTTGTCCAGAACGCGCAGGTGTGGAGGTCGAAATGTTCATCGAAGCGACCAATGTCGAACGGTGGCTTGGTTGGCTTGGCCACGGGGATTTCGTTGGGATCGTTGAAATCATTAATTAATGGATATATATTTATTTCCCCATCAATGGGTGGTACCAGCCATTACTATTGGTGATGGCTTTATAGTGGTGAATGATGAGAGGTTTATAAGCCAATAACTACTATGGTTTTTATAGGTGATACAGTGATATATCTATACTTAATGAATGTTAATGGCTTTATAACCTTAATTTATCTGGGTAAATTTATGATCGTTTAAAACATCT
This sequence comes from Cladocopium goreaui, assembly GCA_947184155.2. Lineage (NCBI taxonomy): Eukaryota > Dinophyceae > Suessiales > Symbiodiniaceae > Cladocopium > Cladocopium goreaui. The sequence goes on from CAMXCT020001780.1 coordinate 109,522, forward strand.
GGTTAGGTTTAGGGGAAATTTACAGGAAAACCCACTACTTAATGGTAAAAACATGTAAAAACCATGGACCAGATCTGGAATTGCTGAAGGTATATTCTATATCTGGTTGGTGGTTTGGAACATTTTTTTTTTTTCCATATATTGGGAATTTCATCATCCCAACTGACTCATATTTTTCAGAGGGGTAGATCAACCACCAACCAGACATGTGTGTTGCAAAGCCTAGATGTGCCCGCGATCCATTCCCGTATTCTCAAATCCCTGTGTAGGGCCAATTTTAAAACAAACAAAACAAACCCTGAAACCTTGAAATTCTAAGCCTACAACATAGAGACCTAAAACCCTGAACCCGACCGAAACCATAATAGAACCTCAAATCCTGAAAGCCTAAAGTCTAAATCTCTGCCTATAGCCAGTGTTTGCGTTCAGCCTTTGGGGGACAAGTATGTAGCTAGGGAGATATAGGGGGATATGATGAGCATGGGCGAATGTGGGGGTTGTGGCGAACACGTTATAGTCATAGTTGGTTAAATCCACAACTAATAACAACCAACTATAGTGGTTGTGTCAAATTTGGAAACTATCCACAGTTTAATCAGTCGCAAGCAGGTCGAATTGTCAAATTTGGGAACTACCCTCTGGTAAACTAACATAGCAATGGAAAATCACCATTTTTAATGGGAAAATCCACTATAAATGGCCATTTTCAATAGCTATGTTAAATTACCAGAGGGTAAGTGTTTGCAATTAACTAAACTCCAAATTTGGCAATCCCACTTGTTGCCTCGGTCATTGTCTTCATTCCCTTGTGGCAACCTATCAACCGTGTCCCACTTGGGTACAAGGTATTGCCCCAGCTAAATCACAGAGGTGGGTTTAGTTCACCAGTTTTACTGTTGGCTTTACGGTGTTCACATAGTGTGTTCAAAGAATGGTCAATAATGGCTGATATGATCGTCATTTTGAGCAAATATTGCTTCATATGGTTACTAAATGGTTGATAAATGGTTAATAATCTGCTAAGAACCAATGGTTCGATGTTTTTTTTCAGCCACGAGACATGACTAGGTTTCACCACTCTCTGAGAATTCATTGTCATGTTTAAGATGTTTGCTGATGATACGATCGAGTTTGCTGTTGTCACCAGAATCTGGTTGGTGGTTTGGAACATTTTATGACTTTCCCATCATATTGGGAAGTTCATCATCCCAACTGACTCATATTTTTCAGATGGGTAGGTCCACCACCAACCAGAAGGTGTATCCATATTGTCATCCCAGAATATCCCAGAGCCACGGTTTCCCGAACGCTCGAGGCTGTCCCGAGATGCGAGCGACTGCGGCAAAGTGATGCCTGAAACAGAGGTCAGGGAATTGTTGGATATGGTTCCATGTATTTCTCGTGATATTATTGATATTTATTGATTACATGATGGCTATGTACTTATGGAGGTTTCCATAAATGGGGGTACCTCTAAATCATCCATGTTACTGCAATAGGATTGTCCATTATAAACCATCCATTTGGATCCATTTGGTGGATACCTCCATTTCTGGAACCCCCCATATATTCGTATAGTGCCCAAAAAAGTCGGACTCGAGATAAATATTATCTGGTTATCTGGTTGTAATTAGCAACCTTCACAGTGTTTTACTGATACGATATATTGGTTATAGAAACCCCCAAATGTATGATTTTGTGCTATTTTTTTGGAGGTAGCCAGTTGCCGTATCTTACTAACCATTGGGGATTGGTCCACCATGGTTAACCATTGAAATGGTGGATTTATCTACCAAAATATGGTGGGCCAAAAAACCATCAAAATATTGCATGAGATAGGGAGATATCGGTACTTGGAGTGGTTGACAAGATTTTAAAGTGATTTATCTATATTTTTTTGGGGGTTAATCATGAACAATGGGGATGTGAGTGATAAGTGATGGTGGGTTGAGAAATGATGTTACCCTCTGGTACTCAAACGTGGCTTTGTGGAAAATTCCGTTAGTAAATGTTGGGTTTAGTGGGAAAATCATCTATGAAATTCTATAAAATTAAATTGGGAACAGAGGGTATCTATACAATTGGAGGAAGGTGCCACATCATTATCACCCCTGGTAAACTAACAAATTGCTATGGAGAATAATTTACAATAGGTAAATGACTAGAGAAGGCCATTTGCCATAACTATCTAGAATGAACCGTGATACGAATTTATGGTGTTTTCCCGGGGTATCTAAAGTTTTGGTGCGCGGTGCTACAGTGTGTTACAGTGGATGTTCACCATTAAAAAATATGTTTTTTGAATCAAAAAAATAGCCAGCAATGCAATATTATCATATCTAGCATTTAATATATTTGATGAATCAATCTGTATGGCATTATTGCGGGGTTCTCATCATTCCAACTTTCAATTTCAGATACCCAATCTTTGGTGGCAATCATTCAAAACAAATGGTGATGAACACACAACTTCATTCAATACGGGATAATCCACAATGACGTGAGATCAACTGAAGTGGTACATCATTTTTTAGCGGTTACTGTGGGTCCCCCTTATCGTTGGCTGTATAGATCCTTAGATTTTCGTTAAATTGTCCCATTCAGCTAGATAAATGACCAGATCTGGAATTGCTGAAGGTATATTCTATATCTGGTTGGTGGTTTGGAACATTTGTTATTTTTCCATATATTGGGAATTTCATCATCCCAACTGACTCATATTTTTCAGAGGGGTAGGTCAACCACCAACCAGATGTATTTTTTTTGGTTGCTAACATAACTATGGAAAATCACCATGTTTAACACTATAAATGGTAATTTTCAATAGCTATTTAGCTATGTTAGATTACATTATATAGAGTTGTTTTGTTGCTGGTTACTTCATGCTACATCGCCAACGCGGCTGAGAAAGCCGCTAAATGTTCTCCTGCCAGGACACTTTTCGGCGCTTCTGGAGCGACTATGGCCACGACGAATGGCAGGGTCGCGCCGCATTGGTGACAAGCACTGCGCCCTGGTTGTCTGGCTTGCCCGTGCCGAAACTGGCGTTGCTGGGCTGAGGAGTTTGTCCACGCTGTGGGGAGGATGCAAAACAATTGGGGATTACAGTTATGGCCCGAAATACCAGTTATAAGTACTGACAAAACCCCATTTATTGAAGTTATAATCCCATAGAAATAACCAGTCATTTCACCATTTACAATATTTTACAATGGGTAAACGGTCATCACTGTAGAGTTGCGCAAGTGAGGTGGTCCCAGCAACAAGGTGGTCCTAACTACAATTTCACGGTCCAGGATTTGCGGTAGATTAGATATCCCAAATGCGAAACATGGTGCTGGTATATTTACCAATATTTACACTAAAAATAATCCAAATGTAGGTAAATATATCATACATGGATCACATGGGACGTATCGTCATCTATAAATCAATTAAATTGGTGATGTGGATCATGGATCTTCCACGTTTGATGACACCGGTATTCGGACAGCAAGCCACGAATCATTTACCCGGGGCGGACCGAACAACGAACATTCACGGCAACCGGTCACCGGCATGGGGGCAGAATTTCCAAATAGATTCACCACAACATGGTTTTGAGGCCGTCATTTCATGGAATATTCACCATGTTTTACCCCTGAAATCACCAACATGTAGCTGTAAACATACCATGGACCATGGAGCATATTATGATTACCTCATATCTGAGATGTTCCATAGTATATGTTCCACCATGGGTGGTTTCCATATTCCTATCCAAATGAATCACCCCATTTGAAGTTCATCTCAATGGACTAGTTTAAACAGATATTTAAACGGTTTCCGGTTTCGATTTTCCCTTCAACCATTCCATTGATCATCCAAGATCATCCCATATCATCTGAGATAATATCCACGCTAGATGTTCCATAATATCTGAATGATTTCCATCATCATATCATATCCATATTTTTATCACCCAATCTGATGATCATCTTATATAATCTCCAGCTGGTTCTTGACTTTTTCAGCTGGTTCGCCACAGCATCGGCCAACAAAATCAACCGAGGCTTCTCTTAACGCTGGTGGGCGGCAGTGCTCAGGTCGGGACAGGATGAAGGCTGACATGGGAAAACCCCAAAAGCTATCTATAACCTGGGTTTGTTTAGTCGGTGTTTTTTTATTTTCCCAATGGACAATCCACCAGAAATGGGGAATCGATTAAGTGAATATGTTCTATTTTTTGGGGACCCCTTAAGCAAATCCAAGATAAATATTGGATATTTCAAAGGTATCCTGGCTTAGTAATGGTTTAATACTGGATACTGAATGGGATTTACCCTGAGGTGTCATCAAAAGAAATCAAACGTGGCAACGAGAAAGCTTCATGGATTCTATGAATATACTGGGTATACAGCCAATGGTGATATACTGGGCATAGTGGACTACGATGGATTATGACTATTTCAGGGATTGTAATTGCGATACACTTGGTACAGTATATGAGTAAGAATGTGGTTATCTAATGGTAATTGTTATTGTTTTTTTGATGGGATGATTACATTCATGGATTCTAAATAATAATTTACAATTGGCATTAAACCAAACATATGTGATATAATGATATATAATGGGATTTAATGGTGAATTAGAATATTGGGTTCATAAACTTTTTAAGCTTAGTTATAATCATTTCAAACTCTAGTTGACCTAGTTGGAAACCAACTTAGCCTATGGAAAACCATCTTGTACCCGTTAGTTGATACAGCACATGGGGGTGAAAACAAGCCAGATGGCAACTTAATGTTCGAGTAAATCAACATTGATTCCCATATGATCCGTGGTGCTGGTATATTTACCTACAAAACATTACAAAACTGGGTGATTTTTAGGGTAAATGTTAGTAAATATACCATACATGGAGCATTTGGGATGGTATGTGTATTTTATGTTCGGTGCAAACCCCATGTTTGCCAATGACAAGTCCCGCATATCCTTTGACATGCTCAAATCCCTGTGTAGTGCCAGATTTTTTGCACCTGTCCAAAACAATAAACCCTAAACCCCCGAAACCCTAAGGCCTGAAACCCTAAAACTGTACATTTTGACCTCAACGGAGCTGTTATTCCAAAATCACCCAGCCAGTCAGTTGGATAAACCAGTTGCTTCGGATGCTCAGCACAACAATTTCCGGTAATATTGTTTTTTTTTTACTCCCATTTTTTTCAACATGCAAAGCATACTGGGTGGCTCATCCCACTTAATAAGTAGGTTATAACTATACCCTAGTTATAAGTGGGTGAACTCTACTTATCCCACTGAAAAAAACAGGGTGAACTAACCTACCTAAAGGATTCGTGGATAGTTCACCACCAAGTACTCCCATGATTTGTTCAACATGCAAACCATATTGATGGCCATATTCAGTACAGCACCCCCCCACGTTGGCGCAGGGAAGCACCCCGAGTTCATCTGCCCGGGAACTTGGATGACGACAGAGGGTTCTGTCGTCCGCGGCAACATGAAAGAAATAAGGGATACATACCCCAGAATTTTTGGGAAAGTCTTGGGAAAATGTTGGGAAAATATGGTTTAACCATGGTTAATGATGGTTAGTATTCTGGTTACTTGGTGGTGAACTACCCACGAATCCTAAGTAGCTTATATCCCTGGTTTTTTCAGTGGGATAAGTAGGGTTAATCCACTTATAACCAGGGTTACAACCTACTTACGAAGTGGGTAGTTCGCCACCAAGTAGGGAAAATTATACTCAACCATCAAATTATAGGTACCCTATTTTCAGACAAACTATGAATGGGCTATATGTCATATAAATCTTACCCAAAAGCTATAGTTGTCCATAAACCTTCGTATCAAGGATAGTTGCAACAACTGATCAAACAGTACCAAACGTGTGTATATGATTTTAATTGTTACGTTTATTTTAATGGGATATACGGGTTGCATGCCAGTATAGGTGGTTCATAGCCCATATATAACATATTTAGACAAGACCGATTGGAGATGTTACATGTACCATCTGGTTATTTGACAAAACGACAGACAACTGCCAAAAATTGCTCAGATGATTCACCTATGAATGTTGTGTTTTTCATGGGTTCTTGTTCCGTAACTATGTTAAATTACCACAAGGTAACTGGGTCATAAGATGCACATGTCTTGGCCCACTCCCGAAGATAGGGATATAAGGAATAATCTAGTGGATAATAATGGGATACAGTGAGTTTTAGGACGCACTTATACAATGATAATGTCACTATTGTTGGAATACACAGTATATAATCGGATAATGGGATATAATTTATAATGATTATTCAGGTAATCCCGTGTTTGTTTCCTTTGTGAATTTGCCATTCTCATAACGCGAAACTCACCTTTTGCCTGGCAGATCTCAGGCACCTTATGGTTAGTGTTTGTACCGAATCCTCCATGTTGTAGCTTGATTTTTTTGTGATCCTTACCCAGAAAAAGCTGCTGGTTGGTGGTTTGGAACTTGTTTTTATTTTTCATAATATATGGGAATAATGATTCCCTTTGATTCATATTTTTCAAGATGGTTGAAATCACCAACCAGCATAGTATTTAACAGGGTTATAAACCAGCAGACATAACTCATGGGCCCCCCCTTGTATCATCCAACTATGGATGGTATGATGATGGTATATGACACACAAAGGACAGTGATTCAATCAATAGAATTTCAACAAGACTCTTGAATCTTGTCCCCCTACGAACCATGGACACATGCGGGAGACTTGCTGTATAACCCACATGCTCCATGTATGGTATAGTTACCAAAATTTACCCTAAAAATCACCCAGTTTTGTAGGTAAATATACCAATGGATCATATGGGTAAGAACATGTTGATTTTTTGAGTTTTTTTTTCAGGATTTGACTCCCATGCACTGGAATCGAACAGAAACCAGCTTTGGGATCCTGATTTCGGTGGCATCGCGATGTCGAAGATGATCCCAAGAATCCATTCAAAAGGATCAACTGCTTACTGGTGCTTAGTAGGGAATGGATTGGAATGCGGGAATGGGATGATTATTGGTAGTTATTGTGGATCATTCCCTCATTCCCTGCTAAGCACCAGTAAGACTGCGGTGCTTCCTGTGATTCTCGGCTCACTTGAAGTTTCAAATTGGTCTGTGCAGGATTGGAGGCCCCCCGTGTTGAAAGAGATCTACAGGGGGGGTCCTGTTTCCAACTTGTAGAGCTCCAACTGCTCCAGATCCACAAAATCCATCCAAAATTATGGATCTTCAAAGTATTTCAACATTCAGTGCGGGATGTAAGCCATGAACCCAGGGTAATCAATGGTATCTTGCCAGAATATTCCGTGGGACTCGGTTTCCCCCGTTTCATCTCGTAGCCGCGACCTTTGGGACGCGTCATGAAGTCGGAGGACCTTCCAATGCCGAAGGAGCGATGACTATGGTGGTTTGAATGGAGGCTAAGTTAAGCATCAAACATGAGGAGTAGAAGGTGGTGCCCCCCCCCAGTTATAAATGGGTTATAAACCCATGACAACTATAGTTATATCACCAACAAAAACCATAGTTATTGGACTTATTGGCACCAACTTAGCAATTCCGAACTGGGGCACCACCCTGTAGAAGGGTTAAATCATGTTAAATGCAAAAATCTTCCGAAAGCCCGGTTGGTTTAGTCAGTGATTTGCTGTGTGATCATAGAGCTTTGCTCGATACAAAATTAATGAACGATGCTTCCATGATTGATGATTCTGGGGGGTTATATTACCCTTGAAATATTGGAAATTGTCAAGTTTGATTTGTCTTGAACCCCCAGCAACATACCATTGTAGGGAATGTTCCAAGAGATTTTTGACGTGTGGCCTTGTTTGAAAATGGGGGAATCCGCTGGCCATCCAGCTGTACCACTGACATGTGGAGGGAACTTGGGGCTGCAGTTGGGGGCATAGAAGGGTATAACCATGGTTACTGTAAAACTATGGTTCTGGGTAAATTATAACGACCTCACTGCGACCTCACTGGGAATCATGGTTAATAAGGGGAATCATCCCCAAATGGCCTTAATTCAGGATAGTGAAATATTATAATTTATCCAAAAACGATGGTTACCCTCTGGTTATTTAACAGTTTGCCATGGCATAGATGGCCCATTTATAGATGGTTTATCTAGTAGAAATGGTGAATTTCCATGGCTATGTATGTTAAATAACCAGAGGGTATATATTATCCACTTAGAACTAGAATAACTAGTAACTAGATGTAACTAGTATTTCACTAGACTTTCGTGAATCTTGGTAGATAATACATGATATGTTCCTAGTTTTCATGGACTGAACAGTGAAAAACCATCGCGGCTCTCCAGGAGCGCGGATGCTCCAGCTTACGGCAGTTTATCTTTCAACCGAGGCACCGATGTGACCGCGGACCGCGGTGGATTCGAGATGATTTCATGCCCAAATGCGAACCTAGGTGCTGGTATATTTACCAACATTTGCCCTAAAAATCACCCAGTTTTGTAGGTAAATATACCAGCACCATGGATCATATGGGATGGGCTTTGGATAAATTATATGGTGGTTATATGAGAATCATATAGGGATTATATGGGCCCAAAATTGGGATTAAAACAAAAAACAAGTGGATGGGTAGTTGGATCAAAGATGTGGGATGGCTAGTTGGATGTATTTTACTGAATAGAAATAGCGAATGGTGCTAAACTTGGTGTACTTGATAGCTAGAATTATTTCCATTATTTACTACTCGCTCGTTTTTGTTTTTTCTATCTGGTTATATAGTACATTACATATATCTGGGTAAATTATAACGACCTCACTGCGACCTCACTGGAATCATGGTTAGTAAGGGGAATCATCCTCAAATGGCCTTAATTCAGGTTAGTGAAATATTATTATATACCCAGATATATGTTTGGGGATATATACTGACCAGCTGATCTATGTTTTCTGCAACCTATTTCAGATTGGCCATGAACTGGAGGTTGATAGTACCAACGATACTGACTACAATGAATACCCACCGGTGTCATCAAACGTAGCAATGGGAAAAAACCAGTGTATCGAAGTTTATTGGGAACATCATCTATGAATGGTTGCCGGAGGCTTCTCTGCAATATATTAGGTTGTTTGTTCATGGGAACAAGGGTATGCTGGGCATACTATGAATGCATACAGGCATGCAGACATGACATGCAGTCATGCAGTTGCCCGCAGAGACAGAGAGACAGGGAGAAAGGGACGTAGACATACACATAAGACATACATACGTACATATACAACCGTATGCAAAAGGGCTGTTTCAGGACGGGGATCAAAAGTTTCGCACATGTCCCACCATCGCTGGTTTAGAGGGTAAACTATGATCATGATGATGACAATGATTATTGTGATGATGAAGACGATGATGAACATGATGTTTGATAAACCACTTTTTTTTTTGAGTATCCAATTTTCATGCAAAGTCCCAGGTCGTCGCACAAAAAAAAGGGCCGAGATTCATCCCATTGTCCCCGATGCGCCGATCCTCAGTTCTCATTGCCTACCTGGGATGATTCCCGACTGACTAGTTCTCATCTGGTTTGTCATGGTTTGGAACAGTTGTGGTTTAATAGTGGTTAATAGTGGTTAATAGTCTGGTTGGTGGTTTGGAACCATGGAATTTTATGATTTTCCATACATTGGGAAGAATAATCCCAACTGACTTTCATATTTTTCAGAGGGTTGGCTCAACCACCAACCAGACATGTTTGGCATGGGTTAAAAGAACACCAAACAGATAAGCAAACTCCCCGAAATCCCCGAAAGTCAAATGACTCGTTTTGCTAACCATAGTACTGGTAGTGACAATCCAAAATTCATCCATGGGATTCCAGTGGTGTCAGTCGTTACGATTTTCCCGGAACCATTTTTACTGAAGGTCTTGCCGACCGGGGTCTTACCGGGGTTTCTGCAGCAGAACCGACCCGGGATTCCGTCAGGGGGCCCTCGGGTCATTCATGGTTTCGCAAAGCGCGCTTTGCAATGGCGCTCTTCAGTCCATTCTTCATGCAACTTGGATAACTTGGCCCATGGTCCCATGCTGGGGGCATGGTGATTATTGGCCGCCTTAAAAACGGGATGGAACCAGAAAACAATGGTGGGGATTCTGGTGGTGAAAAGTCAGATATTTTTTGGGGCTACATCTTGGCGCAGGGGATTCTACCATCAGAGACCAGTAGATGCAGATGATTGTAACGTGTACCCTCTGGTAATGACTAACAGTTTGCTATAGAAAATCACAATTTTTGATAGGTAAACCATGGTAAACCATCTATAAATGGGCCATTTTCCATGGCAAACTGTTAGTTTACCAGAGGGTATTTGTTTTCTGTATTGCATCAAGCATGTTTCCTGTTGGCAACAATCAGCTAAAAGCGGAAAAGGAGTCGAAGAGATTTGGGGGGAATATTCGTTACATGTCTTTGTTTTTTTTTTTCCGTTAGCAATGCACTTAGACTTCCATCATCACTGTATTGTCAACTCCCGGATTGATGATTCTCAAGTCACGGTTGATGAATTAGCTGCAGAGCTTTCAACAGAGGGGTTGATAGCACCTAGAAACAATCCCAGCCGGTTGGTGGTTTCAAACATGTTTTATTTTCCATAATATATGGGATAATCCTGCCCATTGACTAATATTTTTTCAAGATGGTTAAAACCACCAACGAGCCAGTAACAATCCCAGAAATGATGCACAACATCTGAAAATACCTCGGTGAAGGGTTCACCAGAAACATGTCATGAATTCCATGTGGTTTTTGCTATGGTTATTGCTATGGTTTTTGGCGCTTACTATATCATACCAAACTACAACAACCAACCAACAAAAATGACAGTTCAATTCCTACTGAAACAGTGGCAAATTACTTTTCTCCCGTTGTGGGAGGTACAGTCCTATAAAGGTACACTGCTCCTACTAGAATTAGATCATTAGATAGGTATGCTGCCGATTGGCCATGATAAGCCATTTTTGCTAGCCCTGGATTGACACACACACACACTGCTGGATGTTTGAGCGACTCGATGTTCAAAAGTGGTTGGTTTTTCTTGGGAAAACTACTTGGTGTGCTCATCCCACGGATCCTAAGTGGGTTATAAGCCCAGTTTTTTCAGTGGGATAAGTAGGGTATTCATCCACATCTGATCCACTGGGCTTAACCATGGATCCTAAGTGGAAGGAACCGCCATGGGGTCACCATAAGTCACCCATTTTAAGAAACCACCAATTTCTGGTTGGTTTGGAACCATGGAATTTTATGACTTTCCATATATTGGGAATGTCATCATCCCAACTGACGAACTCATATTTTTCAGAGGTTGTTGAAACTATCAACTAGATTTGTAATTTCCGCATCACGACAAGCCACACTCTCTAGCAGCGGTGTTTGGGTCGCTCCAATGGAGGAAGCGATCCAAAAGCCGGATGTAAATTAGCATCAAAGGAGCAAATTATGTAATCCCAAACTCGACCATTTGTTTCGGTCTAGGGGTACCCCATTTCTTATTGGGTCTCCATACCAATAATGAAACTGGCAGTCGATATTATTCCCATATTTACAAATGGTCGTACCCAGCATTTGTGGCTTTTTCAAACGAAGACTCCCAAGATAGAGTGTACCCAGACCTCCCAATACCGCGGTGTGTATACCTATACCCATAGACATCCATAGACCAATTCTGTGATTCAGTACCTAAGATCAGCTTTCTGTTCGTCCCTGTCACCCAGTCTGTTGGTCGTTTACCCTCTAGTAAATTTTCACAGTACCCTGAAAATCACCCAAATTTTGCGTGGAAATGAATCTTCCAAGCATCTGTTGCCGAGTCTACCCTCTGGTAATTTAACATAGCTATTGAAAATCACAATTTTTTATGGGAAAATCCACTATTTCTATGGCCATTTTCAATAGCTTTTTGTAAGTTTACCAGAGGGTACGTTAATTTCCGACAATTTGATGGTTAAATCACCCGGGAAATTCCAAGGATGGGAGCCGTGGGAGTGGCCAAAGATATCTACCTGGAGAAGTTTGGCCTCGATGCCACCAGCTTCAGTCTGTTGGCCGGGGGCACTCAGCGAAAAACGACGCCTCTTTTTTTGGGTTGTCCCGTTGTCCCTTGGGGATTTCACCAAGCAAAATGGTGGTTTAACCAAGAAGAATAGTGATTTTAAGTTATTTATGGATTTGATTTAGCATCAAAGATGTGGATGTAGCCAACAAAAATAGGGCCTTACTGCCTTACTATGATTTGTTCAAGAAAATGAAGCTGTAAAACCAACCAGTTTCACAAAATGGAGATATGATGGACAGTTTCACCCTAAAAGATTGTGGGGATTAGCCAAAACAGTATGGTGGAAAAGCAGTGCGATTTTGTCGCATAGTTTTATGCCTGTGTATGGGTTAATCATGTGGATATCATGATCTTTGGGATATAATTGGATATGTGTCAAAATTGAGTACCCAATTATTGGATGGTTAGGACTTCAACTGGACTTGAATCTGTGGTCCCCCAGGTGTTTAATTTTGAATCATACCCAATTGGGTATATTATCTGGATATTATCAGAGGGTAATCCATATTATAAATGGCATAATCCCACTGAATGGGGACTTACTAACCAGCCTTATCAACCGTTTACCAGGTAGGATGATCCTCCAAGTAGTCAACATAAACTCCATCCCAAGTCAATGGCCATTTCGGAACCGATTCATTGGAGGTACCTATATAAGGCCCATTTTTCAGGCCTAAATTTCAGGAAATATCCCCACAATTCATATGGCCTGAAAAATGGTACTCAGTCAGTACCTCCATTTGTTGGATCCTGGAGATCTCCCATTGATATTATAATGGCCTCACTGCGACGTCACAGGGCCGAATCTTCAGGTTTTGAAATAAACTGGTGCATTTGCCTATGTTCATTACCCTCTGGTAGACTAACGTAACGAACTGGAAAATCACCATGCTTTTAATTGGTAAATCCACTATAAATAGCCATTCTCAATAGCTATGTTAGTTTACCAGAGGGTAGTATGACATGAGAATTGAGGTGGGTTGAGTTACTTTCAGCTCGTGGGGAGTGTGCAATTTTGTATTAATTATCTAGTTTAGACCCAGTAATCCGAAATTGCATACCGAGAATTTGTTGAAGGGAAACATGGCCAAATCGAAACCCGGAACCCCTGGAACCCCTATAATATATGGAGGGAAAAACAACAGGTTTCACAACTGTAGAGTTTCCCTAACAAACCAATAGATTGATGGATAGAATTTGCATGCTATCTAAATACCTGGTGAATATTCCCAGTTTTATTTGTATGACATGAAGCTTGAGGTAATTTTAGCAATAAACTATATTTAGTTTGACTTTCTTGCGTTTACATGAGTTTAGCACAATAATCCACAAATCAGCCCTCATATTGTTCAAATTGATAATTGTTCTTTGGGAACTGGTTTGGTATTTGGGATGGCATGTTAGTTTTCAACATAATTTGATGTTGGTGGTTCAAATGTGTTTCAATGTTCAACCAGAGAAATGGGCTCTTGATACCTAATGACTAATTTTGAGGGGTTGAAACCATCAACCAGTAACCTTTGTTGGTGATTGCCCCACAGCGACTGAATATAGTTTGGACTATGTGCGTCAACTGAACAAGGTAAAGCCCGGCTAAGTTCTTGAGGAAACTATCAATTTAATGACCTTGAAACAAAACGGTGAGGACTTGATTGTGAATTATCATATCTGATTGGTGGTTTGGAAAATGTTGTATTTTTGCATATCTTGAGAATGTCATCATCCCAACTGACGAACTCCATCATTTTTCAGAGGGGTGGCTCAACCACCAACCAGATATTGTTTTTGAAGAATCTAACATCATTTAAGGTCCCAATGATGAAGCCCTTATTGGTGTGAGGCCGAACACTGATGCAGGTGGGGTAGATGTGGAATGCAGCACTTATTTAAGTGGGAACCGGTTTATTTGAGGTTGTTTGAATTCCTCGGTGAATAACACAGAACATGAACCTGGAAACCTGATATTTCACTGCGGTTTAATCATGTTTAATCCAATTGATTCTCTTGCATCAACCTGGTGATGGTGATTAGATGGAATGGTTTCGAGGTTAGTTCCATCGATATAGTATGATATAGTGGGAAATCTTTTGTGGTTCCCTTAATCATGTTCATTACAAGCATCGCTTACATATTTACACTCCCAGAAATTGGCTCGGAAATAAACTACGGGAAACAACCCTGATATTAGTGGCTAAATCTCGCATAGATGTTCCCTTAAATCAATCCGTTTATCTACACCGAAATCATTTGTAGATAATGGATGAGGCCTAATTTTCTGGTTGGTGGTTTCAAACATTGTTTATTTTCCATAATATATGGGATAATCCTTCCCATTGACTTTCATATTTTTCAGAGGGGTAGGTATACCACCAACCAGTTTTAGTTGTTATCAATAAAACTACTACGGAAGAAATCCTGCACCAGTTCGTAGATGGTTTATCCCATTGTAACCCAATGATGTACAGTGTTCAACTACAACTACAACTACACAACTACACTCCAGTACACTAAATTACACGAAACTACACTACATTACACTACATTACGCACCACTACACTACACTACACTACATTACACTACACTACCTTCCACTACACTTCACTATATACATTATCCTACACTACACACTCCACTACACTACAATTACAACTACACAACACACTCCACTACACTCCACTCCACTACACTCCACTACACTCCACGACACTAAATTACACTACACTACACTACATTACACTACACTACACTACATTCCACTACACTCCATACACTACACTACATTACACTACACTACATTACACTGAATGACACTGCACCACAGATAGACAGGTAGACAGATAGACAGATAGACAGATAGATAGATAGATAGACAGGCAGATAGACAGGTAGACAGCTAGACAGATAGACAGATGAAAGGGATAGATAGATAGATAGATAGACAGACAGATAGATAGATAGATAGAGAGAGAGTGAGAGAAATATAGAGATAGATAGATAGATAGATAGATAGATAGATATAGATAGATATAGATATAGATATAGATATAGATAGATAGATAGATAGATAGATAATTAGATGAGAGAGAGATAGATCGATAGATAGATAGATACATAGATAGATAGGTAGGTAGGTAGGTAGATAGTCAGAGAAAGAGAGAGAACAATAGGAGACCTCAAGCACCTTTCGGTCCATCAGTGGCTTCGCTCTGCCATCCCTGATTCACAACAACCAACCTCTCCTATAGGTTTCCTATTTGTGAAACTTCCGCCACCGCCTTGTGCGGTACTACTGGTATCAATAGAACTACTACGGAAGAAATCCTGCACCAGTTCGTAGATGTTTATCCCATTGCAACCGAATGATGTACAGTCTTTCTTCCATCCACAGTACAGGATGGCCCCCCCAGTTATAAGTTGGTTTATAAAGGTATTAAATTATGTAGCCATAGTTATCTAGTTGGTCATATCTACCATAAACCATAGTTAATTCAGCCGCTTTTCTAAACCAACTGAACACGAGCTCGAACGGGGACCCCTTCCATAGTATGGTTTCCTATGATTCCTATAATCAGCTATAAATCCCATTAACTCCCCATTTTTGTTGTTTAAATCACCATTTTCCTATGGGTTTTCCCATGGTTTCCCACAGCCTACCCCCATTCCCTGCGGCGGGACCAGTCCCTGTCTCTGAGGTGACAATTGGTTCGTTTTGGCATCCCTTTCAGGACGAAACGACAGCTTGGAGGGGGTCCCATGGAGATTTTGCTTGAGATTTTGTGTCGGATTTCAATGTCAATGGGATTTCAATAGGAATTACTAGGATTTTATTGATGAGCTTGTTTTAATCAGAATTTTTGCATGGGGAATTTAGTGTAATTCATACTGTATACTGCAAGTTGACGATTATTTTATTTGGGATTCAATGGGATATCATGGGATATCTAAGGTTTTCAATTGCTATGTTTGATTACCAAGGGTAAGCTTATTTCAATCTAATAACTGGTGTTCAAATTGGCGGAAAAATTAGTTGGTGCTCAAATCTGATGTGACCCCCAAATCGCAACTTGTGGGTCCCGATGACGTTCAGCCCTCGAATGGTGTTTAAATTGGTCTTGGAAAATTTCAGAACATCAGGAATTGTATCCAAAACCGCCTTGCATCGGGGGACCTAGGGGACCTGTCAGGAGCGGAATTTGATCTGAAGGCACCAGTTTGTTGTACCGAAATGTCAGAAGAACAGCGGTCGAAAGATTGATTGAACGGCGTCACATTTGCTCTTAAATCAGCTTTGGAAGCCATGATAAATGTGTGGATTCCTCATTTGCCTCGTGATGCATGGGGGTTGCACCTTCATTCAACGTCATTTTGATATGTTGGATATGATCTCTGAAATGCCTAGGTTTAAGTAGGTGATTCTCAATTTTCCCGGTCCGATGAGATGTCACTCCATTGATTCTGGTGCTGAGCGTCTGGCGCGACAAGCTGGTTGGTGAACGTTGAGTCGTGTCCAATCTTTGACAGGAGATCAGGTAGCTAGGCCAATCTTAGATGGGTAGAAACTAATCCTGACTAGTCTTGCTGGGTATCAATGAGATTATCTGATTATCTACGTTCTCCAGCTGGTTGGTGGTTTGGAACATTTTTTATTTTTCCATAGAGTGGGAATAATCATCCCAGTTATAATTGACTAATATTTTTCAGAGGGGTAGGTATACCACCAACCAGCCAGCTAAGAATTTGTCATTTTTTGCAGGGTATCTTTACTCTTCCAGAAGCGGGGCAAATTGTGGAAGTTGATCGTACTATTACTATGTATTATACAAAATTGTAGTATATTGTAACATTATACATACATATACATACACATAGATCTGGGTGAATTATAGTGACCTCACTGTGACCTCACTGGAATCATAGTTCGAGCTCAGCGAACATGCCCAAGACAGAGGCCGAACGATTTGAGGAACTTCGCCAAAAGGCCATTGTTCTCAAACAAGAGAACAAAGTCTTAAAAGAGGCCTTGGTTGACATGAGTGAGATCGTGCATGCGCAGGCCAGGACGATCGAAAGGCAGCAGCTGCGCCTGGCGCAAGGTGCTGGCCCACGCGCGGAAGCCGAGGCATCGCGACGGTTCCAGTAGTATGACTTGATGACTACGGTGACTTTGGGATGACGCAATCCGTGACGCTTTGCGTGCCCTAGTTTGGCGCCCCCGGGGTTGAAGTTTGAATGACATGGATCATGGTATACTGTTCCCTGTGACTATCATTGCTATCTCATGTTACCTCAAAAAGAATATATTACATTTTTTGACTTCAATGTCCAAGATTCTGTTTGAACTGTTAGTGCAACCAAAAGTGCTGGAACAGCGCAAATGTCCAATTATCACTATTCTGTTAGAAGACGACGATGATCATACCAATGATATTGTTGTTGTTGATGATAATGATGGTGATGGTGATGTTGATAATGATGATAATAATCCCGTCGAACTCTTCCAGAAGCGGGGCAAACGGTGGGAGTTGATCGTATTTTTACCATTGGTCATGAGATCAGGTAGCTTCGTGGTTGTCCCAT
This sequence comes from Cladocopium goreaui, assembly GCA_947184155.2. Taxonomy (NCBI): domain Eukaryota; class Dinophyceae; order Suessiales; family Symbiodiniaceae; genus Cladocopium; species Cladocopium goreaui. The sequence goes on from CAMXCT020001780.1 coordinate 127,223, forward strand.
CCAGATAGGTTGATGGTGATGAGTTTTGGGCGATGATCCCATCATTTCGAGATCTCCAAATCGGAGTTTTCCTGATTGGTGATTTGGAACATGTTTTATTTTTCGATATATCCCAGATGCTCCATGTATGGAATATTTACCTACAAAACTGGGCAATTTTTGGTGGAAATGTAGGTTAATATTTTATACATGGAGCAATTGGTGTGGAAGGACCCAATGGTGAAACAGTGATTGGAGTTTTGGTGCTTTTTGGCCCCATCTCAAACCATGGGTACTGCAATGGCACACTTACAGTGCGGTATGGCAGTCGCAGGGTGACAACACAGGCTGCGGCAAACTTCTTGAAGAGGGCCTTTGGGACTCAGGATGCATCAGGCAACCTCACTCCTCTTACGGCCATTGATCCGTCGGATCTCACCGGGCCTCAGGCACTTTTGGTACTGTAGATGAGGGGGGGAGGCTCGTTCGCCTCGGCGAGCTCCCTTCAGTGTCTCATTGCAGACACCATCGTGAAGGAGGTGTCACAAGATGACGTCGACAGTTTCAAGGCGACGCTAAAGAACACGACAGTGGTTGATTCGGCCGTGAGGCGGAACCTACTTCACCGACAGGAGGTGATCCGCAAGGCGTTCATCTGTGTGTGCGCAGCTGGGGATTGGGAATTTCATAATCCCAACTGACGAACTTATATTTTTCAGAGGGGTAGGTATACCACCAACCAGTTTCCGATTTGTGGCCCCAAAACTCATCCGGAGGATTTCGTCTTGAAACAAGCATGGTGACATATGGTGACGACTGGGGATCCCCCTGCAGGACATTATCATGGGCCGCTTGCAGGACAAAGAGGCCAACCAACCGGGAACCTGGCTGGATCCATGTCGAAAAAACTCATATCTTTAAGCCAAACTCATACCCATATGATCCATGGCGCTGGTATATTTACCGACATGACTGGGTGATTTTTAGGGCAAATGTTGGTAAATACGCCATACATGGATCATTTGCGATATGCATAATGTATAAGTGATATATTGTATAACACACTATTAGGATCTATCAGGTATATAGTATATAGGTTTTATTTATATATATATATTAATGTTATATATCTATAACACTATTTGAGATATCATATAATTTTTAATATCCAACATAATGTTTGAGAAAATCCTGCATTTTAAACAGTAAAATGATAAAACAATGAGATGAATCGACAGCACAGATTTAACTCTAAAGGCTGGAATTGAACATGGACCAAGATGGTGGGCTATTGACCTACCTGGTCAAATGGTGATTACGACGAACAGACCCATCATGATGTGCTGGGGTACTTATTGACCCATCAATGGAATGAAATTGGATAGCAGTATTTTTCATGGCTCAATGGGGAACTCAAGAGTCCACACGCACATATCTACTGTCTATTTGTTATTCTAGCTATTTACCTATCTACCTATCGACCTATCTACCTATCTACACTGATCTAATCTGATTTCATCTATCTACCTACCTACCATTACCTACCTATTTATCTATTCATCTTCTATCTACCTATTTTTCTTTGTATCTACACTTCAAATTTTCCCTTGAAGTACCACAAAGCGATTGTTTCTGTGGCGCCATCACCACAAATACCAGGATGGTGACGGCACAAAATCCCAAATCTCATGCCAAGCTCAGGACACGGGAGTACCTAGAAACTCTCAGCCTTGAGCTTCGCGCAGTACTCAGAAAGAGCAGCGCAGGCTGCACAGACACTTCCACCTGGTCGCTCACCGAGCAAACCATTGCAGACTTGGTGGCTTCGGGTCGCGTTGTCTTGCAGCACCAGAGGCACAAGCAGCATGAAGAGAAGGCGGCACAGCTGGAGGAGATGTCTGCTCGCATGAGCCCGAAGCACACCCGCCCAGCAAGTCACTCGGGAATGACACCTGAACCTTGGTGGTTTGATTATTCATGGGTAACCGTGGCAACAGTAACAACCTATTGACCTATTGTCATCGTTTGCTATGTTTTTTTGGGACCCGCTCTCATGAATCGGTAACTTTTTGTTGCACTCACGTGAACTTTCCTTTTGGCGATCACAGTTCGAATCAGAGGTGGAAATTTGAATCATTGATTGGAAAGAGACTATATATGATAGGTGGCCATAAAACCTGCAGTCACTCCGACGGCGATGTCGACTTGATATAAAATTCTATACGTAGCCTGGAAGAGTTACCTCCCAAAGCAGCAGTCGATTTTTCCCGAATGCGTAGCAAGGGTTCCCGTTTCACTCTGGGGGTCTGGGGGTTGAGGGTGTGTTCGCTCGACGTTGCGTTTGTGGTCGTAACCGTCCGCAACCGTCCGCAACCGTCCGCAACCGTTCGCAACCGTTCGTACGAACTCCGTATGGCCGTGCCTATATGGGAATTTCTGCAGAGGTGGTCATTTTTGGAGGTTTCCAATGTGTCGTTGCTTCGTTTCGCGTGGCAGGCGTGGCACTTCGTGACATTCAGACGTGTTCTGCAACGTGTCGAAAGTCGTTTTGCGTGGCAGGCGCAATACTTTTGCGACGTTTTCAGAAGATGTGTTGCAGTTTTCGTGGCAGGCGCAGCACTTTGGACGTGTCCATCGTCATTTTTCGTGGCTGGCGCAGCACTTTAGACGTGTCCCGTTGTGTGTTTTTTGTAAATCGCATTGGCAGGGCTGCGTCAAGTGGCGACAAGGTGCAAATTCCGTGGCAGTCGTGGCATTTTGTGCGATGTGCTGAAAATTGACGGAAGCCTCGCACGAAACATCGATTTTGAGGTTGCAAATTTTCATGTTCTAAGGAAAACTCGTAGGAAAACGTCGATTTTGAAGCTACAAAGTGTGAAAATTGGAGGAAATCTCGCACGAAATGCTCGTTTTGCTGCTTCCACCTGTCTCGTCTCGCGTCATTGGTTTTATGGTGGTTTCGCCGTGTCTATGAAGGAAGCTGCAAAACATGTCTCTTCGGCATGTTTCAAAGTGTGAAAATTGGAGGACGTCTTGCACGAAATGCTCGTTGTGGTGCTCCCACGTGTCTCGTCTCGAGTCTCTGGTTTTCCTGTGGTTTCGCCGTGTCTATGGGGGAAGCCGCAAAACCTCTCCTTTTCGAATGTTTCCACGCAGGTTGTCATGTCGTTTTGCGTGGCAGGCGTGGCACTTTGTGACATTCCAACCTGTTTGATGATGTTCACAAAATTTCAAAATTAGAGGAAGTCTCGTAGGAAATGCTGGTTTTTCTGCATCCACGTGTCTTCTCTCGAGTCGCTGGTTTTCCTATGGCGTCGCCGTGTCTATGGGGGAAGCTGGAAAACATCTCCTATTCGAATGTGTCCAAGCAGGTTGTCATGTCGTTTTGCGTGGCAGGCGTGGCACTTTGTGACATTCCAACCTGTTTGATAACTTGTGGAAAATATCAAAATTGGAGGAAGTCTCGCAAGAAATGCTCGTTTTTTTGCACCCACGTGTCTCGTCTCGAGTCTCTGGTTTTCCTGTGGCGTCGCCGTGTCTCTGGAGGAAGCTCCGCACTCCACACTCTACACTTTACACTCCACATTCCACAATTTACACTTTAGACTCCACACTCTACACTTTACACTCCATGCTTTACACTTGCACTTTACACTCCTCACTCCTCACCTGAGTCTTTACACTCCACACTCCACACTGCACTCTACACTTTCCACTCCTCACTCCTCACTCTACACTTTACACTCCACACTCCACACTCTCTACACTTTACACTCCACACGCCACACTTTACACTACACACTCCTTACTTTACACTCCACACTTCACACTCCACACTTTCCACTCCACACTCCACACTGTACACTCCACACTCCACACTTTACACTCCTCACTCCACACTTTACAATCGTCACTTTACACTCTACACTCCACACTCTACACTTTATACTCTACACTTTACACTTTACACTCTACACTCCACACTCCACACTCTACACTTTACACTCTACACTCCACACTTTACATTTTACACTCCGCACTCCACTCTACACACCACACTCTACACTTTCCACTCCACATTTCGCACTCCACACTTTACACTCCTCACTCCACACTCCACACTTTACACTCCACACTCCACACTCTACACTCCACACCCCCCACTTTACACTCCACACTCCACACTCTACACTTTCCACTCTACACTCCGCACTCCACACTCCACACTTTACTGTACACTCCACACTCCACACTTTATACTTTACACTCCTCGCTCCACACTCCACACTTTACACTCCTCACTTTAGACTCCACACTCCACACTCCAAACTCTACACACCACACTCTACACTTTCCACTCCAGAGCCCACACTCTACACTTTACGCTCCACACTCCACACTTTACACTTCACACTTTACACTCCACACTCCACACTTTACACTCCTCACTCCACACTTTACACTCCACATACCACACTTTACACTCCTCACTCCACACTTTACACTCCTCACTCCACACTCCACACTTTACACTCCACACTTCACACTCCACACTTTCCACTCCACACTCCACACTTTACACTCCACACTCCACACTTTACACTCCTCACTCCACACTTTACACCTCACACTTTACACTCCACACTCTACACTTTACACTCCACACTTTACACCCCACACTCCACACTCTACACTCCACACTTTACATTTTACACTCCTCACTCCACACTTTACTCTTTACACTCCACGCTTTCCACTTTACACTCCTCACTCCACACTTCACACTCCACACTTTACACTCCACACTCTACACTTTACACTCCATACTCCACACTCTACACTTTACACTCCGCATTCTACACTTTACACACTCTACACTCCCCACTTTACACTCCACACTCCTTACTTCACACTCCACACTCCACACTCTACACTTTCCACTCCACACTGCAGACTGGTAACAAGGGAAACATGTACAAGACTGTTCAAATAAACTATTGCAGAAAGGTATTGTGCGTGACTGCATAACCATGTGTTTTGACATCTGTACCGTTAACATACGTGTGAGCATTCGGGTTCGTGGGCTTCATCTTGTTTTTTTACTGGGGGTGTATATATTTGGTATTATGTATTGGACTGGATCAAAATCGATCAAATGTTGTTCTTAAAGTTATCTAGAAGTTGCCCAAATTTGGACTTCGAAGCTTACTCCCAATAATCAAATCAAGAAATCTGGTTGGTGACGGTTTTAAAAATTTTTGTATTTTCCATAATATATGGGACCGTCCTTCCCATTGACTTTCATATTTTTCAAGATGGCTAAAACCACCAACCAGAAATTGTAAATGGTCCATTTCAAAATCGATCAAAGTCCCCATTGAAATCTGTCATATGGCCAAAAATTGGATTTCGAAACCGTCTCCCAATAATCGAATCAAGACCTAAATAAAAAGACCGCAATTTTCTGATGGCGACAGGCCGACCTTAATAGACAAAGACGAACAAAATCACGGTTAACTTGATTTTGTTATCAGAGGGCTAAATTCATATTTATGGTTATGCTGGTCTCATTGTTTTTCAATTGCCACCATTGAAAAAAGTATTTTGAAGGACCAACAAATGCAAAGATAGGGAATGGGACCCTAGTTTTAATTTACCATTTGGGGGGGGCCGTTTAGTAACAGGGGGAAGGGATTCAATGTCTCTGTAATGCTGTGGATGGAAGAAATCCTGCACCAGTTAATAGATGGTTTATCCCAGTAACCAGTATTTATAGGGTTTCAACATGTTTCAACCATCCTTTTGGTGGTGCAGGATTTCGCAACCATCCACAGTACCTCCGTTAATCTCCAGATTTTGGACAAACCAACCTGGGCATTTTATTTGCAGGTGCTCAGCCGGTCGGGACCCCAGGGGCGAAGAACCAAGGGTAACCAAGGCAATTCTGATCAAACTGAGAAAATTTCACCCGCAATTTACAAAAAACCTGCCGACAGGGGTAAAATGCGTTTCCACTAAAACATGATGATGTTCAGGATGTAGATTAATTTGGGGGAGGGTATATAAATCTTTAGCTGGTTGGTGGTTTCAATCAGTTTTTATTTTCCACAATATGGGATAATCCTTCCCAGGAATATTTAGCATTATTTACCAATGAATAGAAACTACAGATTTCAATCTTAGCTTTAGGCTTGAAAATGGACCAATCGTTCGCCCCAGTTGGTTGAGATTTTATGGGCAACCCCAATCGTTGGGTTTTACTCCCCACCAGTGGGTTCAACGCCTGGCGCTGGTTGATGATTGGTACCATTTCAATGGATACATGTTTGGAATATTTCATTGAATATCATTGGGATATATGCATATATATATATATACATAATTATATACATAATTATATATATAATATAATTATAATATATATATATGTAATATATATATACAGATACATAATATAATATATATATATATATATAATATAATATCACCTCCTGTCTCTACTACAGACTTTTCAAGTGCCAGTGCTGTTTGAATCATTGTTTCTTTGTATACTTAGTTTTTGGGCCAAATTGGGTCAACTACTGTAGTGGGAATGGGGAAGGTCCGACTTGAATAGCTGTCGACAATGGTTGAGTATCTGGATTCTGCTTGGAGATGTGTTTGAGGCTGTCTTGTTTGGACAGGGATCTATGATGATCTACGCCTGGGAGAATCTTAAATCAATCCCAGGCTTATGGTTTTACATTGCCATGACTTTCGGCAGCGACATGAGGTTCTTTCCAGTTGAACGATGGGGACGCCGTGCGTGCTGACCTCAGGATTCGGATCAGACGACGGATCAGCCCCATTGGCCCATTGTTATCTCATTGAAGCCTAAGGATATGTTCTTTGAATTTCTTTGATGCATTATTTTCCACTGATATCCGAGATATGCGGCCTTTGTTTTGGGATCCTAGAATCTCTGTCTTGGTTTTGTTGGCCAGGCATTTGGTTGTTTTTTCTCCCAAGGCAATATGAGATTTAAGGCAGATCTTTGGTGATCCTTAGTTCATATCTCAATGTACTGTATCTTGTTTTAGGTCTGTTTAAGAAAGTTTTACTTTTATGGTCTAGAAACTACACTGTTCCTTTTTTTTTCTAGCCGCATTTGTGCTGATTGCATTACATAGCAGCCCATTGATCGTGAACATATTCAAATTTGTAGCCCCTATGTTTGATGGCTACATCTTAATTTTCATCAAGTTTGGACACAATTTTTGATCCCGGGTTCCATATCCAAATGTGCCATGCTCAAAACATGCTTTGTTTTCCCCAAAAAAGAAGGATGTTTGTTCCCAAATTACTGGATATTAATGGATTAAGATACATACTTCTGGTAAGGAATCCCTACTTGGGTGTGCAGCTGGGCTGGCCACAATAAGCACAACTTCGCAGACCTATGGACCTATAACCCCCATAAGTCGGGATACAAATCCTACAACATCCTAGTTTTTTTCTATGGTTGCATCATGTTCTGGTTAGTTTGGAACATTTTTTATTTTCCAGAATATATGGGATCATCCTTCCCATTGACGTTCATATGTTTCAAGATGGTCAAAACCACCAACCAGTGTTGCATTACTTTTCCCGAGTAGATCATTTGTTGATGTGGGTTTGTCTGAAAATAGTGTACCCCTACACCCAATGGTTAATGATCATTATCCCTACTAAATGGCTATAATTGTGGGTATACCCCATTTTCAGACACACCCATGTGGACGTCCAATCTCCAAGGCCTTGGTTGTTGACCCACTGCATCATCGCAGCGCTGGGGGCCAGCGTCATGTACCTGCCACCCGCATCTCGCAGCGCAGTGTTTGGCGGGGTCTTCCGGGTGATTTCGGTTGGACAGATTCCGGGTACCCTCAGAAATGGAAAGCCATCAGAAATGGACACCCTATGGTAACCCTATGGTTTAATGGTGATTTAATGGCTTAACAATGGCTTAACATTGGAAAATGGGATGATAATGGGATATACCCTATGGTAAACATACAAACTATGGAAAACCACCATTTTTTTAATGAGTAAATCCAGGATTTTTGACCGGGCCATTTTCAATAGCTATGTTAAATTACCAGAGGGTAATGTCAACCCTGGATTAATAAACCCTGCTGTTGAATTGGGAGGGTACCATAAAAAAAAGTATCAGATAATGACTATTGGAGGAGTACCCCCCAATTAATAAACCATGGTCCATGGTTTATTAATCCGGGGTTGACATGTTGACATTATTCCATTGAAATAAGGCTGAACTAAGCTACCTACGATGGGATGAGGCACCAAGTAATCCTTATGATATGTCCTTGTTCTATAAATGGAGAATCATCAGCCAACCAGCCAAAAGGTGTTCAAAAGATGGCCCCATGAATTCTTCGGGAATGGAATCCATTGGGACTCCGTACGTCTAAATATGGATACGGGTGACCGAGAAAATGGCGGAGAAACCAATGAAGGGCATGGCCGGCCTTCGACTTTTAGAGCCATTCTCCTGTTCCGTCCAAGTTGGAATGATTTATCAATGGTCATTTCAGGAACCTAAATTGGAGGTACCTACCATATATAAGGCCTATGTAAGGCCTATGTAAGGGAATATCCCCACAAAATATGGCCTTACATGGTACAGTACCTCCATTTTAGGATCCTGAAATTACCATTGAATTTATGAAGATTTCTGTGAGAATGAAATTACATTAGGGACCCCTTCAAACACCTTCCTGCCCAGAATTGGAAGTTAATTGTGTGGTCGAAACCCCCAATTTCTTATTCGAAAAAACTTGAAAAAACATTGTTTCAACGGTTGATTTTCCCAAAAACATCAATCCATTAAATGTCAATGTCATATTTGTATCCCCGTTGGGATTTCTCTTATAATCAATGGGAATTTCTGGATCCTAAAATGGAGGTACCTACCATATATAAGGCCTATATAAGGGCTATGTAAGGGGATATCCCCCCAAAATATGGCCTTATATGGTACAGTACCTCCATTTCAGGATCCTGGAATTCCCATTGATATAAAATGATAGAGCTTGGGTCCCCTATAAAACCTTAAAAACCATATATGTTTTTGTTTAAACAAACGGTCTTGCAACCTAGCCTTTTATAAGGTGGCCATTTTGATTACTTGTTGGAGTCTTGGGCACCCGTTTTATAAACCAATTTTTCTCTTATATGTGTCTATGGATTGGTTTAGGGGAAAATTTACAGGAAAACCCCATATTTAATGGTAAAAACCATGGTTTCCTGTAAATTTTCCCTTAAACCAATCCATTGAGTCTTATAAGACTACAGCTGTAGAGACATCATGTACCCCCAGCACATTTTACAGCAAAAAGCTGTCCCAACCGGAGGTAAGTGATTTTTTGAGCGACGAATGGCTGGGCACCGACACAAAAAGGAAGTGAGGACCTGCTGTTCAACCACCCAGACAAAGCTGCTGCTGGCGCGCAGGGCTGACCGGAGAGAAGGCGTTTGAATTGAGGTTGGGCCTGAGTCAGAACCACATCCAGGTTGTTGAGCAGGATACACAGCCTCGGATCCTGATACTGGTGCTCAAGCTGCTTCTCTCAACTAGAGATGGGAAACTGTGGAAGATGCTCTGTTGCCAGTCTTCAGAAAACACAGCGTTTTTACACAACTAAGCGCACAACTTGAATTTCAATTGATTTGTTTTGAAACCAGATCTGTCCCATTTTTCTTCTTAAAGTCTCTACATTAAAAAAACATCTTTTTCGAACTTTTTGTGGCTCATCTGGAGGGGGACGCAGTAGGTTCTACAAAATGCTTGTGCAGGCGTGTGTTACTACCAAATGCACTGCGCATGACACAAGTCATCCAGCAAAATGTTACTACAAAATGATTGTGAGTCAAGAGCCAAAAATGGTCTAAGGGTCCGCATGCCAAAAGTTGCTGTGACCCAGCATTACCAGCAAAAGCAGGCCAAAGGGTTTTTTGTACGACCCAATGCATCCCAACATAAATCACTACAAAATGTAGTTCCGATTTTTCAGAGCTAAGTTCAAACAGTGAACAGCCGCTACAAGAAGCAGCGCATGATCGCTGATTACAACATCCTAGGCACGACTTCATTTTGGGAAGTCAATTGTATCTAAACTCCAAGATGGTACCAAACAAGTGTTCACCCTTTTAGTAGTGGACATGTTACCAATAGTTGAGCGTCGGACGGGGTTGGCAAATCATGAGGACCATTCTGACCCTACAAAATGCGTGCCCTGGGTAAAATATGGGGATGTCAAAAGACACACAAGGAGTTGGTGCATGTTGGTGCCATCTTTTGTATAAATCCACTGGCTCCTAGGTTCCAGAGGCACCCTTTTTATAAGCACGTGTTTTTTTAAGTTTTTGGTTGGGGCCTATCTTTTTGTAAGAAACCAAGTTGGGCACTACCAAATTATACCTATAAAACTGGGCTCCAAGACCTCCGAAATTCCATCCCGGATATATTTGTTGGTTAACTCGGATATGTTGGCAGCTTTACTTGGAGTATCATTCACCTAGTAAGGGGCTTATAACCATATGCATGACATTGCATAACCCATATGATCCATGTATGGTATATTTACCTACAAAACTGGGTGATTTTTAGGGCAAATGTTGGTGTTGGTGTATAGGGTGTACCTAGGATCTGTTCCTCTTAGGTAGCATGATTCATGTTCATGTACCGCAGCCCTTTTGGTTTACCTTTGAAGCAGAGCGCTGAGGAGAAAAGGTGCGCTGGGCTGCATTGAACTAGCGAGCCCAAATTTCCGTTGCATGGTAGCGGAGCTCCTGGTTTGGGAGCTGGAAGCGCCTGGCAAGCGAAATGAGTCCCATGCTCCAAAGGCACAGAGCTGGTTCAGTTCGTGCCCTGGCCAAGTGAGTTTGGCACAGGACTTGGTGATGGAGTCACCAACAGGAGGAAGAGGGACAGCAAGACTTGGACCAGGTACCACAGCCTTAGAACTTCCCCTTGGGCAAGCGTGGCATGCAATGCAAGCTGGAATGGCTCAAGTGGCACACAGTGCACGACAGAAGTTTGAGTCGCTGGAGCGTGGCCTACAAGATCAGGCCAGAAGATTCCAAGCAGACCTGGGAAACATTGCAAGACGATGGCAGGAAGAAGCGGAGGTATCCCAAGAAGTGATCTCGGAAGATCGTGTAGAGGCAAGTGACTGCTCCCAACAGGACGGTGGATTACCATCAGCCAATCAGCTCTGCAAAGAAGGGTCAAAGGAAGTTGGCAAACCTTCCCATGGTGGAGAATGCGGTGCTCAGAGACTTGTAGACAAGAAAGATGAAGAGGCTTGTGCGCAGGAATGGCCAGGGAGGACAGACTCAGAGACTGAGAGCGACTTGGGTCTTGTCTGCGTGGTTGGTGGATCCAGTGCTGTTTCAGCACGGGCCCATCGGGAGCCCAGAGCTGCTTCAGCTCGGACTCCCACGCCTATGGACCGAGAAACTCCAAGGACCATTGTTCGTCCTGAGTTTGGAGTCTTGTCATGGTTCTGGTCCAGACCCAAGGATGTGGCCATGGCAGAGTGTAGGAAGGATCGGTATGGTACTGGCCCTGGTTATCGTTGCCCAGTGCCTGGTTGTGGAGGACGTCAAAGGACTTTTAAGACTGTGAAGGATCTGGAACGTCACTTGGGTAGTAAACTGCACTGTCCGGGCCACCCGTATGACCAACAGTGGGCAGCTTGGGAAGCTGAAGCCAAACGTGGCTACTATATAAGGCCTAAATTTCCTGAAGAAGAAATTGCACTGCGCAAGCCGGGCCACTGTGACGATGAGAAGCCTACTTGGATTTACCTTCCAAGGGAACCTGACTACTCGAAACATGACCAGACCCCTGAGTCCGAGCAAGGTTCAGAAGAAGCAGAAGCCGAAGAAGCAACAGAAGGAAGGCACGAAGCAGGAGAAAGATCGGAGGACGAAGTATTGTCAGAGGTGCAAGCTCACTCGGACGCGGGATCCGAGCCAAGCAAGGAGGAAGAGATGGTTGACGAGGCACAAGAAGGAGGAGAGTCTGAAGCGGAGACAGTGACGAGTGTGCAGCCTGTCTACGAGGTTGACGTCGTTGAGGACCTTGGGAAGGAGAGTACTGCTTCAGTACCTGCTTCGCCACGTGTTCCTAAGACCCCAAATCGCCTTAGATCTCCGATTCCTAGACGACGTGGCCGAACAGAGCTAGCACCAGTGGCAGTGGAGGAGAACATGGTTCCTGCTAAGGAGCCGGATCAAGTTGGGAAGTACCTTCCACCCCACAAGAGGAGATCGGATTAGATCTCTGAAGCGACGGGTGCTTTAGGTGCAAAATACGTCCCGCTACACAAGAGGCAAGCGAAGACCCAGGGTGAGAGTCGTGCCGGTGGCTCTTCATCCTCCAAGGCAGCGCCGTACCAAGTGAACAACGCTTCAAGGTCTATTGTCCTAGGAGAGCTGATATCGAAGAGGATTGATGAACTAGAGGTACTCCGTCAATCCTTGGATGACAAAGGAGCACATGATGAGGCCGTCTTGAACCACGTTGCAGATCTGGAACTTGAGATTGAAGGTCTCAAAGGCGAGCAGAGAGCCTTTCGAAGAAAGAATCGAGAAGGCCATTCTGCAAGACAGGAGCGAGACAATGAAGCCTTGGGACGTCGTTTAGCCTACGTCAAGGAAAGGTCAAGGAAACGTGCAGCCAGTCATAGGTTGGCCGGTCAGGCTGAAAGGACTGAGGAAAGGCTTGAAAGAGAAGACGAGTGGCATCGACGCTTCAATCGGCCTGGCACTGGTCAAAAGGTGCAAGTTTTCCCCTTAGCTGAAGGAGTCTTGGCAAATGAAGTCCAAGCAGCACCATTGTCCAAGAAGGCAAGGACAGCGTTGCTTGAGGAGGAGGAAACGGCTTTCCTTGAGTTGCCGCCGCCTACGGCACTAACAAAGCAACTTCCGCCGTCGGCAAGGAAGAAGACCTCACAGCAGAAGAAGGCTAAGCACAAGAGAGAAAGACGCAGAGAGCAACGACTAAAGGAGAAGAAGACCGGTGGACCTGGAGGCATTGGCCACTTGACTTCCTTTTCTGGTCACGGTGACAGCTCTTCAAAGAAATACCCTGGTTGGACACGGATCGACTTCGTCATCGACTCCGGTGCAAGTGCAAGCACCATTCCCAAGGAATTGGTGGGCAAGGTGAAGCTTGGTGAGTCCGTGGGGTATCACAGTTTCAGGTTGGCCAATGGGAGCCTTGTGCCGAATGAGGGCACATTGGTAGCCAAGGCGTGGCTTATGGGCAACGAGGAGGTCGCAATGAGAATGGCTGTTGCCAACATCTCACAACCTCTCATCTCAGTTGGTCAGATGGTCAACCAAGGAAACAAAGTTGTCCTATCCCCAAAGGTCAGTTACCTCGAGACCAAGAGTGGAGGTATTCACCGGATCTTTCAGCGAAATGGCGTCTATGTTCTACCAGTATGGATAGACTCTGCAAAGGTGTCAAAGAGGTCCAGCCCTTTCAGCGGGCAGGGCCACAGTTGCCTGTAAGACCAAATTCTAAGCAGAGGACCGAGAGCTGCTTCAGCTCCGGTCCCGCTTCGGGGGTGCAGAGCCGTGTCGGCTCGAGCCCCGAGGAACTTGGACATACGGCCCCTTTGGATGGTGAGGCCGAAGTTGATGATGATTTCTTCGAAGATTGGATTTTCGGAGATTTGGAGGATGGACAACCGGTGGTTGGACCAGAAGAAGGCAGGAAGGCGAAGCCAATTAGAGCACCTTGCCTTCCAAGCCCGGAAGAAATCGAAGCTCATGCAGTTAGTCATATTCCGTTCAGGGCATGGTGTTCGCACTGCGTACGAGGACGCGGAAAGAGCTATGCCCATCGTCGGGTCGTGAGATCCGATGATCCAGAAGAAATTCCGGTCATCGGCATAGATTATGGGTTCTTCGGAGCCCCAGGTGAATTGCCCTCCGATGCAGTTGGGGGAGCGAAGATGCCAGTTCTCGTGGTGAGAGACCGCAAGAGCAAAGCGCTGTTCACGCACTTGGTTCCGTCCAAAGGTGTGGAACACTTCTACCCAGAACAAGCACTTTGTAGGGACTTGAAATTCCTAGGGTACCCAAGCCTGGTCATCAAGAGTGATCAGGAGCCTTCAATCAAGGCTGTCGCAGATGCTGTAAAGAATGCGTTTGCATCTTCAAACGTAAGGGTGCAACTGGAGAACTCTCCTAAGGGAGATCATCATGGGAAATCCAACGTGGAAGCCGAGGCAGCCGTTGAGATCACCCAGGGGTTGTGCAGAACTTACAAGGATGCCTGTGAAATAGGCATGGGGGAAATTATCGACCCCAAGTCACCAATGTTGGCTTGGCTGATCGAGCATGCGGGCAACATGTACACTTTGTATGCCCATGATGATACAATGAAGGATGGCCTGACACCGTTCCGTAGACTGAAGGGACGTGATTGGCAGGTGTCGCTCCCCCCTTGGGGAGAGGCAGTGGACTACAGAGTGCGAACGAAGCACAAGTTGGAGGCACGGTGGTCCACAGGTATCTTTTGTGGCATCAGACTCAATACTACGGAAAAGGTTGTCGCTACTGAGAACGGCGTGGTGGTCGTGCAATCAATCAGACGGAAGCCAAAGGAACTTCGTTGGGACCCTGACCTGTTCAAGAAGGTCAAGGGTACACCATGGGCGCCAGTCCCTGGTCGAGCGGCTCGACCAGAGGAAGCGCAGGAGCTGCCGGAAGCAGTCACGGTTGAGCCAGAATTGCCAGACGAGCCTGCAAAGGAGGCCGTACCGGCAGAAAGGAGTGAGGCGCCACGGCGCGTCTACCTCCGTCAAACGGATTTGGACAAACATGGATACACAGCGTCCTGTCCGGCGTGTGATTTAATTCGCGCCGGTGTTTCACGTGAAGGAGTCCACCACACGGAATTTTGCCGAGCGAGGTTGGTGGAGAAATTGGAAGAAACCACAGAAGGTCGAAAGCGTTTGGGAGCTGCCAAGCGCAAGGAAGGGCCCGTCAAGGCTCGAAAGGTTGAACAGCCTGACGGAGGGTCCAAGGATCGGAGTACCGTGTCGGTACCCGGTCCCAGGTCCGGGTCAGGATTGACAGAAAAGAGAAACGCGGAAGAGACTAATGGTCAGGAGGCGAGTCCTCACAAGAAGATTCATAGCGAAAGTGCAAAGAAAGCGAGAGTGTCACCGGATGAGAGTGTCGTTTCGACACCTGGTCCAGGAGCAACCAGCGGTCAGAGTGCTGCTTCAGCATCTGGCCCTAGCTCAAGTGTCTCACAACCACAGAACATGGAAGTCTCCGAGGAGTCAGCCACTTCTCGGAAAAGGCCTGCAGAGACAGAAGATGCGATGGTGACAAACTTCTTACTCAGCTTGCGACAAGGTTTTCTTAATTCTGTCGCCGGAGACCCTTATCCAGTGTGCGAAGAGAAATTCGACACAAGTGGGTATGAGGAATTCGAGACGTCATACTATGACGATATATCGGGGAAACCTCTGAAACCGGAACTTGTTCGCGAGTCCCGTTTGGAGGAGCTGTCCACCATCAAAGAGATGCAAGTGTGGGAAGTGATCCCACGCCCAAAGAACGAAAAGACCGTATCGACCAGATGGGTTGACATCAACAAGAAAGAAGAACGTCAGCCAAAGTATCGCAGCCGACTGGTGGCACGCGAGCTGAAAAAGACGTTCCGTAGTGGAGTATCTTCGGATCCACACACACCGTCATGGCAAGATTTCTACACATCTATGCCGCCAATCAGTGCACTGCGGACTTTGTTCGCATTGGCCACCACTCGGAGAGTACCAGGATTGGATGGCCGAATGCAGGAATTGCCCCGCAATCAGTGCTTAATTTTCTTGGATATTAAGAAAGCACATTTCTGGGCAGATGCCCTGAGACGCATCCTGGTGGAGTTACCAATTGAAACTGGTGTTGATACGCAGAAGTTCGTAGGACTTCTGAAAAAGTCCCTGTATGGGACCAGAGATGCGCCAGCCAATTGGGAGGCGACGATCCTTCGCGTAATGACCCTCTTGGGATTTGTGCAAGGAAGGTCAAACAGCTGCCTTTACTTTCATCCAGTTCGAGGTATCAGAGTGGAAGTCCATGGAGACGACTTCACTGGTCTTGGCGCTCAGGATCAGTTGAAGTGGTCCGCTACAGAACTTGGAAAACACTGGACGGTGGAAAATCGTGGTTATTTGGGTCCGCCAGGGA
Organism: Cladocopium goreaui; assembly: GCA_947184155.2. Taxonomy (NCBI): domain Eukaryota; class Dinophyceae; order Suessiales; family Symbiodiniaceae; genus Cladocopium; species Cladocopium goreaui. The sequence continues at coordinate 143,462 of CAMXCT020001780.1, forward strand.
TGCCTGGAACCAAGCAAAGCATTGACATTCTGAACCGATTGGTGACATGGACTGAGCGAGGGATTGAACTGGAAGCAGACCCCCGCCATTCTGAACTCATCATTCGCGAAATGGGATGCGATGGAGCCAAAGTTACTACGGCTCTGGTCAAAGAAAGATTGGAGGAAGTGGAGAATTCTGAACCTCTCGAACCTTCAGAGGTACCTAGGTATCGTTCGGTGAGTATGCGGCTAGCCTATTTGGCACAAGACAGACCAGACCTACAGGTGCTGGCCAAGGAGTTAGCAAAAGGGTTGAAGAATCCTACCAAAGCTCATTGGATGATGCTCAAACGTGGCGCTCGGTACTTAAAGAACAAACCGAGACTCATCCACCTCTTTCCGTTTCAACAGACCGCGCATCGCCTAGAGGTTTGGTGTGATGCAGATCACGCTGGATGTTTGCGAACTCGGAAGAGCACAACTGGCTATTGCATTCGAATCGGAGGATCGACGACGAAAACGAGTTGTAAAGGTCAGGCCGTGATCGCGCTCTCTAGCGGAGAAGCGGAATATTATTCGCTTACATCTGCAGCATGCAATGCCCTTGGTGAGCAGTCAGTCCTTCGAGACTGGGGACTGTGGTTCCCCATTCACATCTGGATGGATTCAACTACAGGTTTATCAATAGGTTCAAGACACGGACTTGGAAGAGTGAAGCATCTGGACACCATCTTTCTGTGGGTCCAGGACGCAGTCAATGCCAAACGCATATCTCTGGGCAAACAACCGACCCTGAAGATGTTGGCAGACTTACGAAACCCTTAGATCAAGCACGAGTCCGTACACTACTCGAGGGCATGAACTACTTCTATGCAACTGGACGACATGGTCTAGCTCTCGATGTTTAGACTGAGGGGCTTGAGCCTGGTGACGAATCTGAGACAGTTTACACCAAGCTCGGGTAACAGACCTGAGTCACGTTCCCCTCGGGAGGCGTGTTGGTGTATAGGGTGTACCTAGGATCTGTTCCTCTTAGGTAGCATGATTCATGTTCATGTACCGCAGCCCTTTTGGTTTACCTTTGAAGCAGAGCGCTGAGGAGAAAAGGTGCGCTGGGCTGCATTGAACTAGCGAGCCCAAATTTCCGTTGCAGTTGGTAAATATACATAAATATACCATAAATGGAGCATTTGGGTTATAACCCAGTTTTATATTGGATTAAGCCCACTGAATGGAGACCTAGGCTTATTAACCACAGATCCTCAGTGATCCACGGGATGCCATTGACCGAGGCCGGAAATGGCGCCTACGCACCTTGGTACTCCATGGTCTGCGGGTGCTTAATCATAGGATGTGACAGGGATTGGGGGAATAATGGGAAATGATGGGATATCTAAACAACAATGGGATATAATATGGCGGCTTTGTCCACAGTTTTACGTCACTTTTGACACTTTTCACTGGAAACATGATGATCAGCCGTTATATTGTCAAGGGCATGTCAGTTTTAGACAAACCTTAGATCCAAGTATTGGTGGTACAGCCTGTGCTACGCAACAGCTGCCTCCGGATCTATAGTTTCAACATGGCACGGAGCATGTCTTCCTCATGGAGGTGAGATGGGATAACCATTGGTTGAGGACGGCGCTGTGAGGGGAACTGTTTACCACCTACGAAAAGTTGAGTCTTTACTTGAATGTTGAGCCTCACGTCTATCAGACGTGTTTCTGCGTTTTCAAATTTCTACGTGTCTTGAAGCGGCATGAGAAGGGATATTAGTATTCCCAGATGGGACCAGTGGGTGCGTAGACGGAGCAGCGATTATCTGAAAGAGTACTTTCGGCTGGCGGGATTGTTAGACAACTGCCGCATCATGGAGAATGTTGATCTTTTGATGTCTGCGCTGTGTCAGTATTTTGATTGGTATGCCGAAAAACACAACCAGAAAAGAAACGAATTTCTGGGGTACAGCGGCAAGATGGATCATTCCCAAACATGGTCTACTAGTCAGTGATGATCAATATATACATAACATAATCCCATCCACCCCAGAAACCATGGTTGTGGGGATTTTATACATATGAACGCGACCGATACTTAAAGCATGGTGATGTTAGCGAATTGGGAAATTACCAGGGGGCATATCTGTTACTTTCGCAAATGATCAGAATGGTCATCCGCATCCACCATCACCATTAGTTTGTCATCATTTTCTCATCATGCTATCATCATTATGTACATCCCACTACCAAAGGCTTTTTGGTTATAAGTTATATTCCTTTTTTGTCCCCTTCCATTTTTTTTTTTGGCGAACTCTCCGTATTTTGTCCTAAACCCCTATCATTATCCAATTCTCCAATTTCCCAGAAATCAGGTTTCTTGGTGAAGCCAGCCGTGTAAATCCCCACGCTTTTTCACGGCTCCAAAATACCCAGGCCTGGTATTTGGTGGTTTGGATTTTGACTACCTGGGGTGTGGCGGGTAGCTCGGAGATGCTGGGGGGCGTGCTGGTGATTATTTTTCGGTACGTGACTTGGAAAAGATGGGTTTAATATGGTTTAATGAGACTTTGCCAAGAACAAATGATGATTTTAATACTGGTTTAAAGTGATTTACACCAAGAACAAAGGTGTTTGTTTAATGATTTTATAAGAAAAAAATGTGATTTTCATGGGATTTAAGCAACACATATATAAATATGGTGCTTTAGAATCTCATCAATAGAAAATTAGTACTTTTTTATGGAACTCCAGCTGGGAAAAGCCAAGGGAAAATCGTAGCAAAAGATTGGTCGAGGATATATATATATATACATAATTATATATATATATATATTGATTGTGAACATAAGTTTTTGATTGTTTTTCTTGGCTCAAATGGAGCAGAACTCCACTTGTACTGGAGGCTATCGAATATTGGCAATTTTGCCATGTCCATCAAGACCTAGAGATTTGGCATTCACCCATGCAAGCGGCTAATGAAATGGCGAAGAATTGTGGTTCCAAACATCAATATAACCATGGAACGGTTATAGAAACAGGTTATCCCTGAGTTTATATTATACCTGGTTTTCATGGCCCATGTAGAATATACTCATTGTTGTCATATGTAGAGGTTTCCTAAAATGGGGGTACCACAAATCATCGATTTTCATCGGATTTTCCATTATAAACCATCCATTTTGCGGTACCTCCATTTTAGAAACCTCCATGTGATGGTTCAAAGTATGGTTTGTCTCTGATGGCATCATATTACTGTACCCATTCATAGTTTCCAGGATCATCTACACAAACCCACTTCTCAAGTGATAGCCATAGTCTCAACCCATGTTTGTTTGGTTGAGCCCCACTTTGAAAACTAATTACCCCGGGGTAAACTAAAATAGATGTGGAACATGGCGCATTTATAGATGATTTTTACCTATACAAAATGATGATTTTCCACATGTTTTTGTATGTTTACCAGAGGATAACTGGGTTATCACCCACTGGACCTCTTGAAAAGTGATGCTTTCTACTTAGCTAAGTTGTTCAGCACTGGATTAATGATTGGAGTTAATGGTACAGTAGATGTTTCTATATAGTTATATGTAATGAGGGTAGACCAACCAGGATCTACGTACATCATGAGAGTTTGTTTGATTATAATACCTGTTGTCCATAGAATTCGGGACCGTTTTGGCAGGGTGAACGCCCCAAAAAAGTATAGGCACAACTATTGAGTTTCCTTGTCTACATTAACTTCTGAAAAACATCGACATTAATTGACACTCCGTAAGATGATCCTCCCCAATCTATTATAGCCTATCTCCTCCCCATTCCTGGTTACAGTATCTATTTCTTGCGATTCACGATATTCCAAGACCAAGGTTGACGCCGTTACCTTTTCACAAGCTGGGCCGCCAATCATAAGTTGTTTTATAAAAACAAACATTAACATCCATATAAACAGAAACTATAGATGATACAATAGAGTTCGCCAAGTTTTCGTTATATCCATCATCAACCATCGATTTCCAATATATCAATGTCATTAATAACAAACCATCATGATACACTGGATACATCATGTTATATCAACATCAACCAATGTTTCTGTTGGGCATTCCAAAACCGTAGATAACTGGTTGGTGGTTTGGAACATGAATTGTATTCTCCATATATTGGGAATTTCATCATCCCAACTGACTAATTAATAATAATCATCCCAACTGACTTTCATATTTTTCAGAGGGGTGGGTGTACCACCAACCAGATAATATTCCTTATATCCATTGAGATTTAAGTTTCTAATAGAAGAAATGGACTTCTCAGTGCCGGGTTAGTTAGATCAACTATCAGATGGCTATATCATTCTTCTATGATGTTCATTCATGTTCTATGGTTTGGAACATTTTTTATTTTCCATATTTTCTTCTATATATATTGGGAATTTCATCATCCCAACTGACGAACTCATATTTGTCAGAGGGGTAGGTATACCACCAACCAGTAATCCATTATACATGAACCCCCATGAAATCCCATGAAAGTCCATTAAAACCCATTAAAAATCGATAATTGATAATGTACCAACCAGATATGGTGGTTATAGGGATTTTAAAAAAACAAGTGGATGGGTCGTTGGATCATCATTTCATAGGTTCCTTGATCGCCTTCGAAGCCGCGAGGCGCCGTCATTTTTCCAATCCGATATGTCATGGATATAGCAGGGAAGATCATAGGGAAATAGATGTTGATAAAATGGGGACAACTAACAATATAGGGATATAATCATTGAAAATGGTGATTTTCCATAGTTATATATTAGTTTACCAGAGGGTAATAGGGAATAGAAACAATATACCCTCTGGTAAACTAACAAAAAGCTATGGAAAATGGTGATTTATAGTGGATTTTCCCATTGAAACCATGATATACTGGTTGGTGGTTTCAAACATGAATTATATTTTCCATAATATATGGGATGTCATCCTTCCCATTGACGAACTCATATTTTTCAGGGGGGTAGGTATACCACCAACCAGATAGGGAATATAAACAGTATACAGTCTCCTCTTGTTTTTTTCCGGTGATATGGGGGTTTCCATAGTCATGGTGGTACCTCTTGATCGCTGGATGGTTTATACTGGAAAATCCCACTAAAATTGATGATTTGCGGGTACCCCCATTTTAGGAAACCTCCATATAGGTGATATAGAAACAAAATATAGAAACAAATACAGTGGAAACTATAGTATGAATCCCGAGATCTGTCAGTAATCTGGTGGTGTAGAAGAAAGTATAGAAACTAGTATGGGAAAATAGGGAATAGATGGCTAGAAACAAAGTTAAACAATTGTGAACTTGGGGTCATGGTTGGGAAAAATGGTGAACCGGATAGCTAAAATTGGGGATGTAACGGCCATTTCTTTATACACAGTTGATTGTGCAGTGTGTGTCTCAAAATTGTGCATACATACCGAAATGGAAATCATTTTTTTTCAGGGAAAATGATGATTTACCAATAGACTTTTCCGGGAACCCCAGAGCCCCAGACTGCTTGCCACATATTTTCATATTAGTGTAACATTGGCATGAGAACAGCCAAAGGACATATGTCCTTAAATTTCTCATAGAACATCCCGGAACAATATGTTGTTTAGCCAAGAAAACCTTGGTGATTACCATAAATCGGCAACTATGTTGTTTTTTTTTTAAATACTAGATACACCTCTGAAAGCCAACCTAGATCCCCAAAAATGACCATGTCCAAGAGGAATATCTCCAGATACTAGGGTTCCATGTGATTTTTCAGGCTGTTCCCCTAAGGATCACTGGGAAACTGGGCTGTTTATGGCTCACCTGGGCTATTGGTCATCTTGAAGCTATGTGCCTCGTGGTTCTGAAATTGTGAAAGTGTCATTGATTCTTTGATGCTGCCGTTTTATTTTGGTGAGCCTGCATTTTTTCCCGCTCAAGTCCGATCTCTGTGACTTTGTTCAAGATGATTTCTGAATAAGTTGTGTTGTTCCAAAAACAGTTTTGCATGCTGAAACAAACTAACTTCGGCAAACCTAAGCAAAGCAATTCCCGTGTCGTTTTCCCATATGCCTTAAGGTGTTTTCCCGTTTTTTGGTCGGCAAACCCTTCATCCGTGCTAGGCAGAATGTGTATCCTTACAAGGAGGAAAGGATTAAAGTGGAAGGTCTCTTGACGAATGGATGCTGGATCTATGGAACCTGGGAATCTATGATAAATTTTCAGGGAATACTTCAAATCTTTAGGGGATCTATAGAATATCTAAATTTTTAGGAATATCTGACATAATGAATCGAAGCTCTAAAGATTTAGATTTTTGATTTAGTCTTGAACATGGACAATGATTAGGGATGAGACGAAAGATATATTTCTATTGGATGGTGGAGGGAATCAATGGTTTTGAATTGGATCTAAACATGGAGAATTTACCACCAATGCATGGCCATCTAGCGAAAATTTAGTTTTTTCATTGGTTAGTACTGGTATTTGGAAGATCCTCTTGATAATATTACCACACATTGTTGAAACATGGAAATGGAACCAAAAATACCAAGAATGTGTTGTCGTATCTTTTGGAATTTGGGATTTTTGTCGGATTTTGAATGAATTAGATAATGGATAAAAATTGTATGTTTCCCGACGTCGACGAGTACGACCTGGCTGAGATGAGTGGTCAGCAAACCCAACAAATGCGGAAAGCACTACAACAACCCTTGAGTTGCAACAAGTCGGAATGATCCACCAACCCCCCAGCAACTGGCTGAGGCTGCTAGAGTCACCTGGATATCGCAAAGAGGATGATGTTTCTTTTGGGTTTTTTGGCCGAGTACTTGGTCCCACCCATGATGGGAAACTCAATCTGCCAAAAAATGAGCCTCATAGAAACCGAGAAGCCTTTGGTGGCTGGCGGCATTCCTGTTCACTGGTGTTGACACCATGAAGCGACCGTGAATCGGCTTTGCCAGGCAGAATTCCTCAACTGATTTTGTTGATGTTGATCCCAAGGCGTCCTGGTTTTTCATGAATTTTCTGGAAAGGATGGTGTTGAGACCCCATGGGGGATGCTACCCCGAAAAATCATGTTGTTACCTTTCTGTAGAAAAAAACATCAACTGGTCAACATGTTTATCAATAGATTTCATTACATTTCAGGATATCCATGGATTGATGTAAGGGACTACAGGAAAGCAAGGAAAACCACCACAAAGCAAAAAAAGGGATGTCCTTCAGATTTCCCGACCATTTCTGGGATAGAGGTCTTGTTCCGAAATCCTTGCAAAAGTTACAACACATTTCATACGATCAATTCCGGGTATGTGTAGAAGTGACCCTCAACCAATCTTACACAGAGGTTGATATGCTGGGTATCGTGATTCCCAAGTCCTTCACTGTCTGATGGTCAAAACACATGTTGCTTTCCCTTAACGGGAAGGTCATCAGTCCATAGGGGTTCAGTCATACCGTCATACGAGTCATACCCTTCATCAGGATTTCCATGAAATCAACGAGAATTCCAGGATCCTAAAATGGAGGTACTGTACCATATAAGGCAATATTTTGTGGGCATATTCCCTTACATAGGCCTTAGGCCTTATATATATGGTAGGTACCTCCAATCTAGGATCCTGAAATGGCCATTGATGAAATGGGATGGATAATCTTGTATCCTCCGTAGATCTTTAGAAGCTGGTTCTTTTATACTCCGTCTTTGGTGATGGTTGAACCCCAATTGTATTACCCTGTCAATGTTGTTGATGTTGCTGCTGCGTGTCCCAACCTTTTGATGTTATCATTTCTTCTGTTCTGCCCCATATGGGTGTATCTGAAAATGATGCCCGTGCGCCAAACATGCTTATTCCATTGGGGAAATGAGGTTTCAAAGCATTGGAATTAGGTTTGCTCTCTGTATATGTTCAGATAAAAAAAACCTATGTACCGCTCCCATCCTCCTAATATCAACCCCCCCAAAATGGTTCCAAATATGTATATATATATATATATATATCCAAATAATTATGTCCATTCGCCAAAAATAGTTGACAGAAGTTTTGTACCAATCGTTGATAATTAGTGTGGATCTAGTGTGTTTTCCTTTGTTATGAGGGGGCACACAACTAAATTCATCAATTCTGCAAGGCAGCGCTAGCAAACCCGCTAGGTTTGCGCCAGTTTCTTTTCACATCCATGTTCAAAGCTATATTTTTTATGTCTTGCTGACTGCTTGTTTTTTCAACATGAAGAACAGTTATATAAAATGTAGCTGATGTAACACTTAGCGCCTTAAACCTAAGGATGTCTTAGTGAATTTCTGTGCTACTAAACCAGTGTTCAATATTTTTAAGGTTGTCGTTCAATTTTGCGAACTTGTACATCAATTTACCCGCTAGATCCCCACTAGCAATGCGCTAGCTAAAGTTGCAAAAAGCGGCTTTGGCTGACCCGTGACCCAGTCGCCACCAGAGAACTACTAGTTTGTCCTTTCCGTTTGACAAAAGCAACAGTGACAGCAAACACAAAGACAAGCCCTGCAGCAGGTGCAAAATGCATCCAGTTCCGCGACTAATAATTAACTAGCAGCAGCATTTCCTGCAGGCTTTAGCTACGGTTTCTAACATTAAAGATAAAATGCAGGGTTTCAGACTATTTAGATAAGTCACAGTTTTAAAGACCAAACAAGAAGCGGCACGCATGGAATTACGATTTATGAACCAAAACCAGGAAAAGACATTTTGACAAACCGTCATATGTGAAAGTCTCTGAACTAAACCATGGTTTCTTGCGGGTGCTCAAAAAATGAACGGGGGAAGGGATTCCACACGATTCCATATATCCAACAAAATCCTACGAGATTTCTGTATGGCGTCTCTCGGAGCAAGGTCTCTGCAAGTATTCCTGCATGGCTGGAGGGGGTGCTGGCGGCTTGGTCTTCATCGTGTGCCTTGGACGCGGCTGGGTCAACTGGATTACTATCCCCTTGACCCAATAGCTGGAGAATTTTATAAAGGTCAAATCGTTTCCGAAGGCCTGGTTGATGGATCTATGAAACTGCGAATATCATGGAATATCTAACGAATCCTCAGGGTATTCTTCCAATGAATCGAAAGTCAGAACTGAAATCCCATCGTTTGCAGCAGGATCCTGAGTTCGAGAAGCGATTTGAGACCGAAAGTTGAGACTTCATGATGCGAATCATAGCGAGGTACGGATAACTTAATAGAATATTTAATGCATAATTAATTAGATATTCCAAAAAAATAGTTAACCGGAAATAGTGAAGCTTAAAGAAAACGGATGTGCGAATCAACGGTGAGAAATTCACTGGGGGGAATCGGAATCTTAATTGGTTCATCGCTGATGCCTTTCATCAACAGGCTGGCGAAGTCATGCGAAGTAATGTGGTAAATCCAACAAACCATTCCCAATATAACTCAATATGACCATAAATTGATTGTATAAACCCTCAGCCATGTTTGGCTTACTATTGGGTTTACCATACTGAAGATGTCAATAAGATTAACCATCTCATGTTGGTTTTGTACTACCAAGCCGGAAAAACATGTTACAACTTGCAACTAGTATGAGAGAGATTACTGCTGGGGAAAGAAAAAACACATCAGACACATGTGCTTCTTGAATTGGTATATTCTAGTTTCTAAGCGGGTGATCATATTTTGGACATTGATGCTCTATGATCCCCCAAGTATGCCATTAGTGAGCCTTCAAGGTTACCATGGTTCTTACTTCCGCTTGGTGCTCCACAATTGTTGATGTTGGTTCACATGGAGAATGCACCACGAAAGTTATTGGTCGGGCAACCACAGGTATGTCCAACTATGGCTTTGCTAGTTTCCTGCAGTACTGATAACTCTCCAATATGTGAGTTTTCCTCTATTGATAATTATCCCTTCTATACTTCCCAATGTACTAGATCTAATAGATTTACCCTCCAGTAAATTGATCACTTTCCTCAGAGTTTCCCACAGATTTTCCGAAAGCAGGTTGAGCAAGGATGCGTCGCTTGCAGTTCGCTTGGCCTTTGTGCTTTAGCTGGAAATCATCGGACGACATGGACAGCCTGGCGTTTGGGAAAATGTTGGGAACATATGGTTTAACAATGGTTCATGGTGGTCAATATTGTGGTTACTTGGTGGTGAACTATCCACGAATCGCAAGTAGGTTGCTTCACCCTAGTTATTTCAGTGGATGAATACCCTTCTTCTCCCACTGAAATAACCCGGGATGTAGGCTACTTAGGATTCGTGGGATGCGCCACCAAATAGAAATTTCCTCGGAAATGATAGAAATGTCCTATTAATGAGTATGTCTAACGATTCACATGAATATCCATTTGGTACCATTGGTTTTTTGACTTTCCGGAAATCGACTTCAAGAAGGTTATCTATAGAACTGGGAATATCATGGAATATCTGTCATTAAAGCAGATCCAAATTTGGGATTCTGAGAAGGCAACCGTTGGTTTGGGTAAATTTTATTTACCCTCTGGTAAACTAACATATAGCTATTATTGAAAATAACCATTTATAGTTGATTTTCCCATTAAAAATGGTGATGTTCCATAGTTTTTTGTATGTTTACCAGAGGGTAGCGACCCTATTTGACCTCACCATTGATGATGGGAATTGGATTCTTCATCATCCCGAAATCCCACATGCGAACCTAGGTGCTGGTGAATTTACCTACAACATCTAGGTTTTCGGGTACATGTTTAGGTAAATATACCAGCACCATGGTTCGCAGTTGGGAATGGCCTTTTTCATGGTTTTGGACACATATCATATTTTTTCCCAGAGTGCTAGAATTAGAATTACCATTGGAGTATCCAAGCCAATGTTGATCGTTAAAGATGATCATCACCGTAACACTTGGACTACTGAAACTATATTTTTATCACACCAAAGACCCTAAAGATAAATCATGATAGGTGCACTCTTACATAATGGCCCCTATAGATAGTACACCTACTGCACCATCTTTGGTGTGGGTTCTACCACAACACCAATGGTGGAAATTTTCCACTGTGGCCGCGGCCTGACAGGACTCAACGTTTTAGAGGTGAAAGCTGTTTGATTTTCAATGGGCTTCGTAGTCAACTTGGAAGGGTTTTAAGATGTCAAGGGTTTTTCAATGTGGGGTCGCCAATTGAAGTGTTGACTCTTCTATTCCAGGGCCTAAGGGAAAAAGAACTCTGGCCCAAAAAACCTAGCCCTATGGATTCCAAGGATGAGGGTTTGAGGAAAACGATGACTTTTCCGGAATATAGGTAAGACAAGACTACCACCATCAACTCCAGAAACTTTGGCGTAGCCATGCACTTTGATTTTGAGCCTTTTTGGGACTAGCTAGGCAAGCTCAATTCATCCCACTAAGAGTCGTCCACTATCAACAATCCAGAAAGTAAATCTAGTCCTAAAATGTGAGACCTCCCACTTGTAAATGTAGCTCATGTTCACCCATCGTTTTTTAGTATCTACCATAAACATCCATAAACCTAATGGTTAGATAATCAAAAATGCTTAGATCATCATAAATGCTTAGATAATCATAAATGCTTAGATAAACTAAAACCATGATAATCCTAATCTAATGGCTAGTATATCAGTATATCTACCATAAATATCACGTGGGCTATCACTCCCCATGCGGTTTGAACAAAACCCCAGGTGCTGTATATCATTCCATTGGGCTTAACCAGCTTGGAGGCCGGGCCCAGGAGACACGCGAAACACGCTGCATCCCATGAGAGGGCAAAGCAGTCCCATAGGATCCATGTTTTAGGGATTTATGGTATATAAAAACCTACAAAACTGGGTTATGTTTAGGGTAAATGTTGGTAAATATACCATGGAGCATTTGGGCTATAGTTATAAAGCAACAGAAATCTATCTTGGGGTTAAACTGCAGTTCAGTTCCAGTTATCATTGGATATATTGCCATAGTTTTAGGGAGGGCATATTCCAACTGATGGGGGTAATTACCATGACTATATCATATTATATCCATTGGATAACCCCAGCTGCAGCCCGAAGAATTTCTTTGACCTTGTAGCCATGCCATCATCCTGACCATGATTTCAGGTGGAATTGCTGCCAGTTTTCCAAATAGTGTGACTATGTGTACATCACTATAGATACTAGATGACAATCAAACAATTTACTGGTTGGTGGTTTGGAACATTTTTGTTTTTTCCATGTATTGGGAATAGTAACCCCAACTGACTTTCATATTTTTCAGAGGGGTAGGTCAACCACCAACCAGATATATATTTCAAATATCCAGCAACCTTCCCAAAAGATGGAACATGTAAATCATTAGATATTAGATATCAGATATTAGATACTAGATGACACCCTTATTAGATATCAACGAGACAACGAATCAGTAAAGGCTGGATGGAAAACCTGATCGTGGTGGGGAAACCTCCATGTTTCTCCCCACTATCCGCAGGAAGTTGGGACAGATGTGTTCCCCGCAGATGTGGTTTGGACAGATGTGTTGAGATGTTTATGGTTTACTACATTGCATGAACATGTTGTTATTTGTGGTGTATGTATGTATACTTTACTTATACTTATGTACTGTACATATATTTTCATACCTGTAGATTACTGGAATTCTATGACATCCTGGCGACTGCGTAATATTGATTTGTTGCGCTCAGCGATGCGCGTAGGAGAACCCTAGAACAATTTGGCGCAAAGAAGGATGGTGACAATAATGAACAGCCATTGAAAGTGCTTGATTTTATCTGCATGTTATCACTGCTGTGTCCCCATGATACTGCATTATTATCCCATGATTGCTGGTTTATACCCTCATAGATAGCTTGTGATTCCCTGGTGTTTGGACAGAATAATACCCCTATGGTCTGAACATTATTCAGCTAAATGTAATCATCTTATGTTGAATTTCCCCATTGATAGACCGTCAAAAGTTAAATTGCTATTTGATTTGAAGTTTCTTGGACAAAACACAAATAGTTGGATATATATATATATATATCTGACTACATCCCCATTATGGTTGGTTTTATCTCCGCGTTTGCTATTCTATGTTGGTAATATCCACAGATTTTTGCCGTAAATCTCCGGGTCGACATTGGACGGATAGTTTACTGTAGTACAACTCAATCTTTCGCTATGAATGTGAGTTTATACATACTAGCTTAACCGGCTAAAAGATAGTGAAGACCCAAAGAAAACGGTTTTATCACATGTATAAATCTACATATCAGACTGGCCATTATATCCCATCGTATCCCACTATCTCCTATTATATCCCTATACTTCCGAAGCAGGCTGTTTTCAATCATCTTTTATACACCCATGATTTTCTTTGTCAAACCATCCCAAATGCTCCATGTATGGCATATTTACCAACATTTACCCTAAACATCACCCAGTTTTGTAGCTAAATATACCATAATACATGGATCATATGGGACTGCTTTATGGTAGATGTATGGATCGTTTAATTATAACTTGTAGCTGGTTGGTGGTTTGGAACATTCTTCATTTTTCCATATATATATATATTGGGAGTGATCATCCCAACTGACGAACTCCATCATTTTTCAGAGGGGTAGGTCAACCATCAACCAGATGATCATCCCATTAAAAACCACTATTAACCACTATTAACCACTATTAACCCACTATTAACCGCTAACCATTATTAACCCCCTTCCCATAGGATGTGATCATCGGTTAATCGTTGGCGCATCGCAGGCTGTGCCGCTCTTCAGGGAAGTCCACTACAACAAGGAGGTCCACAGTGCTGAGGTGCGACAACGGAAACTCACCGTGCGACACAGAACTGCGGTGCTATTTTCGCCATGAAAAAATGGAATCGGAATGTCCTACGCTTTGAAAAAGGGAATTTACTAGCTATGTAATCTATGACATATAACTGGTTGGTGGTTTCAAACATTTTTTATTTTCCATAATATATGGGATAAACCTTCCATAACCTTCCTATTGACGAACTCATATTTTTCAAGATAGTTAAAACCACCAACCAGATAATCTATGACTACCATTAGATGGGTGTGTCAATGGGGGATACCTTCCAATGGCAAGTTTCATCGGGAAATGATGATAAACAAACCAATTTGGGAGGTAGCCTTTGATTGAACAAAGCCTTAAATGAAAGGAAACATAGGGGGACATATGGGGAAATGATCATAACATAGCTATGGACATTGCTAACACGATGGATTTATGAATGAGGATTGAACGGAGATCGAATTGACCTGGCATTTGTTCGAGCTGAAAAGTGACTCTTAGTACTCTCATTCTTTTCCAATTCTTGGAGCTCAATTCATCATGGCAAAGAAGACCGCGATTGGTATCGATCTTGGAACCACCTACAGTCCTTTGGCTTGACAAAATCTGGAAGATTTCAGGCGATCTTACCAAATCCGCAGCGATTTTTGAGGGAGTTTTACTCCCCAAACAGTGTGTCCACACTGAGGGGTTCTTACGGTAAGGCCGGTGTTTGATCGAGGCGCTCACTCTGGGCCCCGGCATTTTTCCTGTAAATGTCCGCATAAGATGGCTCTTGTGTCATGTCCATGTGCATTTCGAAAGCGCGGGCTCGCGCAAAGTTTGCGGCGCGAATTTTGTTTGCTCTTGGTCTGCGGCCGTTTACCTGTAAATTTCTGCATAAAATGGCTCTTGTGAGATGTCCATGTGCGTTTCGATTGCGCAGGCTCGCACAAAATGTGCGGCGCGGTCTTGGGATCGGTCCTCCTCCTCCTCCTCCTCCACATCAGCATTTCCAGCATTATCATATTCCTCCTCCTCAACATCATCCTTCTCAACATCATCCTCTTCCTCCCCCTTGACATCATCATCCTCAACAACATCACTATTCACCTCATCTTCCGCACCATCATCATCCTCCACCTCCTCTTCTGCAACATTATCATCATCCTTCTCAACAGTATCATCCTTAACATCATCATATTCCTCCTTCTCAACATCAGCACACTCCACTTTGTCATCCTCCACTTCATCTTTATCATCCTCATCCTCATCCTCCTCAACGTTCCCATCCTCAACATTACCATCCTCAATATCATCCTCCACCTCATCATTCTTAACATTACCATCCTGCCCCTCATTGTCCTCATCATCATTCTGAACATCATCGCCCGCAACATTTTCATCATCATCATCATCATCATCATCGTCATCATCATCATCATCATCATCGTCGTCATCGTCATCGTCACCGTCATCGTCATCGTCATCATCATCATCATCATCATCACCATCATCACCATCATCATCATCAACAACATTGTCATACATCATTCTCCCACACCTCCACACTGTTTGGGGTCTCTTGCCGGGATAATTTATGTGTCTCTTCATGGATTTGTTTTACATGTTTTCAGACGGCTTTACATGTTTTTCCAGAAACCAGGTTGCGTCGGTGTGTGGAAGAACGATGGAGTGGAGATCATTGCCAACGACCAGGGCAACCGAACCACTCCATCTTATGTGGCTTTTACAGACACAGAGCGACTTATCGGCGATGCCGCCAAGAATCAGGTGGCACGCAATCCTGAGAACACCGCCGCTTGTTGGTCAAGGTAGATCATTTGATCATTATTCTTGCCAACTGCAATGTAAAAAAACATTAAAAGACGACTGCATTTGAGCATGATGGATCATGATAGACTGCACATGTCACGACCAACAGGTTGGGCAATGATATGTCAGGAAACAATTGTGTTTTTTTCACGGCTTCGAATTTGAAAAACAAAAATCATGTTTCGCCACAGAGACGTGTCTGTGAACCATCCCAAGGTCTTTGATGCGAAGCGTTTGATTGGCCGCAAGTTTGCGGACCCCATCGTGCAGGCCGACATCAAGCTGTGGCCTTTCAAGTGCGTAGCTGGCCAGGGTGACAAACCCATGATCATCGTCAACGCTCAAGGGGAGGCGAGACAATGACCCATGCATCAGTGGTTGGTGGTTTGGAACATGAATTTTATTTTCCCATACATTGGGAATGATCATCTCAGCTGACGAACTCATATTTTTCAGAAGGGTAGGTCAACCACCAACCAGATTATCATCCCATTATTAACCACTATTAGCCATTATTAAGCAACTATTAACCACTATTAAGCACTATTAACCATTATCAAGCCACTATTAACCACTATTAACCCACTATTAACCACTATTAACCATTATTAAACCACTATTAACCACTATTAACCACTATTAACCACTATTAACCACTATTAACCATAATCATTAACCATAATCATTTTTGTTCCACGGGTCATTTCCGCAGGTCATTTTTTTTGTACGTCAAAGAGAACAGTTTGGCATGGGTTTGTAAATCACCCCATTGAAATTGTGTTTTTCAGGGTATACCCAATGTTCAGACACCATCAGGCACCCATTTTTTGTATTTGACATGTGAAACTATGTGAAACTCTGATTTTTGTCTTTAAAACGTCACCTCGGAACGATCAGAATCAAATGGCAGGAGAAGAAGTTCCACCCTGAAGAGATCTCTTCCATGATTTTGTTGAAGATGAAGGAGACCGCTGAGGCCTACTTGGGTACCAAGGTGAATGACGCGGTTGTCACCGTGCCCGCTTATTTCAACGATTCGCAGCGTCAGGCCACCAAGGATGCAGGCACCATTTCAGGCATGAACGTGCTGCGCATCATCAACGAGCCTACCGCTGCTGCCATCGCCTATGGCCTTGACAAGAAAGGCACAGGAGAGCGAAACGTCTTGATCTACGACATGGGTGGAGGCACTTTCGATGTGTCTTTGTTGACCATTGAAGATGGAATCTTTGAGGTGAAGGCCACTGCCGGTGACACCCACTTGGGCGGTGAAGACTTCGACAACCGAGTTGTGGATTTCTGCATGCAGGATTTCAAGCGTAAGAATCGCGGCAAGGACATGACTGGCAACCAGCGTGCCATCCGACGCTTGCGCACTCAGTGCGAGCGCGCCAAGCGCACTTTGTCTTCTTCCACACAGGCAACTGATTGGTGGTTTCAAATATTTTCAGATATTTGTTATCCTCTGGTAAATTAACATAGACCCTAAAAAATATTTCTTTTTTTTATGGAAACTCATCTTCCAACCCCGATGACTGCCAGGGTCTATGTGAATTTACTGGAGGGCAATGGAGATTTTCTCTTGGTGATCTAATGGTGATCTAATGGGATATACAACCCCGATGACTGGCAGGGTCTATGTGAATTTACTGGTTGCTGGAGGGTAGATTCTTTTTTGTGTGTTTTAAAGATCGGCCCTGGAATGATCGCCAGGCCACCATTGAAATCGATTCCTTGTTCGAGGGCATTGATTACTCCTGCAGCTTGTCCAGGGCACGATTTGAGGAGCTGTGCATGGACTACTTCCGTAACTCTATGGGACCTGTGGAGAAATGCTTGAAGGACTCTGGCATCGACAAGAAGAGTGTCCATGATGTGGTTCTGGTGGGTGGTTCCACCCGTATTCCCAAGGTGCAGTCCATGATCCAGGAGTTCTTCAACGGCAAAGAGCCCAACAAGTCCATCAACCCAGATGAGGCCGTGGCTTATGGTGCCGCTGTGCAGGCTGCAATTCTCACTGGTGAGGGCTCCTCTGCAGTCCAGGATTTGTTGCTGTTGGATGTGACTCCGCTGTCCATGGGCCTGGAGACTGCTGGTGGCGTGATGACCAAGTTGATCGAGCGCAACACCACCATCCCAACCAAGAAGGCACAGACGTTCACTACCTATGCGGACAACCAGCCTGGTGTCTTGATCCAGGTCTTTGAGGGAGAGCGTGCCATGACCAAGGACAACAACTTGCTTGGCAAGTTCCACTTGGATGGCATTCCCCCAGCCCCTCGTGGTGTGCCGCAGATCGAGGTCACCTATGACATTGATGCCAATGGCATCTTGAATGTCAGTGCCTCTGACAAGTCCACTGGAAAGTCGAACCAGATTACCATCACCAACGAAAAAGGTCGACTGTCGCAGTCAGAAATTGACCGCATGGTGCAGGAGGCTGAGAAGTTCCGTGCTGAGGACGAGCAGAACAAGCAGAAGATCGAGGCGAAGAACGGCTTGGAGAACTACTGCTTCACCATGCGCAACACCCTCAACGAGGAGAAGCTGAAGGACAAGTTTGAGTCTGGTGACAAGGAGAAGATCGAATCCGCAGTGCAGGAGACACTGGACTGGTTGGACAAGAATCAGCTCGCAGAGAAGGATGAGTTTGAGGCCAAGCAGAAGGAGCTTGAGGGCATCGTGAACCCCATCATGATGAAGGTGTACCAGGCCGCAGGGGGCGGCGGCATGCCAGAAGGTGGCATGCCTGGTGGTGGCATGGGTGGTGCTCCGGGCGGTGGCGCTGGCCCAACCGTTGAGGAGGTTGACTAAGCAGGTCTGCGCCCCTCACTGCTTATGGCCGGAATCTTGGTCACTCTGTCATGGAGACATGTACAGCTCACGGCGTTAGTGCCTCTTCAGAGTGATTTTGGAATTCGACCCTTTTGGGGCTCAGCCCAGTACAAACCTATGCTTTGAGCAAAAAAAAGGACGCGGTGCACGCAGTGCCGTCGCTCATGGGGCAGACTGAGATGACCCCTGGGGTGAACATGAACCACGAAATCATTGAAGTAGCCATGGTTCCTCAGCAAATGATATGACATGATTTATCAATGGTGGATGACCAGGGGGCTTTTAATATATGTTAACCTTGATTTACTGCAGTGTATTGTAAATATCAGGAAGGGTCATTTCATGTGGGATCACCCATTATTACCCTCTGGTAAACTAACATAACTATGGAAAATCACCTTTAATGGGACAATCAACTATTTCTATGGCCATTTTCAATAGCTATGTTACAAATTACCAGAGGATAACTCATTATGACGCCATTCTTAAGCATAGTGGATTTTTCATGACGAGTAGATGAATATATTCGGAATAGCCATAACCACTACTAACCATTCATGAAGCCACTCTTAACTCTTAACCATGGATTAATCATAACTAATCACTAGTACTGGGTTCATATTGGGTTCAGAATGATATTAACCATTATTGACCATGATTAACCATTAGGAACCCATTCTGAACATTTTTTAATCATAATTAATGATATTAAATTATATGGTATTAATGGTGGGTTTATCGTGATATTAATCAGCTTATGGGTGAAGAAATTCATGAAATCTGGGACTTCCTCACCGTCGTCCATGTCTTAAACTCTCCAGGATACTTCCGGGATCCTGCAGATCCTCTGGGAGGCCAGGAGCACAAGACTACTTGGCGGGTTTCCTAAAATGGTCATTGATATGGGAAAAGCTATGGTTTATCCACCTAGTATGTTAGTAGAAACCACCTAATATGTTCCTAAAACTTACTGGTGCCAAACGCAGGGAATGAGGAAATGATCCCAGTCATCACTAGTAATGTCATCATCCCATTTCCCCAGCAACCCATCCATTCCCTACGTTTAGCACCACTAAGAAAAATGTGCCCCCAAATCATCCAACTTGCTTATCATCAATGGGAAAAGCCATGGTTTGGGGTACCCATATTTTAGGACGCCTCCACTTGGAATGGATTTGGAGACATTTGAAACCTAGGTCAATCTTAGATGGGTAGAAACCAATCCTAACTAGTCTTTTCGTATCAATGGGATCATCTACGTTCACCAGCTAAGAATTGTTTTTTTTTGCAGGGTATCTAAGATTGGCTATGCAACTTTGGCAAACTTCTTGTCAAGTATTCTACATATTATTCTACTGTTTATATATGCTTTGGACTGCATTGTTTTCATAGCTCAAAACACGTGTTGCAGTCGGATATGAACAATGACTGATTACTGGTTCACATGTGTGGTTTAAACTGAGCCCTTGGAAGATTGACAGAGAGAGAGAGGGAGAGACAAGTCTCTTGAGTCCGGTCGACTCATTTTTGTCAAACCATTTGAATTTGGATTGACACAGACTTCTATCGTTATTGCCCTCGAAAGGTTTACCGATATACCGAACATGTCTAAAAACAATGATATGCCGATATGACAGCAGTTATCCATTTGTCTAAAACATGTCGAAATCCATCCTCGACGCGATGACATGAGGCGCTGCCGCAT
Organism: Cladocopium goreaui; assembly: GCA_947184155.2. Taxonomy (NCBI): domain Eukaryota; class Dinophyceae; order Suessiales; family Symbiodiniaceae; genus Cladocopium; species Cladocopium goreaui. The sequence continues at coordinate 163,620 of CAMXCT020001780.1, forward strand.
GGTCTTCGCATCTGGCTGCGGAAGCGGAACGGCGACACTGGTGAAGAGGTGGAGGAGAAGCCGAACAATCGAAGCTTGGCCGAGTAGTGAAAATTTCTGAATCTGGATCAACCTTATGGGTATCTGGTTGGTGGTTTGGAACATGTTTTTCCCCAATAGTTGGGATGATGATCCAATCTGACTTTTATATTTTTCGGGGGGGTTGAAACCACCAATTAATTAGGTGTATCATGGGAAATAGTGTGTGTATTGATTTACATTGATATCATGACTGATTAAATTATATATATATACTACCCTGGAAGCACCATGTATTGCATGGATTTTTTGGTGAGCTGAACGGATCATACAGGGATAATCATGATAATCATGTGGATGCAATGGGGTTTCGAACTGCGAACTACACTCAGCCCGCCAGTACAACGCGGTCATACTGTTTACAACCAAAAAATCGGGCATTGGTTAAATGAATGTGCTGTTAATTTTTAGTGTGGAAAACAATGATATTCCATGATATACCCAGGTTTCAGACAAACTTAAATGGGTTATACCAAGTTCACCATATCTCTCGGTCAGGTTTTAGATTGATGGAAAGCATTGGATTTCAAGGTCATCTCTCCGGGTAAACCTTGGGTACTGGCATTGAATGTGTTTTTGTCCCATCTTGATGCAACACTTTCGATATCCATTTAGCAAATTCAAATACTTCCATATGGAAGTATTTGAATTTGCTAGATAGATATTGCGTGTTGCTGGGTATCAAAGCTTGGCAGCAGGATAAATATGGCTAGGTCCACCTATGATACTTGGGTATGGGCCATAGCCTATGGATGGTAAACAATGACTCCGAAAATTCTGAATGCTGGTATTTCTTCACCAAGATTCGTGGGAAAAGAAGATCAAAGTCTACATGGGGAATGACCATCAACCAGATGCTCCCTAGTTATGTTGCTTTATAAACCCTATAGTCCCTATAGTTATTTTATAAACCTGGTTGGTGGTTTGGAACATGTTTTTTTTTCATATATTGGGAATTTCATCATCCCAACTGACTCATATTTTTCAGAGGGGTAGGTATACCACCACCAACCAGTCATAGTCCCTATGTCGTCAGTCATAGCAGTGAACTCGATCCCGCCTCGTCGGTGCTAAGGAGCATTGCAACACCTGTGGCTCGGTGTTGCAGCGAGTCGTGGGATGTGGGATGTAGATGTTTTTTGGCCCACTATAGGAAAACCACAGGAAAACCATAGGAAAATTGTTATTTAACCACTATAAATGTTGATTTAATGGTTAATAATGGTGAATAATGGGATGATATGGTGATTTACCCTTTGGCTATTTGTTACAGTTTGCTATTGAAAATGGCACATAGAAATAGTTGATTTACCTATTAAGAGTGGTGATGTTCAATAGCAATGTTGTTATTACCAGAGGGTAATTGGATATGAACGGGAATTCGTCGGATATATATAAAATAATATCTTATAATCACCTATTGGATGAAACTGGAAATTTATAGCCATAAAATACTGGATTGTTCCATGTTCTTCGGGATTTCAATAAGACATTTCTTTCAGGATTCCTCAAAAACGGATGGATGACCACCACATTCATCCCATATCATCCACTGACTGGGCATATGGGGTGTTCCTAAAATAAAGCTACCCCTTGATCGCTGGATGGTTGATTTATAATGGAAAAGCCAAATCTAAAGTGGATGATGATTTGGGGGTAGCCCTATGTTGGAAACTACCACATATCGCATTACATCACGAGTTTATGAATAAACAACCATTAATATCTCAACTATTCGTATACATGGAGGATTTTCTGCAGCTCTGTGTTCCGTGCCCGGGCGACATCCAGGGCATGTGTGTTGTTTATTCATCCAGAGATGTTTCTCCAAGGGTCCACTTGATACATCCTACTACAAGGCCCCTCTCAACCCAACAGTTATTGGAGTTATGAGCCCACCAACTTAGCGATTTTCGAACTGGGGCACCAGCTTGTACCCTGTTTCAGCCCAGGCTCGCAATGAAGTTCCTTGTGACGGAGGGAAGTGGCGGAAGTGGATGGGAAACACCATGGGAATCGAGGTGGACAAAAAGTCTCAGATGCAAAACCCCTGGGAAGTTTGATGTTTGGGTTTGGAAAGATGGCAAATGATGGCAACCTCCTCTAAAGTAACACCTTTTGTATAGTATTGTCCGGGAACCATGTTTTTTTTTCATTTGTGTGTATGTGTTTGCCCAAGGTTCCTCCAAAATTTTCATGGTTTTCATCATTTGTTTCCCTCTCTATAGATGGCTCATGCTATATCGATCCCAACTTGTCGCTGCGGATCTGTCGCTTGTTGAACTTAACATGGTACAAGCTAGTTGTGCCGTGAATTATATTTTAGGATTTTTCAGATTTAATAGGATTTGTCTATATTAATCCTATTAAACAGGTCATGGAATAGGATTTCACTATGATTTCATGGAATTTCAGCATCAATTTACCTGGATGAATTATAGTTGACCCTACTGTGACGTCACTGATGCTTAGATTGCGAGGAATCATCCCCAAAGGGTCTTACTTCAGCTATTTTGAGCTGAATGAACTATATCTTGTCATTCAACCATATATATATAATAATAATAACTAATGATAATAATCATAGTAATAATAATAATAATAATAATATTAATATATGTATATATAGCATTATATAGTATTATATATATATATATTATATTATATATGGAATAGCCCCGACTTTTTGGGGGTTCCGGTTCCAATTGTTCCACTAGCTCTAAGATTCGCACCAGAAGTCCAGAATGTCCAGGTTTTGGCACGGCTGCTATGGAGTTTGCATTTCCAGCATGTTTTCTCGGCTGCAGAGTTTCATAAACGGGTCCAAGGTCAAGGGCAGACTAAGCCACTGAGAGGCGCAGTGAAATGTTCGTACTTTCAGATGTTGCAATGGGGTTAATTATGGTTAATTATAAGTAGGATACATACTAACCAACTAAGTATGTATATAAGTAAATATGTATATATTATATAGTTATATAATTATATAATTATATATATTATATATTATATATACATTAATTATACATGATCATACATGCGTGTTTTATTTTTGTGTTGCGGTTTACTTCTGCAGGATTGGCCATGTTTTCTGTGAGATTTGGATCCGATGAGGTCATTAAAAAAAAAAACGTAGAACTGCCGGGCCAACTTGGGCCTGTGGTCAACTTGCATATATATATATGGAAATATAGTTAATGTTATTTAAGGAAAAATATATGGAAATGATATGTGTATATATATATACACATGTTTTTTCAGGTATGATTCATTATATGTTATCTACTATATGTACATATGTATGTATGTATGTATATATATATGGAAACATGTTAATGTTTTTTTTTACAGAAAAGACTTGGGGAAGCCTTTGGGAAAGTGATGGTAAACATTAGTTGTTGGCAATCATGATGGAGTAATGATGGAGTAATGATGGGGATATGACATGATGTATATAACCTACCACGTGATATGGAACTTGGTGGTGCAGTTCCAGTTATCATTGGATATAAAACATAGTTCTAGGGGTGTTAACCCAATTTCTGTGGGCAATTACCCTGGTTATATCTACTATAGTAAGCCCAATTGCACCACCAATTACTCAACCTGCAGGCAGTTGGTGGATTTTTCATTGGCACTCTACGGGATGATCTCAGAACTTGTCCCATATCCCATCAGTAATCCCAGTTCACATCCCAGTACCATCATTTTCTCACCTGGCCCATTAGTTGGTACAAATAACTCCAATTTCAATATGGTTTACAGGTGATATCTCTATAGTTATGTAATTAATGGGGTCTATAAACCTATTTATAACTGGGGGGGCACCACCTTGTAGGGTTTCTTTTATGGGATATTATGGAAATATTCCCAGAAAATGATGGTTATGGGATTACTGATGGGATTACTGATGGGATATGAGATTACTGATGTGAATGATTGGATATTGGGGCTATTCCCATATCAAAATATGATGGTTGGTTATGGTATTCCCAGTTTACCAAGCATCATATTCTGAAAAAAATCTATCAGTTTCTCCATCAGTTTCTCCATGATGATCCTGACAAAAAGTCACCAGTTGCGGTTCCCATTATGCCAAAGCGGCGCGCCGCGGGAACGAATGCGAGCGACCACCCCGCACCGCTGGGATTCTCCAGCCGATAATCCCGGATGGTCATATATTATATGGAAAATCCCAGTTCACTATGGAGGTGTTGTTTGCTGGGAAAATGGGTAAAAAAAACTGGAAGCCATGGCTTACCCATAGGAAAATGTTGAAAATCATCTGTTTCTATGGGTAAGCCATGGCTTCCAGCTCGCTACGTGAAAAATAAGCAGAGGGTATATGATCCCAAGTCATCCCAGTTCACTTTAGCTGGTTGGTGTGTTTGACTTATAACTTAAGATGATATAATCCAATATACCAATGGTATTAATATTAATGAATAGTGCTTCTTAATGTTTGTTAATGGTTAATAATAAGTATTCTGGTTGGTGGTTTGGAACATGAATGGATTATGACTTTCCATTCAGTTGGGAATAATCCCAACTGACGAACTCCATCATTTTTCAGAGGGGTAGGTATACCACCAACCAGTTGACTTTTACAATTTTTTGGGAGATAACCAAACCAGTAACATCCAGTAACCAGTTGAGAACCGCTCCGAGGCTGCTTTACTACGTGACCTACGTGCTTCGCATGAGTTCCTTGTCGTAGACGGTAGAAACTAAACTTCGGCGTTCATCCAAATCAATCAGAAGTGGCCGGTTGGGGTACCTAAATCGGAGCTACTTTCTATATGCAAGGAGGTATATTATAAGAGATATATACGTATATATATATATATGCCCCCCAACATATGGTTTCATCTGATACAGATGACACAGTAGCTCCAGTTTAGTTATTTGAAACGGCCATTGAATTCATATTTACTACAAGTAGTTAACAACCCAAACAAAATCATACAAAATCCGTATATATATATACATATTCCATAACTGGGTAACAACATATTGGTGAAGCGTTACTCCAACTGCAGCTTGGCGAGATACAAGGTGAGACCCCCTTATCGCTAAGTTTGTGGGCGATACCGTCTGGTAATCAAACGTAGCAAGGAAAATCACCTACATATAGATATAACTGGAGGTTTTAATGAGAAATCAATCTATAAATGTGGAATCCCTGCATTGTCTAGAAGTCAATCCCAGTTTCTTATTGGTTGAAGTTCACATGTTTATCATGCACATGTTGACTCTTGCAGCTATTCCACCACGGTTATTGTTTGAACAATGATGTGTTTTGAACCCCAACAGTTTATACAACACATGTTGATATAGGATCCGCCATTGCCAATCTTGTGGAACCAAATCTTACGTAAATTGCCGGCGTGTTCCATGTTCATCATTTCCCTCACAGATCCCTTAATTTTCCAGAATTTCATATCATGCACCACAGTTGTCCTATCATTTTCCCCAAGTTGCCTATTATTTTCCCGACTTGTTGAAAAAAATCCGTCAAGTTTTCCCATGGTTTCCCTGTTCCATAAGTTTCCCTAAGTTTTCCCACGATTTCCTTGACATTATCCATGAGTTTCCCAAACATGTTCCCCATCATGTCCCTGAATTTTCCCATGAGATTCCCCCCAGTTGTTCTGACATTTCCCATCATTTCCCATTGTTTTCCTTTCATTTCCCATCATTTCCCGTTGTTTTCCTTTCATATCCCATGGTTTTCCCATGGTTTTCCCCGGTTTTTCCCAGCCTTTGGGGCGCCCTTAAAGGCCCTTTTCGCTGCAGGCAGCTGGGGCCGGGTGCAGGTCATCGTGGGCGCCGGCTTCGCGGCGGGGCTCACGGAAGCGGTGGCGCGACAAAGATCGTGGGGGATTTCATGGGGATCTGGGATCTAATGGGATATCATTAATATAGATAAAACTAAGATGGAACTATAATGGTATCTATAGGATAAACATCATAATGGTATCTATTATAGTTTCATGGGGTATCTATTATAGATGTTTATCCTAGGATGGAACTAGATATAGATACCATTATGATGTTTATATACCATCAATAGATGTTGATATACCTTTTACATCATGGGGATCTGATGGTGATCTACCCATTAATAGCATGGTGATGTTTCATAGTTTTTTTTGTATGTTTACCAGAGGGTAACTAATTGATGTTTATGTACCTATTATACCTATTTACCCAGATATAATGGTGATCTAATGGGGATATAATGGGATATTATTGACCATTATCATCAGGAGATGTTTATATACCTATTATACCTATTATATGGTAATATTAATATGTATATATATATATAGGGGATTACAGGGGATTATACTACCCAATATATTGTAATTCAACCATATATCTAATGGTGATCTAATGGGTAGATATTCTAGTTGACAATGGTTTAACAATGGGTCAATAACTGGGTCAATAATGCTCAATAATATTCAGGTTAGTGAATTACTACAATTTACCCAGATATAATGGATCTAATGGTGACCTAATCATAGAACTGGACCCTGAAAATCGCCTAGTTTTTTCATGGAAACGAATCTTCCAACCCCGATGACTGCCAGGGTAATGGAGAGATACTGGAGATCTGGTGATCTAATGGGATATACAACCTACTAGGGCTTTTAACATGTTTTAACTATCAAAAACCTATGACCATGGTGATTTATGGATATAACTTATAACCATGGTGATGATAACCATTTTCATGGGATATCATGGAAATACAATGTTTTAACCAACAAGAATATGAAGAGATATAATGTGGATATAATGGTGATTTACCTCATCTATGTCAATGGCCAGTTTTTTTCCGGCAATGCTCCAGAACATCCAAGTTGGCAGGAAAACCCCAATCGAAGAAACTGTTGAAACATCATTCGGAAAATTATCTAAAACTGAAGATAATTGTGGCTGAATGATTTCCAAATATTTGGTGCAACATCATCTACAACATCATTACATCATTTTGGCTCAATCAACATCCATGTTTTATTGCATGTTCGCGTCAAACCATTAGTAGTTCGAGACTTTTTGTTGCCTTGCAAGGCCTTGGACGTAGCCCATCTTTTCCTTTTTTTCAAGTTGGATTTACTGGAATGAATGATGATTTTGTTACTGGTCTGTTTAATGGCTAGTTACTATGGTAAATCACTATGCTATTCATGGGTAAATCAACTAGAAATTGCCATTTTCAATAGCAAACTGTTTGTTTACCCTTTGGTAAATAAACAGTTGGACCCTGAAAATAACCCATTTTCAGTGGTTTCACTAGTCTTCCAACCCCGATGACTGCCTGGGTCTATGTGAATTTGCCAGAGTGTACCCTCCCATAAACAAACATGGCAATTGGAAATCCGACATTTATAGATGATGATCCCATTCATCCGCCGTTGAATTCAGGGATCAAAACCAGCCTGGTTTGATTACTGGCGGGTTTTTCCTATCTGATAGATCCTGTATGAACCCATTATTCAACAACTTCTAATCCACTATTCACCATTATTAGCCATATTTAAGGGCATTCCATGGGAAGATCGTGGAGAATTTACCAAATATAGGGGTTTCCCCAAGTTTTTCCCCAAGTTTTTCCATCCAGTAGATTAAATTTTCGATCATCCACTAGGGGAATCCCCACCAGAAGCAACGGCAGCCACTGAGTTAATGAACCTGGTCTGGATGCATCTCTTCACCAAACATGACTCTTTGAGGCTCCCGGGGATCCGAAAAAGTCATCCAAGCTACCAGGAATGATGTACTGTACTCTCATATGATGTAGTTGTAATTGTGAATGTACTTAGGAATGATGAAAATAGGTTACAGCATATATATATGTGTGATATTCATCATAGTCTTTTGATTCTACATAATTACTATGTAGAGATCTGTAAGTGTGGTGATATATGAATATAAGTAGGAATGCTGTAGAAATTAGATGAAATTAGGTACACGTTACATCTATTTTTCCATGGCTTTGGCCACCTGAGAGATGTGGGACATGTGACATCCTAGGCATATTTCAGCTAGGAGATGGGTCAAAACCTATGAATTTACCACATAAATGGGGGAAGAAACATCCAGCTATACCAGCTACTCTAAGCTACCTATAGGGTTTTTGATGGTTTTTGACATCTTAATCATAGGGGAGTGTCTGAAAATGGAAGAGATATCTCCAAAATACCACTGGTTGTATCGGTAAAAAAAATTGTTTGAAACCATCAAACATGGGACTCTATTTTCAGAGACCATACAGGGGCAGCAAATTGGTGAAATTGATTGAAGTTGTTCAATTGATCAAGGCAACGCAGAAGACTAGTTTGCTTTTGGTGGTTTCAATTGTTTGTGGTTTCCATCCTAACTGGCTTCCAGAAAACGGATGCAACGCAGTTGGGGGCTCCTAGTTGGAATCCTCGCATGGTGCTGGTTTTTGACCAACATTTGCCCTCCAAAATCACCTATAGTTTTGTAGCTAGATATACCAGCACCATGGATCATATGGGTATTGCAAAGCTCATTTCTTGACTTCAGTGGACCAATGGACCAATGGATTGGTGAAGGGAAAATCTACATGCCGTCGAAGCATAGCGGGAAGTAGTTCCGTGTGGGAGGTCATGGTAAATCAACGAACTAAATGGGCCATTTTCAATAGCAAGCTGTTAAAATTTACCAGAGGGTACCATATGACTGGGAGTTTATTCACATCCATAAACCAGCTATTTGGAGTACTATCCGGGCCCCTATTTGGGTAGGGTGCCATGACTCAGAGCCAAATTGCAAAAAATCTTCCGTGGTTGATCAAAAATATCGACTTGCCATGACTTGCCATTGTTCATTGGGCATATCAATTGGGACATGGGGAAATCATGGTGCTGATTGGTGGTTTGGAACATGACTGGATTATTTTCCATTTCATATATGGGATGTCATCCTTCCCATCTATTTTTTCCATCATATATGGGTTTTCATCCATAATAATCCCAATTGATTTTATATCATATTTTTCACGATGGTAGGTCAATTATGGATTTTCCCATATATAATATATTATAATATTATCCAACCTATTTAATACAGTCAAATCTATATTCATTATTATGGATTATCCCATATATGGATCCAACCTATATTATTTTTATATATGAGAAACCACCAACCAGGCTGGGATCCACTTCCTTATCGACTCACCGCCAGGGATGTCACAGGGAGAAGTGATCGAACGCTTCTGTATTCGGTCACTCAGCTGCGACCAGAGATCACGGGCCTCTGAGCATTTTCCCTAGTTATAATATGTTACAATTGGGTTGTAATTGATTCTGTATGACATTAGAATACTATATATATATATATTATATATATGATTATATATGTATGTATTTGTTGGTGTACGTACATACAGTGTATATATATACACACACGTTTGATTACATTTATATACATATGACATGTAATTCATCTTTAAATGGCGGAATATCCATAGCTATGTTGAATTACCGGAGAGTACCTTCCTGTAAGTTACCATAGACATGAAAGCCCATGGTTTCCCAGGAAAAAATGATCTACATATAAATGGCGTGTGTGTTCGATATCTCACCGATGACATGCTTTCCCTATCAGAACAATTTATTTCACTATTTCCAAATCAGAACATGTATTCCATACATATCTATATATTTAATACATAACATAACATATCATATCATATCATATTATATATATATATATATCATATATCATATATCATTCTTCATATTTAAATATTTCAAGTCATATACCATATTTCATATATCATATATCATATACCATATGTATATATATATATAACTTTTGCCATATCCCAAGCCATATTTTACATCTCGTCCGGTATCATGTTCCAATCCGCCAGGTGCTGTCTTTGCGTTTGGTCAATGCGGCTCTCACCTTCTTCCTCATCGCCTTCTTGGAACCTTCCGTGGCTCGGAAGAAGTGGTGCTTGGGATGGGGGGTTTTTCCATCATGGATATAACCCACCATTTCAGGAAAGCCGCATTTCAAAACCAAGGAAAAACACCAGGGTAAACATTTGGTATAACTTTTATGGCTCATTTATCAATGGGAATTTCAGGATCCAACAGATGGAGCAACGTTAGAACCATTTTTCAGGCCATATTTTGTGGCGATATTGCCTGAAATTTAGGCTGAAAAATATGCCTTATATATATATTGTTAGGTACCTCCAATGAGTCGGATCCGAAATGGCCATTGACTTGGGATGGAGTTTAGGTTGACTACTTGGAGGATCATCCTACCTGGTAAACGGTTGATAAGGCTGGTTAGTAAGTCTCCATTCAGTGGGATTATGCAATTTATAATATGGATTACTCTCTGGTAAACTAACATAGCTGTGGAAAATCACAATCTTTAAGTTCGGTAAATAAACTACCAATGTGCCATTTTCAAAGAAACACAACAAGAGATTTACAAGTGGCTGAAGGAGGATCAACAAAAGCGCCACACCATCAAGAACGACACATGGGTGGACGGAGTGTATGGCTGGTTGGACTAAGGCCTGGTTGCAGCACTGTGTTTTCTCGGGGTTTTGTGGTGGCCGGGTCAACATCTTTGTGCCAATGGAACGTCATCGAGATGAATCTATCCATGATCTGTGCATAATCAGGCTTTGTCTCACCAACTGAGTCCACATGGTCAGCTGTGGCTTTGTATGCTGTCTCCCACCTTGGCTACATCTAGCTGAGTCTTGCTATTGCCAAACCGAACGTTTCCAAATGAGTTTGATCCCAGGGTGCAGGAAAAAAAGTATGTTGTCGGTATTAACAATCCATTTTTGGGTGTACCCCATTTTGACCCATACCGATATAATAGGGATATAATATGTGTTTATTTGCTGGCATAAATAAGTTGTATATATATATATATGAGAATAGAACTGGAATTTAATGTGATATCCTGGGTTTGTTTTTCAGTGATTTTGCTCATTTTCCCAATGATATATATATAATAATAATAATAATTATTATTATTATTGGAATAAATACGTTGATAATTTACAATATTTAATGGGATAATGATTATTGGGATATAAAATGGGATACCCTCCAGTAAATTAACATAGACCCTGCCAGATAGGGATTGGAAGACTAGTTTCCACTATAAATTGGTCATTTTCAGGGTCCCACTGTTAATTTACCAGAGGGTATAATTGGGATCATATGGGGATTTAATGGTGATTTGGCTGATTTTCCCAACGGTAGATCCACCATGAAGGAATTCGGCCCATTTTTTCATGGGAAAACACCCAGTTTGTAGGATCTTGTAGCAATATAGACATCGCTTAAACAAACCCAATGATGGAAGGAATGGATAGAAAGGTTGGAACTAGTTTTGGTGGAAAAGCGAGTGAAAAGGTGGTGATATAAGTGATTGAATTGACCATTTATCTTGGTCAGCACCAGCTTAGTGTCACCTTTGGTGTATCCAGGCATCCCAAGTTTAATCCTGACAAACTTGCCATCGGTTGGGCATGTCTTGTCCCAATGGTTCAAGATTGTTTCACAACAACGGTGTGTTTGAAAAGGGTCCTTCCGAATGGCCATGAAATAACCGGCAATTGGTGATAGACCATCGAATTTTGGGGCGTTCTATTTTCAAAGAAAACCAGAAGTGACTGAGAAAGTGTGGAAAAGCTATCAGGAAAACATGTGGGTACTAATTTGGCCCTGGTTGAACATGGAGCACATGCACCACCATTGAAGAATGGCAATGTGTAGCCCACAATGATGGATCCAACTCGCTTGATACGCCTCATGGTGCATGGTTGGGCAATGCGCGGTCAGTTTGCATCATAGATACAGGAAGCTCAGACCACACCAAATTAGCCATAAAAGTTATACCATGTTTTACCCTGGTTGATTGGTTTTGAAATGGGGGTTTCCTGAAATGGGAGTACCTCCAAATCATCCATTTCTAGATGGGATTTTCCATGAAATAAACCATCTGTTTTGGGGTACCCCCATGACTATGGAAACTCCCAAATAGGGAATTATACTGTATACTACCTGCAAGGTGGTGAACCTCCAGTTATAAATTGATTATAAGCCCATGAAAACTATAGATATATCACCTGTAAACCATGGTTATTGGAGTTATTCGCACCAACTTAGCTATCTTGGGGGCACCACCTTGTATGGGTTTCCTAAAATGGGTGATCCCCAAGTCACCAGGGGTTTCAATACTAAAATGGGCTAAAAATTGATGATTTGGGGTACCCTTGCATCTTAGGAAACCTCCATGTGGATCAGAACCCAAGTACCTATTCAAGAATCCCAAGCAGGGAATTATACTGTATACTACCTGGGTCATTGGGGATTCTACCCATTTTATGGTCTGAATTCATATATATATATATGTTATATATGTTATATATGTTATATATGTTATAAGTTATGATATATATATATATATATATGGTGATTTCCTTCAGGAAAACATGAAAAAAGATACCATCGGGAAGCTTTGACTCCATCTCTGCAGATGAGGTCTTTCTGATGTTCGTCTGGTCTGGGGCCCAGGGACATCTGGGACATCCCTGGGACCATTGTGGCCATTTTCATGGGTAAATCACTACACTCTGGCAGAATCTGGATTAGTCCATGATATCCCATGGAAATAACTGGAAAAATATGGTTTAACAATGGTTAATGATGGTTAATAGTGGATTATCTGGTGCATTTCATGGTGATTTTTAATGGTTTAACAATGGGTTAACAATGGTGAATAATGGGATGATAATGGGATATACCCTCTGGTAAACTGACAGTTTGCTATAGAAAATCACTATTTTCATAGGGAAATCAACGAACTAAATGGGCCATTTTCTATAGCTATGTTTCATTACCAGATGGTAAATCCCATATCATCCCATTATTCACCATTGTTAACCATTAAATACCCAACCATTTATAATGGTTAAATTACCTTTTTCCTATGGTTTTCCTATCGTTTTTTATAGCAACCTGTAACAGTCTACCAGGGGCTACTTGGCGATTCATCCCACGAATTGGGTTTTACGGGATATACAAATGATTATATATATATACATAACTATATATCCCATTATCCCCTTAGAGATGCACACACACATTTGATCATATATATATATATATATACACATGTCGTTAATTCTCACTTTTCTAAGTGGGGTGCACCCCAAGCAGTTACGAATTGGCGCTGCTGCCGACTCAGGTGCATCGTCACCAGGCAGGGCATCAAGCACACATTATTCTGGCATAGTTTCTGACATACCGTCTGGAAAAATATATAGTGGAGAATAAGAATTTTCTCTGAATAATCTGGAGAATAAGAAATGTTTAATTTTACTTTATCAACAATTTTGTGACATTTACCCTCTGGTTATTTAACATAGCCATGGGAAATGGCCCATTTATAGATGGTTTACCTATTAAAAAATGTGATTTTCCATGGCTATGTTAGTCATAACCAGATGGTAATGGAATGTAATGGATTTAGTCAGCAAACATTCTGTAAGATGAAGCTTTAACACTGCAAATTGAGGCCAGAGATTTGACCATCAAAATATGGAGGGGGTTCAACTTCAAAAAAAACGCTGCAGTGTAATCCAAGACTACAGGATGGGCCCCTCTGTTGTGTTTGTTGGTTTATAAACATTATAATGCCATATAATACCCATTAACTAGTTCGTTATATCTACCATAATCCATAGAATTCAACCACTTTTTTCAGGCAACTGAGCTATCTTGAAGCCCCATCCTGTAGGGTTAACCAAAACTGATGAAACTTTCACTTTGGATTTGTCCAGAAAGGGGAGAGCACCTATTTTTTGTTGGACAGTTGGGGAAATTCTTAACCAGTGGATTTTGGGGCTGCCAATGTTCATAGAAAGCTACGTTTAACATCCATGGGAAATCTCTGCACGTAGGTCGCAGTCGGGACTTGGAAGAATCATTGCGGTCGATGCCGCCAAGCTCCAGCAAACCTGTGCTGTTCATTTGCACGGACGGCATGGATCAGTCACACTGGTGCATTCCCCGTCTGAGACAGTTCCGTGGCCCAAAAAAGCTGGATGGACCTGGAGTGAAAAGACCCAAGTGCAAATGCCAAGGAGTCTGGGCGTTCTATCACGGGCTACACATGTACGTAGCTGACGCAAATCAACCTCACGATGCCTGTATGACATGTGAGTGCATTGCCAGAACCCTTGAACAATGCAAGATCATCTCAGAGCAGCGGGGCCAGCCGTTATCAGCTGAGCTGGTCGTAATGACAGACAACACATGTCGCGAAAACAAAAATTCATGTCTGATGAAGTGTTCCCCGAAGCTTTGGCTAAGCCGAAGCTACGAGCCATGGGGATTCGACCAACCCCCCCTCCCCAAAGAGGCGTTATAGATGTTTATATACCTATTATACCTATTTTACCTATTTAATAGTGGTTGATAATGGCATATACTAGTGATTCATGTGACTATTTTATGGTGATGTAATGTGACTATCTGGGTAAAATTGATCACGACCGAACCCTGTTCTCCCGAACCCTGGAGTCATGGTAAAATTTTAGGGAAATCATCTCCTTTTATGGCCTTACTTCAGGTTAGTGAAATATTTTAATTTACCCAGATATATGAAAGTCTTAACCATCTATTTTTGGGACGAGGCCGCCGGGGATTGAATTCCAAGGACCTCCCTTGGCTTTATGGGCCATCCGATTTTAAAGATTGATTTCTCAATGTCCCAATGAAAATTGTCCAATATTCTCAATGTATCTTAACGTCCCACTCGATTCTTTGTAATATAATTTTATGGTGGTTGCTCCTACGATTCATTGCTACCATTCTCAATTGCCCAGCTGGTTGCGGGGTACATCTCCATTTATACCCGCATCTATACCATCTCTTGAATCCTAGTTTCCAATCCAATTCCCAGTTTCCCATTCTACATATGGTGGTTGTTCCCACCATTGATTCCTAGCATTGATATGATCACATGTACATTATAGATGTGTTTTTTCCGATGTTCCCCTAATCCTGACTATTCCCATGCCCTGACTAGTTTTCAGATGATTGTGGGGAAATATTGGATTGATATATATTATATATATACCCAAATGCTCCATGGTGCTGGTATATGTACCAACATTTACCCTAATAATTTCCGAAATGTAGGTAAATATACCAGCACCATGGATCATATATATATACATATATATATGGTTTGCCTATTTATCGAGCCCTGATGAGTTGCTTGTCTAGCTAAAACTTAGATGGGTAGAAACTAATCCTTTAATCTGTTGTTTTTTCAATGGGATTATCTACTAAGCAGGTAGCAATCTAATTTTTGTTGGGGTTCCATATATATATATATGAATTCACCTATGTTCATCGACCGTTTTCTCCACTATTCCCATGCCATGGTGAGTTGCTTCTGGGGAACATCGGCCAGGATTGGCCTTTGCAGTTTCTCCTTCTTCCGCGTTTCCGCTCAGTGCTGGCTGGTCGATGAGGTGGAAAGATCGTCCCGAAAAAACACGTTTTGGGATTTGGTGCCTCAGAATTTCACCCAAAAAATTCTGGAAATTGATTGGGTATGGCGATCATAGCAATCTAATAGGGATAACCTTGGGGACAGAAGATCCAAATTGGCAGATGTAGATCTCCTGGGTTTCAGGTGTTTCATGTTCCCAGTTCGGACACCATGACCTAGGAATCTCTAGGGGAATATGTCTATTTTTTTGAGGAGCACCTCAGGGTATACTAATAAACTATTGCTTGAAGTGGTTCCGATTTTTTGTGGAGAAGTTGCAAGCACCTCAGCCACGTCAGAGGTGGTGAGGAAGGATAAGTATCCAAAAGTGGCCGAGAATGGTTTTCTTGGTGTTGTTTGCTGATGATTTTAGATAATGTTAGCATATTTTAGCTACATATATGGGGTAGTCTTAAAATTTGGAACCGCCAGAATTCCACATTTAATCCCATTTATAATGTCATATGTTCTAAATTCCTACAAATTTGAGAAAAAAAACACTTGGTTGGGCGTCAAAATTTGAACACAGGGGTAAATGACAATCTCATTCACCCCCAAAGTTCATGGTTTATGAGTTTATGATCAGCTTCTCCCATTAAAAACAATGCAATTTGGGTATGCCCCATTTGCATAAAGTTCATGGGACTGGAGTCACCAAATTATATTAACTCATACGGGAATCAAACCCATGGCTGGGAATTCCACGAAACAACATGGGCATCTGAAGCATTTGAATGGGAAGAACATCGAGCTTTAGGCTGGGTTTTCCAGCCATGTGAGATAGTGAGGGTCTATCCCATCATATCCCAATGATTATCCCATATCCATTGAACATCATTGAACAAATCCTTAGAAATCATTGTTGTCCGTTTAGATTGTATCCCTCTTGCTCCGATTGTCCCATTAAATTATATCCCATTACATCCCATTAGATCAGCTTACAACAAATGTCCTGGTATCACATTATATCCCAATTATTGTCCTCATTATCTCCGTACAAATCCCATAAAATCCTTATATATCGCAATAAATCCCTATAAAACATGGTGTTGGTGTTAAAGACTTATTTATATGCGTGTATAAAACCATCAATTAATCTCAAGAGAGGTTCCCCCGAGCGATGAAGCACAGGATTGCATGTCCGGGGCTTGCGCCGAAGACGCTTCGCGGCGAAATATGCGAGAAGGCTCCGGTCACCACAGTCACGGGCCAGGGACGTTGGGATATTCACTACAAAAAACCCGATGCCCTTTTTATATAATGTAAACTATGAAGTAACCATACATATAGTAAATATGATATATGGTTTAATAACATGTAGTAACCATATAGGAACTACGACACGACCATTCAATAGCATCAAAAAACACACATTCGTAAACAAGTATATACACACACATACGACGACGACGACCATTCAATAAAAATAAAACAACCATATGACAACCATCCAAACTGTTCTCGAAAAGTTGTCTAAACCAGGAAACAAACGATTTGTATCATCTCATAGAATCATTGAAAAAACGCAGTTTCGTTTTTCACGTGGTTTCTTTGAAACAAATCCTTGAAGCACCCAAGTGAGACATTCCATGTGTACTACATAAATGTATATATATATATATATACATAAATATATGTGTGTATATATATATACATATGTATATACATGCGCAATACATATATACATATACATATATACATATATACATATCTTGCATTTGGTTCATTTGCCCGGCAATTGTTGGCAACTATTCCGCACATGCAGCACTTGGACATGATTCATGATTCTTGTGGGGATTTGACCCGTGAAAAGTGGTGAAAGGTAAACCAAGGATATCAACAATGAACAGAAAACCATACGAAATCATTAGATCTGGGCGAATTACAACGACCTCACTGTTCTCCCTCACTGGAATCATGGTTAATAAGGAGAATCATCCAAAAATGGCCTTATTTACTCTTAATTCAGGCTAGTGAACTATTGTAATTTGCCCAGATTAGATTATTCTAGGGATAAAACCCGCTCACATCGTGATTTCATGGGATACAATGGGATTTATAATCTACTTGGGGGGTGCAGTATGCGGTCAACTATGTTCATAGCCTCCAAAAGTTGGGATATGGGGCCCCTAGAACTATGGTTTGAAAAACGTAGTGGTGCCCCCCAGTTTTAAGTTGGCATATAACACTATATAACCCCTCTTTGCAAGTTCGATAAAACTAGCACAAATCCTATTGGTCTGGCTATGAGTTATGAAGCATCTTAGCGAAGTAGAGCAACTGGACGGGCTTCAGCATACCCCTTCATGCTCGCTGCTTATAGATTTATCTGGACATATGGTACCAAGAAAACATGGGTTTATCATGGTTTTATCATGATTTTCCCCCATGAAATTGCCAGTTTGTGGATACCTTATTTTCGGACACACCCATCTTGTTTGTTTCCAGGTTCCACATAATCGCCAGGCCAAATCTTTGGGGCGTTGTCCATGAGCCAGGCAGCGTTCAAAAGCCCTTGATGATCACATTGGGTTATACTGATACCATGTTATACTATGTTTAATATGTTTTATATGTGTTAGTTGTCATAATAGTATTAACATGATGATACTATGTTTTGATATTGTGATACAAAACTAATTACTGGTTGGTGGTATGCCTGCCCCTCTGAAAAATCTGAGTTCGTCAGTTGGTATGATTATTCTCAATATATGGAAAACAAAAAATGTTCCAAACCACCAACCAGGATACTTTGTTATTGTTATGTTTTACTACTCTACTGCCCATATTTGGTGTTAATATGTGTTAATTATCATAATCCACTGTGGCAATCCCTATTAACAAGGCAGTACAAAGGGGTGGTGCCTCATAGTCAGCGAAGTCAACTGGTGGGCACCACCCTGTATGTGCCACGACCAGATTAACCCATTGAAAACGATGTTTCAATGAGATAATGGGATATCCTAAGCCAACTATCAACTATTGATAACTATGAAATTGATAAACCAGCTATCAACTCTTGTTAACCCCTTGATAACTTTTGTATCAACTTGGAAAAGAGACCCAGTCCTTGCGGGGCATGGTCCATCCAGAGGGATCGAATGCCATCGATAAAACGTTTGGATCCTACGAATCGTTCATAAGTCCCCATTCAGTGGATTAGCCTCTGGTAAACTAACGGTTTGCTATGGAAAATCCCCATGTTTGAGCGGTTTTTTATCAACTATAACTGGCCATGTTCAATAACTATAACTAGCCAGAATGGGGGTTTCCTAAAATGGGGATACCCCAATAGCTGGATTGTTTATTTCATGGAAAATCCTTTCAAAATGGATGATTTGGGAGTACCTCCATTTTAGGAAACTTCCATATAGGTGTCCATTCAGTGGATTTTTCCATAGATATACATGGATGAACTAAGGCCACTTACTAACCACTAACCACTTACGAGGTAATCCTCTTAAGTCTAAACCAACTTAAGATATCCCGTGTTATCCATTGATATGCCCAGCTATTTCCTGATGAAATCACAACTTTAGTTAGTAGCCGAGTAGCCAGAACAAACTTCGAAAAAAGTATGGGACACCACCTTGTAGGACAAAGCGAGAAACTAAAGGTGGGAAAAGGTGAAAGCCTACAGGCCCACTGGGCACATCCGTTTTCAGATTGAATTCAACCTACTGTGGATGGAAGAAGTCCTGCACCAGTTGATAGGTGGTAAACATCCCATTATTATTTATAGGCTTTCAACCATCCTTTTGGTGGTGCAGGAATTCTTCCATCCACAGTAGCAGACTGGCAAATTCCTGTTTAAGGTGCGTTTTAATCGGAAAAACATCTATAAATGAGTGATTGTCCAGCAAGTGTTTGGTTACCAGAGGGCATTGCATGGAATTCCATGCATTTTCAGGACCCCAAAATGATTAGATCCAGTACCACACCAGGGTTTCGTCGAAGAGATGCGGTTGCGACTAGACCCTAAATTGTCACATCCAGCAACTGCGGGCAGGCCCGTGTTTTGTGGTCCACCCAAATATAAGTTGACTTAAAAACCCGATTAACCATACATATATCATATATATACACAGTATATATATACATAATCATACATGTATGGAGGTTTCCTGAAATAGGGGTACCCCTACATCATCCAGTTTAGATGGAAATAAACCATCCAGCGATAAAGGGATACCCCCATGACTATGGAACCCCCCATGTCGCCATGTTTTGTTGAATCCCTACGTCGGATCTTTAAATCATCGCTTACTGTTTGCCAAGCATCAGATGCCCAATGATAGCTGGTAAGCCCTTGTTAGTCGTTCTTATTGTGGGTTTTCCGTGATCAACGCATACACTATCCGCCAAACCCTAAACAGGTTGGGTTTTCCGTGATGTCATTTCCAGTCCTAACATCACCATTCCTCTGAATTCTATCAGCATCAAACACACATGACGGTGGTCACCAATCGCACCACTATCCCTATTGGTGAAATCCACGAAATCCCCCAAGGTTTGATGGTGAACATACAAAAAGCTATTAAACACGGCCATAGAAATAGTTGAATTATCCATCAAAACCGGTGATTTTCCATAGTTTTTTGTATGTTTACGGGAGGCTAAATCACTTTCAGGAGACAGGGCTTGTCACAGATAATGTCACCATGTTTGAATGGTAAGTCCCAAATTTCAATGGTGAAATCACCCGTTTTCGGGAGGTGTTTCCAACTTTTTTTGGCAGGTTATGGCTGCGGCGATCTTCTCATCCCTGACCTTCTTGGGATTGGGCTTGGCAGGTGGGGATGGCGTTGTCTGAAAAAGAGGTATCCAAAATCCATAATGTTAAGAAATGTTATCCAAAATGTTAATCATCATGGATTTTGGATAATCCTATAACATATGTAACATATGGATTAATATTCATGTTATCCAAAATCCCAAATCCATTGGTAAATCAATGGGAAAATCATAATTTTCCCCAGTAAACTGGACATGTTTTTCTGGGATACCCCAATTTCAGACGAAGCCATAAGGGGGTGGGTCAAAATCTGAAGTGTTCCATGACTGACTGAAGAAACATCCAGCTGTACCATCAATTTCAGGGTACCGTCCGGGATCGCATGCTAATTTTTTCGAAGCTTTGAGGTGACATGGTTACTCTCTGGTAATGACGAAGAGTTTGCTATGGAAATTCACCATTCCTAATAGGTACCCTCCGGTAAACTAACATAGCTATTGAAAATGGCCATTTATAGTGGATTTCCCCATTAAAAATGGTGATTTTCCATAGTTATCTTAGTTTACCAGAGGCTATTTTCTATGTGAATTGGAATCATCTCCAAAAAGGGCCCTACTATGATCATCCCATTATTAACCACTATTAACCCACTATTAACCAGTATTAAGCACTATTAACCATTATTAACCATTGTTGTTGGTTGCACCTCTATTCTTGGTAACTGTCGGACATCGGAGCCGCGACGACCATGGAGCTGATCGCATGTCAGTGAACTGCAGCAGATCCCTGCTTACGTTGTAAGCTGCTGCAAGAAATCCATAAACATCCGTAAACTAGTTCGATACATTTGCCATAAACATCCATAGACCATATAGTTACACTAGTTAAATGTTATGTTGTGGCCAGTGTCACATAAATCAAGTTGGCTATCACTTTTGAGGCACCTTAAGTAATCCCACCCTGTTTCCAGCATCATTAATCATCCTGAGATGTTCACGAAGCACGACTTTGCCTGAAGATCCGAATCTAAGAGTTGCGACGAAATCTGACCCGAAATTCTGAAATCCATGTGTTTCTTGTATTTTTACATTGTGTTTACACCCTGATAACATCTGATAACCAGACAAAACCCCAATGTAGGTATTTTTTGAACATCCCATGGATGGTGTGGATCAAGAATCAGGACCCAGCCAGGGTTCAGCAGTGTCCAAGATCCTGTCCAGCCATGTTTGGATCACTTGGTACGGGATCAATCCGTACTTGATTAACATGGGGTGAAAACTACAGGTAAACCATAGGAAAAGCCTAGGAAAATGTGGGTAAATTACCCAGATATACCCACTTATATATATACTGGTTGGTGGTTTGGAACATTTTTAATTTTCCATTTCATACATGGGATGTCATCCCAACCCCATTGACGAAGTTCATCATTTTTCAAGATAGGCACATTGCACCACCAACCAGATGATCAACCCTGTAGGTTTACATCTATCATCTATGGTATATCATCCCATGATTTGCAAACATTTACCCTCTGGTAAACTAACATAACTATGGAAAATCACCATGCTATTAATGGGTAAATGAACTATTTCAATGGCCATTTTCAATAGCTGATGGTGTATTTACCCACCATGTTTGTTGATTGGTTCCCGAAGGGTGAACATTTACCATGGGTTTTCCACATCTTTTTGGTATGTTTACCCCAGAGAATCAACGATAGAATGGATGGTTTACTGCCCAAGACAACCCCAACCTTGGATGGGTAGCTTAATCCTTTTGTTAAATCAACCATAAGCAGCAAAAGCTGAGTTTTATGTGGACTTCCAAAGATTGACCGTGTTTTTTTTGTTTCCAATCATCATCCCAATTTCAATTATATACGTCCAACAAAAACTACAAATCACTATTTGGTGATGATAATTGGAAACAATAATTGGTATGATAAATCCCAAAGGAACATAAATCCATATAAATCCCATGATGATTTCTAATGATCTTCCTATTTGGTGATGTCCAGTTTTTAACTTCGCCCAGCGACTGGCTGCGACTGGCGAGCCGCCCCTTCGATTCTCCGTCAGGTTTTGAGACGAAGAACTGCGAATCCATCTGTGTGACGGAAGGCGGCACCGTTGGAACCGTTCGGTGGATACGGTGGATACTGGAGATTTGGATCCCAGTTAGTAAGTGATTAATCTCCATAATATATAGATAATACACTAATTACATATGTATATTTATACATATGTATACATGTATACTATATATATATATACAATACAGTTTAATACATATATTTATAAACCAGGTTTACATATATTATATACATACAGAGTAATTCTTCCACAGTTATATACGGGTTCATACGGGTTCTAGTTCACTTATTTGATTGGATGCACTCCCAAGTCGGGGCACCTTAAGCATCGCCAATGGCCTGTGCAGCCGGCTTGGCCACCCTGGCACTGATGCTATAGGAAACCTGGCCAGCTGATACCACTGATGCTAGAAAGGATGTTTGCCGGGTCGGGAATGATCCCAGTCATCACTATCAACAATTATCCCAGCAAGCTTCAGCAACCCATCCATTCCCTTTGTAAAACGCACCAGTAAGAAATGGCCCAACATTTCAGGTTACTTGGTGGCTCATCCCACTTAGTAAGTGGGCTATAACCCCAATCATAAGTGGATTAACCCTACTTATCCCATGTAAATCACTGGGGTTATAACCCACTTACGAGCCGTGGGATGAGCCACCAAGTAGTGAATTATAACTTACCCAGATGGTTGATGGGATTCGGGTCACCTTTTTGGCCACAGAGTGGCCACAACTGATGGATGGAACAGATTCTTAGTTACGGGATTTCATGAAAATGAGGATCCATGTCATCAATGGCATTTGGCAACATGCACCTTCCAACACTTGCAGTACCAACTTGGATAAAGGGATGGGAACATCTGGTTTAATGGTGATTGAATGGCTTAACAATGGTGAACAATGGGATGATATGGTAAACTACCCTCTGGTAATTTAACAGTTTGCTGTTGAAAATGGCCCAGTCGAAATAGTTGATTTACCCATCAAAAATGGTGATTTTCCATGGTTATGTTTGTTTACCAGAGGGTAACTTGGATCTTACGGTCACCAGATGTGTGATCTGGCTGACTTTAAGTCATCAATCTGGATTACAACTGTGCCACTGTGATGTCACGTTAGCATTCCCATGTTTGTTGGTTACACTGACACCCCCTGATTTGGCGGTGAGACTACTTGCTGTTTAATCCCACTTAAATCCACTTGCTGTACATAGTTTGTAAGCTTAGTAATAAATGGGCTAAGTAGGGTTAGTCCACTTAAACATGGGGTACACTAAGCTACAAGGTAGGGCTGCCCCAGTTTTGTTGGTTCATAAACCTTACAGTTGACGGCAAATGTGCGTCAACTTAGCATAAATCAGCACCATGAACTCCCTTTTTTTGTTGGTTCAACCACCATTTTTCCATGGGTTTCGTTAACGTGGGACCCCCACCATAACATATTTTTCTGGTTGGTGGTTTTCAATGATATATGGATAATCCTTCCCAATGACTAATATTTTTCAAGATAGTTGAAATCACCAACCAGCTATGGTTATAACCCTTCCATTAACATGGAATATTCCACTTACAACTGGTTATAGCTAGGTTATTAACTTACTATGGTTATAAGTGGAATAAGTGATACATATTTTTACGTCTCCGCAGGCCTGGGTGATACAGATTGCAGCTTGGCGCTGATCTGGACACCGACTGCAGTGCGTTGTTCGATAGCCTTTGTTGGTGGTGCCAAGTTGCTGCCGGCTCGGTGAACTATATGGTGTATGGTTTTTATATATATATATATATACTGGATTATACTGGTTGGTGGTTTGGAACATGAATTTTATTGTTCCATATATTGGGAATAATCATCCTAACTGACTAATATTTTTCAGAGGGATTGAAACCACCAACCTGTATATATATATATATACATGGGGATTTCATGGTCTTACAATGGGTTAACAATGGTGAAGAATGGGATGATATGGGATTTACCCTCTGGTAAACTAAGAGTATGGTGGTTTCCATAGAGATGGGGGTACCCCAATAGTTGGATGGTTTATTTCAGGGAAAATCCAATCTATAAATGGACGACGATTTGGGGGTACCCCTATTTTAGGAAACCTCCACATATATATATATATATGTATATATGTTTGATATATGTATGGTTACTGTTTTTTTAATCAACTTATATCTGGGGGGACCATCTTGTAATCGGGTCAACTACCTGGAAGGGCTAAGGGCCAAAGTGGTGATCTCCACATTCTCGTTGGCAAATTGTGATCTACCCAACAAGAAATGGGGATATCATGATCTCATCCGCAACCAACTGGATGGGTAGTGGATTTGTCTTTTAGTTCTTCTGCTATAAATGGAAAGTAGCCATAACCAGCAAAAGATGACGTTATTTTGTGAACGACCAGCCAGATTGACAATGTTTTGGTAGACCCCTTCATGACCAATCCTCTGGCAAGTGACCTTGTGGCCTATTACATTCCGTCTGGTGATTGTGTTTCTTGCACATTGATTATGTGTATCACCGTTGGTCATTGAAACAAACGAGATTGGTTGAATTCCAACATTCCCCGTGTGTAATTATCCCCAGTATCCCTAGGAACCAATGGACAATAGGAACCAATATCAACAACCAAAGGGGGATATAATATCCAAGGCAATATTGGTTCCGATATCAACGAGGATATTATAGCTCCAGATGGTTTACGACTAAAAATGGACCAACATGTGGGGTCCCTGGGTCTTACATTTGGACTCATATCCATTTAATGGATATTAGATCCTCTACTATATGATGCCCGTCACCCTTCCCAGTTTAAGTTGCCACCTTGTGCAAAATGACATGTGCGCCATCAAAAAGACCGGTGTTGATTGTTTAGAGCCTGGGGGGTTATCAGCCTGCCTGGTTTGTTGGAGAGTATGATAACCCACAACTGTCGACATACCTATCAACCAACTAGTATTTCTTGAAATGGGGGATGACTTGGTATGTTTCGTGGCTCATTGGTCTACTGTACCCTCTGGTAATCTATGGTTTAGCTATGGAAAACCATGAGTTTTGCCGACAAAACATCGTACTAAATTAGTCATAGAAGCCATAGCAAACTCTAAGACTATTTGTATCCCATCATTAGTTATGTTGTGGTTAACAGATGGGATATTGGTTAACAACAGATGGATCTTAACTACAACAAAATGGATCTGTACCCAATATCCCAATGAAGATCCATTTTGTTGTGGTTAAGATTGAACAAAAACATGTTCCTCAACTTACTTTAAATAACCAGCGGCTATATCCCACAAAAAACTCCATGATGATCCCAGCATTATCCCAACATCCTTTGAGATCCCAACGATTTGGTTAAAACCGCCATGGAAAATGGCCTATTTATAGATGTTTTTGGATGATTTACCTTTTAAAAATGGTAATTCCCCAAAGCTACGTTGAATAACCAGAGGGTACATTTTTATACCCACTAGTCTCAGCCCTTGGTGACATTACCGGTATTATCCAATGAAACTATCATTTTATATCCCATTATCCCAGTATTATATCCCCTAATATATCCTATAAATAATAAATATATGGTATATCCCATTGCATGATTATCGCAGTTTTGTTGTTAAACCCCACCAAAAATAGCTGGTTAGATTACTGGCGGCTAAACCATCCCATCTTGGGAAACTTCCCATGAAATCCACATGCTTGTTGGTTAAGAGGCTATACAAGGTGGTGCCCCCGTTCGATAGCGTTCAGTTGGTGCGTTTATACCTCCAATTTCACTATGGTTTTGTTGGTGATATATATATATATATGTATATATATATATATGTATATATATATATACATATGTATATATATATATAGTTAAGGGTATTTGTTCCCCATTTGTAACCCCCCAAGATAGCTAAGTTGGTTTATAAGTCCAATAACTATGGTTTATAGTTTATAGGTGATATATCTATAAATATATATATAATATAACATAGTTTTCCAATTTCACTATGGGATTTATATGGATTTATAGGTGATATATAGAACTACAGTAGTTTTTATGGGATTATAAGCCATTTCTACCCGGGGGTCGCTGTCACATCCCTGAGGTGTTGACAGCTGCTTCCGAGGAGTGATTGATGGCCAACCGCAGCACGGGCACCCGGGGCATGGCTTGAGGAAACAGGGAGAAGCATCCAGGAAACCATAGGATACCCCCCGTTAGAATAGTCATTAAAAATGGTGATTTTCCATAGCTATGTTAGTTTACCAGAGGGTATCTTATATGATCATTTTTTATAATTTGTAAATCTAGATCTACATGAAATAGGTTTTGTACTATCTGAGAACTACTAGATGAACCATCAGTAGTACTATCTGAATAATAAGTACTACTGGATGAACCAAATGGATGAGTTTTTTCGGGAAAGGATCTGAACGAACCCATAGATTTTCCCATGAATCATGGGGTTTCCCTGTAAAAATTCCCTTAAACCAATCCATTGATTAAACCCTGGTTGGTGGTTTGGAACATGAATTTTACTTCTCCATATATTGGGAATGATCATCCCAACTGACTTTTATATTTTTCAGAGGGGTTGAAACCACCAACCAGTATTATGTTCATTGTGGTGGTTTTAATTATAATGTAATTTTTCGACTAAAATTAGATTTGATAGATTTTAAAGTGGTCATTGTGGTTAAAATCCATCTATCATTGGGTGCACATGAATGGTAATACCCTCATGGTCTACCCAGGAGGAACAGAATGACCTGAAACGACCTCAGCGCAAACATATAGTTAGGTAACTGTGATAATGACTTCACCATTACCCAAACATTACAGCATTAGAAATACTGAACATCCTAATAACACAGTGGCTGGCTGGTGGTTTCAAACATGATTTGTTTTTTCCATTTCATATATGGGATGTTATCCTTCCCATTGACGAACTCATATTTTTCAAGATGGTTAAAACCACCAACCAGAGTGGTGAATTGAACCTGTTTTATCCTCAGCTGATTGAATCCATTGATTTTTGATGAAGTAGTTTCTTTTTATTGGTGGCCCCGCGATATAAGCCACGAGAGAATAAGTTATAACCCTGTGGATCGTTGGTAAAGAGCTCCACTGAAATGTTTATATATTTAGTCTACTTGTATCCCCATCAAAATAGGTATAACTATGTAATGCATTGTAATACCAGATACAATCGTTTCAAACTAAAGCAGATTGTGGTAGTTCAAGCCCTCAAAATCAGGAATTCATTCCATTCTAGGATATTTCATGCTATGAAATGGAATCAGGATATTTCATGTTATGGAACAATTTAGGATATATCCACACATAACCATTTCAAACTGTAACAATTTCCTGATCAACTCCGGTTATTTAACATAGCTATAGAAGCCATGGCCCTTGAAAATAGATGGTGAAACGTATGCTTTGCTTTGTAAAAAAAAATAATGTGATTTTCTGAAATTGGACTTACAAAGCAACTTAGCCAACTATGGCCCCCCTCCATTCTGCAGCCATATTTGTTTGATTTCGGAACTGAAGTTTGAAAACACCGTCGGCGAAGGTCGCTCCAGCTCTATGTGCGTTTCGTGATGGGCATCTTCGCTCCATTGTGTGCCTCGTTTCGGTCCGCGGTTTCAACGACGGTTAAAAATGGGGGATTCAACTGATGAAATGTTGCACTGTTTTGTTGATTTAACCAAGATAAGGTAAAAACCATGGTGCAAGAGAAACATGGGGACTGAACATGCTGGTCGACCAAGCAAAGTGGTGCTCTCTTTGAGTTAGCTAAGTTATTAGTGAACAAAAACCGGTCAGCCCACCGGGTTTGATGGTGGATGCATCGAAAACCGGACGGGTGGCTACGGATTTGCCCAAACATTGCTATTCAAAAAATATTTTTTTTAGTCTATCTGGTTGGTGGTTTCGCATGTTATTTTCCATTTCATACATGGGATGTTATCCTTCCCATTGACGAAGTCATATTTTTCAAGATGGTTATTGCACCACCAACCAGATAAAGTTTTCATGGGATTAAAATCCATTTATAACTGGGGGTCACCAGCTGTCACATCCCTGAGGTTTCATTCACTTTTCCGTTTTTGGGGTAATGTTATATGTAATTGTCATGTTTGGACAGCATATGGCAGTTACTTATGATCAACCTGTACCCCAAATAGACATTTCCAGGATGTTATACCCTCTGGCTATGTCAAAATAACTATGGAAAATGACCATTTATAGTGAGTTTTCCCATTAAACATGGTGATTTTCCATAGTTATGTTAAATTACCAGGATGTCTATAATTTGTAGGATTCCACTCTTCTAAGAACTTCTGTCTATGTTGAGGTTGCCATAGTTTGTAGCCATGAAGATTTATGTGTCTGGCTATGTTCCGTATGTTTACCATTTTTTGCTGGATGAATCACAATTTCCACTAATTGTACCATTTTTGAATGTGATTTCACCATCGATTCTCGCTTACATACTGCATTACCATTTTTGGTATTCAATTCATGCTTGGGTTTGTCTGAACATACACTGCCCCGAAATCCAATGGCTGATCATCATATGTCTATTCAAATGGCCATCCATGACAGGTGAATTGCTGATCGCATATCATGCCTTCAAGTTCCCCATCAAGAACGCACGCTTGCGCAAGTTGTGCGGAGCCCAGCTCTTTGGTGCAAGTTGTGAAAAAACCTGAAGTTACCCTCTGGTAGTTATCACTGGCTGGTTGGTGGTTTGGAACAGAATTTTATTTTTTTATCCCAACTGACGAACTCATATTTTTCAGAGGGGTAGGTATACCACCAACCAGCTGGTAATTTAACATAAGTGAAAAGGGCTATTTAGTTCGTTGATTTACCTCTGAAACATGGCGAGTTTCCATAGGATCAACCATCGATGACTTACCATCTATGGCTGGGGTTTCAAGCATCAATGTATGGCGGTTCACGGCATTGCTTTACTAACATTAGTGATGGTGGTTTATAGTGACTATAGTGATTTACTAACATGGTTTCTAGCATGCAATCATATATAATGTGTTTTGATGATTTTGATGGTGATTTATAGTGGCTTGCTCCAACCTATTGCACGTAAAGCAACCATATTTATATCTTATCTACCAGCTAACATTATCGTACTAACATAGCTTGGAAAATGGCCCATGTATAGATGATCTAGATGATTTACATTGATTTATCTATTAAAAATGATGGATTTTCCAGTTCGCAAACGGTTGGTTTCATTGGCAGAAATGATCACTTTTTGACGTCTACGATGGATACCATCGGCTCCTGGACTAGAGGCTTTGTCTGATTTTTTTGTTGGGAAAAACCTAAAATCCCATGGTCAATATTGGTTCATTATAATTACTGGTTGGTGGTTTCAAACATTTGTTATGTTCCATAATATATGGGATAATCCTTCCCATTGGCTATCATTATATTTTTCAGAGGGGTTGAAACCACCAACCAGATTATCATTCATTATCCCTATTTGGTTGGTGGTTTGGAACCAAGGATTTTTATGACTTTCCATTCAGTTGGGATTTTTCTATGGGAATGTCATCATCCCAACTGACGAACTCCATCATTCTTCGGAGGGGTAGGGCAACCACCATTGGTGGCTATTTTTTCTTAATTGCCATTTGGGGAGGTAATCCACCATTTTCAGATGGCCAGTTGGTTCTGTATTTCAATTACCCTCTAGTAAACATGGTAAACGTTAACAAAAACGACGGAAAATCACCATGCTATTAATGGGTAATTCAATTATTTCTATGGCCATGTTCAATAGCAAACTGTTTGTTTACGAGAGGGTATATCCCCTTGAATATGACCATCATTTATCCCGGTCAAATATCGGCATCATTGACTACCATACACCAAACAGTGACCAGATATCATATCAAGTTTGTTACTATATTGATATCCCGGATTTGTTTACAGAATTCCTATTTCATTAACCTTGATATTTGGGATATTGAATGATATTTATATAGTAACAATGATTGAATACATTTGATGACCCATGACTAAATGGATTTTAACAATCCCTTAATAAATATCCCATATTAATAAACAATGCGTGGTAATCCATGACTGCTTGAAGACCCATATCGAAGTTTCCTAAAATGGAGGTACCCCTAAATCATTTATTTTAGATTGGGATTTTCCATGAAATAAACCATCCAGCTATTGGGGTGCCCCCATTTCTGGAAACTTCCCATGAAATCCCTATGATCCTATGTTTGTTGGTTAAATCCTCATTTTCCTAGGGTTTTCCTAGGGTTTTCCTATGTTTAAGAGGCTATCCCTAAATGCTGACCCATCTTCGAGCCACCAGGGAGATAACTTGCTTGCGATTCGTGGCTAGTAGCCCCACCAAGTACAGTACCCTCAATGTAATCCATGTGAAGGTTTCCTATGGCTACAAAGCAGAATGCTTTTGATGGATTATTGTTATGGATTAAAGGAAACCATCATGGATTATAGGAAACCTCCATAACAATATTCATATTATTCATGGATTATTGTTCATATAAAGCCTCCATATTCTTCACTGGTTGGTTTGGAACATTTTTTTATTTTTCCGTATATTGGGAAGAATCATCCCAACTGACGAACTCAGAGTTTTCAGAGGGGTGGAAACCACCAACCAGTGATATAATGATAGTTGATGATGATATAATGATAATGAGTTATATCAGTTATAATAGATTAATTTATATCACTTATATATTATGGTTATATAAATGATTATATAAACCAGCCATGTTTGCCATTAAATCATCATTTTCCTTTGGTTTTCCTACGGTTTTCCTATGATTCATGAGACATCCAGGTACTTGATGAAAGCCGCCGAACGCGGTGAGGACGTGGAGCCGCACCAGGTTTTTCGGCGGTGAAATGCTGGTGATTTTGTGGGTTAACAATGCCTTAAACAATGGGTTAATAATGGTTAGTAGTGGTTAATAGTGGTTAATAGTCTGGTTAATAGTCTGGTTGGTGGTTTGGAACATGAATTTTATTTTTCCATATGTTGAGAATAGTAACCCCAATTGACTAATAATTACCGGGCAATATTTTTCAGAGGGGTTGAAGCCACCAACCAGTAGTGGTTAATAATGGTTAATGATGGCTTAACAATGGTTAATCATGGTTAATTTTATGGGATGATATGGGATATTTGTTTCGTTATTGAAGAATCGTGAAAATATAAGCCACAAGATGAGGTTGGTATGATTTACATGGAAAATCATATCAGACTGGCCAGTAAAATCCCATGATATCCCACTATATCAAAGTTCACTTAATCCTTGAGTTGTTTGATGTAAATGGACAATAACCATAACCAGCAAAACCGCATTTTTTATGTGGACTACCAAAGATTGATCATGTAACCAACAACATGAGGATAGTATGATAAAATGAAATTTAATGGCAATTACCGTGGGTTTGATGGTATTTTAACATTTTCATGCTTGGGGGTGAAATTGGCCAAGCCCCTCCCTAATCACCCCCTGGTCCCCAAG
Source organism: Cladocopium goreaui (assembly GCA_947184155.2). Taxonomy (NCBI): domain Eukaryota; class Dinophyceae; order Suessiales; family Symbiodiniaceae; genus Cladocopium; species Cladocopium goreaui. The sequence goes on from CAMXCT020001780.1 coordinate 195,674, forward strand.
TCCCCCCCTTATGTCCCCTAAAAGTAGACCCTAAATGGTTGTTGTTCTACATAAATGTATGTTTAGGTCAATCTGGGCGCAAGTGAGTCGTTTCTATGGGTTCAATTGACCATCATTTCAATGTGATATATAGGTGTGTGTGTGTGTGTCTGAAAACGGTGGATACGGAATACCTCAAATTTATGGCAATTTTTCAAAAGGAAAAAATCTATGACGATTCAATGCTACACTTGTGGATTTAGGGGTACCACATTTTCAGACAAAGCCATATCAGTGATGCCAAGACACAACCCATGTTGGTTGATGATTATAGCCACTGAATTTGGTGACTAAAAATCACCAAGAATGGAGCGAAAAAAAACCTACCAAGATGTGAATATGGACCATCACATCAAAAGGTAAAACTCAAAATAGTCATTATATAAATATGGTTGAAAACCTTTCCGTACCGAGCAAGCATATGGAAATTCAATGGCCCTATAAAGATAAACTTCCTAACAACAAGGGCCTATAGTAACCCCATTCTAATCGGCATTGATGGCAGTGAACCAAAAAAATCCCGCCTGTTTTATCGTTTTAGGGTGACCCTTAGGGGGGACTAGCCTTCAACTTCCAACAAGAAATACATGGTGATTCAATGGGATTTAACCAGGTAACATGGTGATTTTTCATGGGGTACAAGAAAATAAATTGTGATTTTACTTCCTCTGTGATTTTTGGATACCCTGGGGTAAACTGACATTTTTTTTTTAGAAAAAAGAATGTGGTTTTGACCAATGGTTGGCCGTTCGGAAGATGATCTACATTTGACTCGTGGCGACTCTACACGGTCGCATCCCATGTTAGGAGTATCGAAGCCTTACAACAGGAATGTAATGAATATGGTACTACCACTTGAGCAGTGTTCAAACCCCCTGGTAGTTGATGACTACAGGGATTGTGATAGTCCATGAAGATCCATGAAGGGGAAACGGTGGGAAACCTATCGACCGAACAGTATTTCATGAGCTGGGTTGATAGGTTGAAATACCATTTTGGTATTTTGGGATTTTGAATATCATTCTTAATGAAATACCATATACCCAGTTTCATGAGCTTGTATTTTTAATGGCTCAATTGAAGATTGAAGCTGGGGACTATCATCAGAGAATTTGGAACCAACTCAATGTTGTCCAACATCGGTGCGGACCACAGAGGAGGAGAATGACAAGATCGAGCAAGCTATGGCAGAAGCAAGAGCTAGCCTACGTCGTGGAATTCGTGTCTTGCAGTCGCGCGCTACGCGCTATGAAGAGTTAGGTGACCACGATGCCGCAGAAGAAGTACGACGTCAGATTGACGACATGGAGGCAATGGGGTCTTCAATTTAAAGGGAGCAATCAGCCCATGCGGCAGCTGTGGTGAACGCTGGGCAAAGTGGTGAAAGCAAAGTGGTGATGCAATCAGTGCATATGGAAGTGAGAGGCAAATGCATGCGACACAGTTTTTCCGCTAACAACTACCTGCGGAACTGTAGAATTTGTAAATGTAAGGTGAGGTGCAAATAGGTGCCAAAACTTGCAAACTGCAAGGACTTTTGGCAAGGTGGGGTGTAAAAATATATCCACCGCACTCACCCATGTCATGTCATGCTCAGTTGGATGTGTAGTATCTGTTTTTATCAGTGTGACAGTTGATGCATGTCACAGGTTTGCATAGGCCACTGCGCAAGGATGACACGCCACTGGATGGTGGCTCAAGCAACGCAAGAGGAAAAGCAACTGTGAGAGTTTAGAAGTGGGCCGCCGTGTTTTTGAGACTGCCCTTGGTTCATGCCATTTTCCTGAATCTGTTTCTTTCTTTGAACGATAACGAAGACGATAACGGAACGATTGGCATTTCTTGCCAAATGATCTTGGCTGATGGGTTCCTTGCCGTTGAATATTATCACTTGCTTATTGCAATCCTTTCGATGCTACGCATATTCTTTTGCTGCGCTCCATTGCTTTAGTCAATCCTTGTTCATCTCGGGCACAATTGCGCTTGCAGGTCCGGTTTGACGATTTTTTTATCCTAGGTGAAAAAATATGGCAAAGGCATCGGGCCATGTCGATGGTTTGCTACGCAAACGCTGGCGCGTGAACGAAAGGCATGGAGCATGTCGCTGTGAGAACTGGTTGATGGTTTGGAACATGATTTTTATGTTTCCATATATTGGGAATTTCATCATCCCAACTGACTTTCATATTTTTCAGAGGGGTTGAAACCACCAGCCAGTGAAACCTCTGGTGTAGATTGAAAAAAGGTGCATTAACAACCTACAGCATGTTGATAAAGAAAATAATCAAGGGGATATCAGCAGCACAAGTGGAGTATAGCAACAAATGCGTGATCAATTTTGGAATATGAACCTATTTAATGTTTGGAACCATCACCAAAAACCTGAGGGTAACTCCAAACTGAGGTCTTCAACGATATTAAGGCACAACATATTAAAACAAATAAGATCCATATCGAACATCCATAAATATCCAGCATTAATAGATCATTAAAAAATTTCATTTAGTCATTTCCCCATCTATGGTCTCTCAACTTCCGGTTGGCTCCCGGCTCCAGGGCAATGACAAACCCTATGCCTCCAAATCGCAGATCGTTCTCATGGATCAGGATGGGAGCGGTGGGGCCCCCGTTGGTTGTTGCGTTCAGTCGCCTAAAAAAAGTGGCTGAATGAACCATGGTTTATGGTAGATATAACTATAAGTAGTTAATGGGTGTTATATTGTTTTTAAAACCAACTTAGAACTGGGGGGGCCCATCCTGCATTGATTCTGGGAGGGGTTTGGGGCAGCCCCAATATGATTTTAGCTGGATAGCTTCAGGGTGCAAGGTTTGTACACTTAGCTACCAACGGAAGCCACCTATTTGGAGGATCATCCCATTTAGTCAGAGGTTAGTGCTTGTGGGCTTAGGTTAGAAATGAAAGAGGCCACTTCGGGGGACTCTTACAGGTTGATTCATCGTTCGAAAGGTATGATAGTAACACCGAAGTAAACAGAAAAGTGAGACAACTGAAAAATAAGAGGTAGAGAACATCCTTATTTGAGTTTACTTTTACCGTTTACCATTGATGAACCATCTCATGTTGGAAGTCGTCACGTAATGATCAAATACTCTGATCAAAAATTAAGCCTAATTAAGCACTGTAGCCAGTTTTGACGGGAACTCAGACATGTATGGATATGTGTCCAAATGTGTTCAGTCAATTCCTGGGGAAATCAAAAACAACATTCTAAATACAACAGAAGAACTCTTGATCCTGGACAGCAGTTCTTGAGTTTAATTGCTTCGTTGGTGTTTTTGCAAAAGGGTCATTGTGACAAACGGCCGGTGTTTTTTCATGAAACAAAGTTGGAAGCTCCAGATTTTGAGTTCCATTTCCAGCACATCCCTGAAAGCAAAGTGAGACATGCGATTGTTTATGATTGTCTTAACTCAATGTTTGGGAACATCTTATCTCTAGAGAAAACTGAAATAAATACTGGTAAGAATTAAAGCTTTAGATCCTATAGGTTTGGAGTTGAACATGGACCCAGTTAGGAATTCTTCATATGTCCACCGTGCACAACCGTGCGCGCAGGCGCAACGTGACGTACTCGGAGGTGCCAATTGTCCAGGGATCGGATTTGCTGGAGACCGGATGGCGCACTTTTCTTTCGGATGTGGTAATGTCAACCCAGGATTAGTAAAGTGTCAGTTTATTCATAGGCGATCTTGGTTTTTGTCAATATGTGTCAATACGCTTGGGGTAACCTCCCGTATCTATAGTCAGGAGTTACAAATCTGGGGTTTTTGTCAATGCATCGTGTCTTTGTCCCTCAAGATCCACCAAATGTTGATGTGATGAGAAATTACGTTTGGATACAAGCAGGCATCGCCATCTATACAGGTATCTACATCAATGCCAACAAAAGCAAAAATGCAAACATGACCTCCCTGCTCAATTCCAGTAGATTGTACAAAAACGACAACGTGTCCATTTCCTAAAGAGAATGCTTCAAAAATGGAATGGAGCTATAGTCAAGAACCATGGCCTCATATCCGTTTTTGGTCTCAATCATGATCCCACTTGACAGCGACACATATTTCATAAAGCCCACTTTTGGGTTACGTTTGATGATATTGATGCCCAGATCAGTAAGCTCCGTTGATTAAAGAAGGGAACTTACATCCCTGAGGGACGGGCTGCTGAATTTGCAACTGATCAAAATCCGTCTTCTCCGATCACATATGGCAAGAAACAATATCAATGGAGATGGACATATATTATTCACATATTTCAATAAATTTGTTTAATAGAGAAACAATCCATAGACTACATTCCAATCATCTACATATTTCAATCAGATATTCTTTTTACTGCTTGGTGGTTTCAAACATAATATCGGGATAATCCTTCCCAATGACTTTCATATTTTTCAAGATGGCTAAAACCACCAACCAGTTCAAATGTTTGGGCTTTTCAGCAGAGTGCAAGCCCTCAGTAGCCTCAGTAGCCCGTCCGCATCACCGTCGAGGTGCCGCCTTTACCGCAGCCGACTTCATTGATCGCTTGGTGTGGGGGCCCAGGGTTGCCAAACAAATAGGGGCTAACCTTCCATGAGTTTTCATCAGCTGCATGGGTTCGTTGGATTTCTTCGGGGGGGTGCAGTTCCAGTCATATGACTGGATAGATTAATATAGTTCTAATAACAATACATCCCAACTTGTGGTGCTAAAAAAATGCCATAGTTATACCAATCTATAACCCCAACTGCACCTGCAAGTAGCTTATACATCCCATTCTATCCCATTAAATTTTATTAATTCACCATATTCACCACTTTTCTTGGGTGAATCCCATTAAAATCATCGTTGTTCTTGGTTAAATTATCATATTTATTGGGTATGTCCCATTCAAAAGTACTTAATCACAATTTATCATCAAATTTCTAGTTCGAATCCCATTAGGGCACCCTTTTTGTAAGTTTAATGCCATTAAATCACAATTTTTATTGGTCTAATCACCATTTAATCATCATTTTTGTAGATTAAACCTCACTAAATCCAGCATTTTCTCACTGGTGCCAAACGTAGGGAATTTCCTGAATGATCCCAGTCATCACTAATAATCATCCCAGCAACCCCCAGTCCAACCCCATTCCCTACGTTTAGCACCAGTAAGTTTTTGCTGTTCATCCTTCATGCCATCCATCATCCTTTAATGATGTTTTATTGTGATCCCTGGCCATCCATCATCCTTCAACATGTTCTTCCTAGGTCCACACGGTACAGATGGTCGGCCAGATCCAGATGCCGCGTCGCTCGTTGACCGTGCGCTTCACCACCGACGACAAGAGCGAGCACAGCGCCTCCAAGTGCCCCCGTTGGGATGTTTGCGGACGGTGATATTTGATGGGGATTTAAGAGGATGTTAAGCTACAAAAATGGGTGGATTTAATATGATTTAATGGGATTTACCCAATAAAGATTGTTATTTATTTGGAATTTATCAAGAAAAATGGAGATGTTATGGGATTTTTTACTATCAAAAATCATGATTTAGCCAACAAAAAAGGTCAAACATTGAGGTTTAAGTATGAACGATGGTGATTCACCCATCAAATCGTGACTTGACTTTGCAAAAAAGGAGACTTCACCATCAAACACGTTCAGACTTCACAATCTAACATCAACAGTTGTAACCAACACAATTGTATTTCACCATCAAACATATTTATCAAACCATCAACACTTGTGATTTAACCAACAAAAGTGGTAATTAAACAAACAAACGCGATGATTCACAAGGAAACATCTGATTTAACCAAAAGACATGTGATTTAAGAATCATCAAATATGATTTAACCCATCAAACAATATGACCTAACCATGAAAAACGATTGAAAAATGGAGGTAATGTATGGATAAACAGTTAGAAAGTGCTTGGTTGAGTGATTGTTTAATGGTGATTTAACCATCATTCATAGGTGTGTTTACAACTTGTAATAAGGATGTAGTTAACCAAAGGAAGTTTAGAAGTCAAAAATCCGACAATATGGACAGATGGAAAAGCAGAGGTGGGAAGAGTCAGAGAAGAGAAAGGTAGAAGGAAGAAGATCAGAGAAGAGAAAGGAAGAAGAAAGAAGATGCAGGAACGCGAAAAGGTAGACAAGTCGCGAAACACTGTGTTTTCTCAAAATGTTTTGTGGCTCCGGAGGGTCGAAAAGTAGGCTCGCAAAAGCGGCAGGTGCGGGGCCATCTGGGGAGATGAGAGATCAAAAATTGCACGCTGTTGTGGCGCGAAGCACATGTGGAAATCAACAAATTGAAAGACACAGCGGATTCACAGCATTTTTGGAAGTTGAGATGTTGAAAAAGTGCACACGGTTGTGGTGTGCAGCACATTTGGAAGTCAAAATGGCTAAAACACACCACGCTCGGAACACTTTATGAAGTTGAGATGCTGAAAAAGTGCACGCCCTTGTGGTGCGAAGCAGATTTCGAACTCAAAATGTAAAAATCGCCTCAGCTTCGGAGCACTTTGGACGTTCAACCGCACCACGCTACACTACAACTATAGCAGCTACTGCTACAGCCACCACCACCACCACCACCACAACCACCACAACCACCACAACCACCACAACAACCACAACAACCACAACAACCACAACAACCACAACAACCACAACAACCACAACAACCACAACAACCACTACAACCACTACAGCGACAGCTACAAGTACAACTACAACTACCACTGCGCTACAACTACAACCACAACAACCACAACACCCACAACAACCACTACAGCGACAGCTACAACCACTACAGCGACAACTACAACTACAACTGCCGACCTCATCTTCCAAAAGTGCTCCGATGTCACAGATGTCGCCAGATTTTTAACATTTCGAACTGCAAATCGAGCTCGCGCTACAGTCCTGTGCACTCTTTGTCGACAACTTTTGCAAATCGAGGGCCGGAACCGCGGAAACAGGGACCCTACTTCCTAGACATGCATTTGTACCAGAAAAACCGTACATATGGTCATTCGTACCAGTTAGGTACCAGCTTGATTTTTTTCACGCATTTTCACGCTCAATACTGGCAAAAAAACACACATTGCATGATGGTTTTTGTCAGCAGGAGCTCAAAGTTACAATTGATACAGAGGCTTGGTGCGCCAAACCTGTCAGCCAATCAATCAAACATTCTTCGCAGAGGTTGCTCTTCATACAGCAACTTCCTAGTTACATTCCTTCTGGAAACTTCCGCCCCAATTTGTATGCAAATTCACACAGCTAGCTTATAAGCTGCCCGTTTGATTTTTTTTTAAATATATATATATATACAGTACATATTTATGTATATATATATATATGCACAGACTTCATAAGTATCCATCGGCAGGGATATCAAATCAATAAGGTCACCAAAATCCATCGGCAGGGATATCAAATAAGGCCCCAAAGGAAAAACTATAAAACTTATAGTTCCAATCCAAAAAAAAACATTCATATATATCCCAGGGTGTCTTTCAAATTGTCTTTTGCTAAAAACCATGGTTTTTAACCTTGTTTGGTGCTGTTTGTTACCATGATCTAGTGTCGAATCCAGGAGGAGGGTCACCACACACACAAGTTTCATTACCGTGATGCATTCATCCCGGTCAAGAACTTGATGAATGATCCAACTTATCCCAGCCGAATTCAGCAACTGGGAAAGGCAGGTTTGGTAGGGCCATGGCACCGCCCGAAAATCAAGAATCACCGCTTTGTAAACCAAAATCTGGCTATAATTAAATGCACTTGAAGTGAATCCGATTCCAATCATGATAGTGCAGAAATGGTCACAAACATATCAATCTGGGTTTTCACGGTTTTCACGGTGCGTTCACGTCAAAATGTGGTGCGTTCACGTCAAAATCACGGTTTTTCACGGTCACTTGCTTGTGAACCCATTGCAGACATGGTCACAAAGATATCAATTTTGGTTTTCACGGTTTTCACGGTGAGTTCACGTCAAAATGTGGTGCGTTCACAACAAATATCACGGTTTTCCACGGTCACTTTTTTTTGGACCCACATATCCAAATCTTGATTTCCCCAGCGTGTTGGCTCACGACGGGTCAAATTATGTCAAATAGCTTTGCAACATGATTGATTTGCTGCCAACAGCAGGGTGCGTATTGTAATGATTAAGCGTTTTGATTTTCAATGGTTTTCATCCAACCGCATTGTTGGAAAATGCCAGCTGCTGTTTTTTTTTGCATCCATGGAATCCATGATCCCAATTAACAGGATGTAGGGGCAAACCACCACAAGACCTGCAATCCTAAAGAAAACATGCGTGATATACATGTCAGAAAACCCTTGGACAATGGGACAGAGTGAGTATAGAATTCTTGGGTAGTAACATGACATTAAATATATATTGGGCTAAACTTACTTCCACCTTAACCCCCATAATCACCAATAAATGTTGCATATACATTCACATAATATCATACATACATACCTGCACTCACACACACACACATATATATATATATATACACGCACCCTTTTTCGAACGTATGGCTAGCCTGATCCAAGTTAATCCTTAATGATTACCCGGTTTACGGATTAGCGGTTTACGGATTAGCCCGCGGTGGCGGAAGTTTCCCTTACAGAACCAAAAACCGCCAGCCCCAAACAAAGGGAGCGGAGGAAGGAAGCGCAAAGAGCAAAGCACATTGGTAACACAAAGCTCTGGCCAAGCACCGCTGGAAACGCAACACTTTGGTCGCACCACCGCCTTGCAGAACGGACCCGGCAGGATTTGAGCCGCTCACCTTCGCCGCATCTCACTAGTTTGCCCAGCTACGATGTATGATGCCGACTTACTAACCACTAGACTACGGGGCCCGGTGCTTCTAGTACAGCGCCGGGCTCGCAATTGCTAATCGTGGCCCCCCGGGGGCGGAGAAGAAAGATGTAAGCACTGTGGCGCTGACGGTGCTGGTTGGCTGCTCCGCTGGCTGCTTGGTTCTGGTTCCTGGGTTCTGGTTCCTGGGCTGCTGGTTGCTTCGGTGGCTGGCCTGCTGCTCGGCTCTGCTGGGTTCCGGGGACAAGGAAAGGGACAGGGAAAGGGAGGCAGCCGTCCTATCTATGCTTTAAACCGGATTACGGATTAGGTCTCGGATTACGGATTCGACTCTTTGGGGCTTCTGAGACGGATTCCGGGATTACGGATTAAGGTAAGGCCCGCGAGCATTTGGTACAGCTTAGTATGGTGTCTCCTGTGTAGTGCGTGGAAGACACTTGGCCAGCAACCTTTTACCCGTCAGAGGTACTTTGCAAAATCCTATTCAGAAAGCTACGTTGCTTTCTGAAAATTGCGTGGGCTGAGCACAAATCTTGGCGATAGCAGTTTTCACGCCCGTTCACGGCTAAATGGCCGTTCACGGCTAAATGGCCCAAACGTACTTCGTACCGGATGATCTGGTACAAATGCATGTCTAGGTTCGGCCACCACGAAAGCCATTCGCGTTTGAACTGTTACGCTTCCCAACTACTTGATGATGATGTGGTTGACATGACAGTGTGGTGGACATGATGGTGGGAATGCTAACCATGACAATCACCCGTAACTTCGGAAGTTTTCTAGCTAAACTTCCTTTGCTTATATCGATATCAAGCTGGGTTATATATCCCATTGCACCAATAGTTAACCCCATGATTCAGCCATGATATCCCCATTCGATCCCTTAAGCGTTGGGAAATTATCCCTTCAAAATCCTTTTTTTCATCTTCGACTTGGTGTATAACCCGATCTAACTAGTTCCATATATTTAAATCAGCTATAAATTCCATCAAATCTCAATTTTCCATGGTGAAATCACCATTTTCCAATGGTTTTAGCGAATGACGTGGGGCCCCTTCCTGTACCGTGATTACTCCTAGGTGTGCAGCCGCTCTAAGCAGCTCGGAGCTAACTTCGGAGATGTCCACGAAATTGGCATCGCGAACCTCCACGCGCTACTCCTTGTGAGCCGCTGAAAACACAGCGGATTGCGTCACTGGTTGGTGTTTTTGGTTAAGTTGATCTGTCAGAATTTGGTTGTTTTTAACCACCAAACCACGACCATCACGTAAGAAACCACAAAGAATTTACATGAAACCATTTTTCCACATAAGTTAAGGGATGGCGATTTAAGAGCAATCAAAACCATGTAAGTTGGTTGTTGGTTTCATTTTTCTTGAAAATTTATGAAAATTTCAAAAAAACTATGATTTTTCAGGATGTGTTAAAAACACCAACCAGACAACGATATGGCCAGTGACCAGGGATCAGAGGGATTTTGAGCTGGGATGCGAAATTTGCTACTAAACACCCCATGCCAATACGTGGTTGTGTCTGAAAAAGGGGACACCCACAGAATGGCCATAAAAATACATGGAAAATGATGATATTTTCTAAACCGATGGATTTCCACACGGTTTTCAGACGAAATTCATGGAACAAGAGTTGGTGATGCAGAGATTGGGAACTTGGGATGTAGCTTGATTTTGGGATATGTCATGATGGGTCAAAATTTGCGGAAAATCACCGTTTTTCACAAAGGTAAATCGACTATAAATATCTATAAAACACAATTGTTCAATAGTTATGTTAGATTGCCAGAGTGCAACTGAAGGGATGATTTGGTGCTATTCCCATTTTTAGAAACCAGTTTCTTCGTTTTGCTGTCTTAACTATCCATATTTGCATATATTTGCAATACAGACCCTTGCCTGTATACTCAGTATTATATTGGAAATCAAAGGTGTAGATGATTTTCCCATTTTAAGGCCCGTTTACAGATATTGTCCATCTAGCCACGTTTGATTACCGGAGGGTAAAATGATGATTACTGTTTGGTGGTTTGGAACATTAATTTTAGTTTTCCATATATTGGGAAATTCATCATCCCAACTGACGAACTCCATCATTTTTCAGAGGGGTAGGTCAACCACCAACCAGTGATTAGTACAGAACATCATCCAGAAAATTACTTACTCTGGTAAACTAACATATCTATGGAAAATCACTATGCTACGAATGGGTAAATCCACTATAAATGGCCATTTTCTATAGCAAACTGTTAGTTTACGGGAGGGTACCTATTCAGAATGGTGAATTTCCATAGCAAACTCTTCGTCATTACCAGAGAGCAATCATGTCACCTCAAAGCGTCGAAAAAATCAGCATGCGTGCAGTAGAGATGGAGTCGTCTTCATGTTTTTTTTTTTCTTACTGTACCAGAGGGTACTTACTCTGAACACTGGACCATCAGGATTTTCCAGCTTTCTATCACCTCACTGCTCGTTGGCGACTGGCCATGTTGATCCCCAAAACATCCAAGGATGGTATGATAACCGATCATAACTGTGTGAATTCCTAGCACTTTTTGATGGTGATTTACTTTTTGATCTGTTTTGGGACTGTAGATTTTATCCGAAAGCTTATGAAATGTAGCTATACATCTACCATCCATGGATGGCATAGGATACTTTAGTGGATCTTACTATCTAGCTCAGTATGGCACGGTGAATCTGCCGTGCCGGAAGATGCTAAAATGGTGCCTCGAGTTTGGTCACTGGATGAATCATGGTACCCTCTTGTAACTATTGAAAAACCCTATTTGAATAGGTAAATCAACGAACTAAATGGCAATGTTTGATAGTTATAGTTATATTATGTTTTATTATAGTTAACGTTAAATTACCAGAGTTCTGTTTATGTGGGGATACAATTGGAATAACATTGGAAACTAAGGGGAATTGTTGGCCAATCAGAATGAAAAGAGGGAGTGATATTGACTGGATAAATCTTGGATGAGCACTTTAAAACTTTAAGAATCTTCAATATGTTTCCATAAATGGGGATATATACTCACTAGATCTCACGAGCTCTTCAGCATCTTGGTATGGGTCTCAGAGTACTTAAGATTGGCCATGTCTGCTTGCTCTGACTTGATAAACGCTGCCTTGGTATCTTAAATACTGTAATTGTTTGCCATAAATGGGAATACTAGCCAGCCAAACAAATGCTGGGTGTCAAGGGTCATGGCCGGACAAAGCTATCCTTGATTTGGTAGGCTAATGAAACACGGCTTTCCTCATGGGTTTTCCACATGGTCTTGTATACCCCCGGGGATTGTCCGACTAGTGGCGAAGCACACAAAAAAAAATCAAAGTCTCAGTGATTCAGTGATCTCTCCACATCAATATGACAATTCATCCATATTCATCGCAAATGCTGGAACATTTACCAACAAACAAACCTAGAAAACGACCCTTATGACCTGTCTGATATACCACGAAGCATAATGGCCACGGCCGCCACGGCCTACGGAAAGTCACCCAAATCCGTGGCACCTTGGCTACCGCGACGCGCTGCTACCGACTGTCTGGGTAAGAGGACTGCGCTGTGCGGGTCGTTGAAGGTTTAGATATATGGGCAATTGAGGTAAACCAACAAAGATATGGAAAGTCCATGATTTTGGTGGAACATGATCTGCAATGGTGGACATCTGAGTCTATCGCAGTTGGAGCGGAAACTATAGAGATATACAAAAGATCGATGATTTCAAACATTGACGACGCTCCCATCCCTCTGATTGTTTAATTGTAGCTATGGAAGCCATGACCCATTGATAAATGATAGGACTATATAAATTTATCGTTTATCGAAAAATGATGTGGTTTTTCCAGTTCGCTATGTTAGTCATAGAGGGTCAACTATTGGAGTTTCCAAGCACGGCAGCTGGAGCAAGGTAGTAACACACTACCGGAGCCGCGGGGAAAAGTCCTGCGGCTGCATGCCCTTTTGAATCCGCTGCCGAAAAGTCTGGCTCTGCTTGGCGAAATGAACTATGAATGGTTCATGGAAAACGGGTTGATGGAAAACTTGGTGGCAACAAAAATGTCAGGGTAAATTTCATTACGACCGAACCCTGTTCGGGAGAAAACCCTGGAATCATGGTCAGTAAGGCTAAGGGGAATCATCCCAAAATGGCCGCAAGTTTCAGGTTAGTGAAATATTGAAAAAATTACCCAGAAATATGCCATGATGATATGGAAAGATGACAACTACCTCACTTTTCGACCTCACCATGGTGGTTCGGATTGGGGGAACCCCAGAATTGGCGATTTCTGATTTTGGAACAATTTGCCCAGACAGCACTGCGAAAAACTGGTTGAACACCATATTTACTAAAGACAACTCCAGTTGGAATTTGGTTATAAACCCATCTCATAATATCATATAATATAATTGCAGATTGCATATTCTCCACCAGAGCCCCATATTTAGGTGAGTTACAAAGCAACTTACCTATCTCTGAGGGGCCACCTTGTACCTGTTTTTTTTGAGGGAAGCAGGACTCGACAGAGGCAGAGGTGTCAAATGCCAATGCGCAAACCATGTCCGTTGGAAGCTGATGCCACCCTGGCGGAAATGGCCATGGCTGCTGAAATGTGTTTTATTTTCCTGAAAAGGCTGGCTGGTTGGTGGTTTGGAACCATGGAATTTTGTGACTTTCCATTCAGTTGGGAATGTCATCATCCTAACTGACGAACTCATATTTTTCAGTGGGGTAGCTCAAGCACCAACCAGCTGGGGAAAGCCTTAACGCACTGGTCAATCATCATTATCCCTATATATATATATATCTCCCTATTTGAATTGCCACTTGAAGGGTATGCCCCACTGGACATTGCCAAAATGCTAAGGGTTTTGGGCAATGACAGGCAACCAATTAGTGGTCTTTAACCGTGCACTTGTATAACTTCTTTGAATGGTTTAGATAGTGTTTACCATATATCCAAAAGTTAAACACCATGAAATGGGGATTAGATGGTAATCGCTTGGGATGTTACCACCAAGTTTTAACTTTTAGATGATAAAATACCTACCACACATTGATTTTGAATGGGGATCCACAAACTCCCCAGTGAAGCATTTCATGTCCCGAAGCATTTCATGTGCAGCTCGGGGTCCACAGTTTCCGTGGACGGAGCAAAACACGCCGCCTTCCTGGTTTGTTTCGTCGGAGGTCGGAGGTGATGAATTCTTTGCGTAGATTAGGTTGGGTCATTGGGTATATGGAAAAAAAACATGTCATGTTTACCACCCATGACTGGGAATGGTAAGTTTATACCACCTATAGAAATGGTGATGACTGGGGGATGGTTTGTGAACTTGTTTTACCGACACGAACTATTTCCCAATGATTCATATTAGTTATAAGTTATAAGTTATAACTCCCTCTGGCTTTTCTGGCCATAGGTTTGGGTTGTGCAGTACTGCCATGGCTCCAAACATCTCTGGATAAATCCCTTCTCCCCAATACACAAAACACCCTGCAAAATCACGGTTAAATTTCAGGGATTTACACAGATTTGGGACCATAGAATGAGGCTGTTCAATACCAGGGGTATCGGATGACAATGAACTTTTGGTTGTCATATGAAAGTTCAGCCGGGATGTTGGTTATGCCGAATCATGCGCGTGCGTCAGATCGGCCACGTCGCGCTTCCATGGAAACTGGGAAATATGGATGTGTCTGAAAAACTAGCGAAGAAAACTTAAAGATACTGGTTGGTGGTTTGGAACATGTTTTTTATTTTCCATTTCATATATATATATATATATGGGATGTCATCCCAACCCCATGGACGAGTCGTCAATCATTTTTCAAGATGGGCACATTGCAACTACCAACCAGTATATCCGGTGGTTGATCATCATGTTGGGGGAAGGCCTCTATCCCAGATGCCCCATGTATGGAATATTTACCTACCCTCTGGTTATGTCAAAATAGCTATTGAAAATGAAACATTTATAGTGGATTTACCCATTGAAAATGGTGATTTCCCATAGTTATGCCAGTTTACCAGAGGGTACATTTCACCCAAAAATGGGCAAGTTTTGTAGGTAAATATTCCATGTATGGAGCATCGGGATATTTTAAGCCACAGCCATGTCGCAGTAGGTCTGGAAACATCGCAACGACCTTCCAAAGATCCATCAGTGATCCCATCGTCACTCTGTTAACATGGCGGTTGAAAATCACCATATCTAATAGGTATTTCTTATGGAACAACATCTAACTGAGCCACGGTTTCCATAGCAAACTGTCAAAAGACCACATCTATAAAATCTGGTTGGTGGTTTGACACATTTTTTATTTTTCCATATATTAGGAATAATCATCCCAGCTGACTTTCATATTTTTCAGAAATGATTTCCCGAGCGAAAAACAGGGGATTTCCATGGATTTCCCAAACCGTGAGACCAGAGGGTACCCTCTGGTAAACTATACAAAAAGCTATGGAAAATCACTGTTTTTAATGGGTAAATCCGCTATTTCTATGGCAGTTTTCAATAGCTTTTTTTAATCTTTTTGTTAGTTTACCAGAGGGTACAATAGAAACATCCACTACCCAAAGACCCGCTGTATAGAGGACATCGCCGGCACCAAAAAAAGGTTGCACCGGTGATGCCAGCGATGCCAGAAGTGCTGTGTAGGCTAGGGGACAAAACATGCGTTCAACGTCAAGCGGAATGGAGATGAAATCGTGGGGAATCAACCAGCTCAAAACATCTTCAAATGAAATTTAGCTAGTAAACGGATGTTCATTCCCCACACAATATACCCAGATGCTATCACCATGGTGCTGGAATATTGACCTACATTTCACCCAAAAATGGCCCAGTTTTGTAGGTAAATATTCCAGCACCATGGTGATAGCATCTGGGATAGGTTTTCAATTGGCATTTCAGCTGGTGATTTGACCAACAGCGGGGGCAGCTGGTGATTTGACCCACCTGTTGCCAAGGTCCTCACACTGGGTCAAGCCATTGTGGAAGCGAAGGGATCAGAGATTTTGGTCGGATGAATGATGAGTACCCTCTGGTAAAGCTACAAAAAACGAAAATCACAATTTTTCATGGGTAAATCCATTATTTCTATGGCCATGTTCAATAGCTATGTTAGTTTACCAGAGGGTACTCGTAGTGTATATTAATGTTTGGTCATGTGATTAAAACGATGTCATAAACCATCCCCCAGTCATCACCATTTTTATGGTTGGTATAGTATAAACCATCAAAAATGGAGTTGTTTATTATTGTTTTACCCACATTATTGACAATCCAATTCTTGGGGTACAGGATGGGGCCCCCAAGATAGCTAAGTTGCCTTATAAGTGGCTTAACTATGGTTTATGGTAGATATAAAAAATAGTTAATTAATGGGGATTATATTTATAATGGTTTATAAACCTACAAACATAGCTGGGGGTGGCCCATTCTGTACCGAATGACTTGATTTATAGCCAGATGTTTGGGGTTTCTTTACACAGCGATCATTGGGGATGGTCATCAGCAGCAGTCAAGATCAATAGTGAACTAGGGGCCTGTTCAAACATGTATTGATCAATCACACCAATCATACCAATTAGTATTGATCAATTATACCATCCCCAATTATACAATTAGCAACTAGAGGTTACAGTACAAGTAGTTATATTCATCCCCAATTATACCAGTGAGTATTGATCAAGAACAGGTATTTATAAGATCAATAATGGTCAACCCATATCTTGAGCAAATTTGAAGAGGTATTATAAACCATACAGCGGGGGTGTTCATGAGATTGATAATGCACTTGTACATAGTGCTACTAGTGGATATCATCCAAGTGCTGACATGCAGGTGGTTATTGGAATTGAGGCTTGGTAAAAATCAAAGTTTAACGCATCAATGTTTAGTAAGATAAGGATACAAGTAACTTTCCAGCGGAAAGCTAGAGCTACATTGCGCTTAAAACTCGTCGATTATTTCTTGGTTGAAATTTAAAAGTATGACATCACACACGTGTTAACCATTTTATAACATGAGTTATCATGTTTATATCCATTATCATTATTATTATTAAATCACAAACGGTTATACTTTAATACTCATGAAATCCATTGTTATTTGCATTTTGTACTTGGCGGCTCATCCCACTTAGTAAGTAGGTTATAACCCCGACGACTGAGGCCTCCGAGGAGCAGGAGCCCAAGTCAGCCGCCGGTCGCTGGGGGAGGCACGGGAATGAAGCGGTCGGTTGTGCCCCCGTTCGATAGCGTTCAGTTGCTGCAAATAACTCCAATAACTATGGTTTATAGCTGATATATCTATAGTTTTCATGGGTTTATAACCAATTTATAACTGAAGGGGGGCACCACCTTGTAATGTGGTTAAAACCGCAATAATAAACGAGCCCATTATTGATGGTTTATACCACCCATGTATGTCAAACTTCGGAATGGTTGGAATCATTCCCAAAAGGCCTTATTTCAGTGTCAGGTGTGTGACGTTTGTGAATTATGATTAAAGAATTATCAGTACTCCCATCTTCTCTTAAATAACCCATTTCGATGCTCCCCCAAAGCTGTTGGGTTTACGATACATCTATCTATAGTTACTATGGTTAATTTACCCAGATAGTAAATTGCCCCCCTTTGATGATCCCCAAACTGAAGAAATCCAATACTTACTGTCAGGGTTCGTTTGGGGATGCTTTAATATGAGAGAGAGAGAGAAGGGATTACTAAGTACTATAATGGAGATTGAATGGGTTGTGCACCACTGGATCTAGTGGAAGTATAGAACCCCCCAAACTAGATAGAACAATTAAACTAAACCAAGTTGTAGATTTAGCATTCTTTATTTTTGGCTTGCTATAGCAACCCATCCAACTGTTTTAGTGGTTTAAACCTCCAGGAGGAGTTAGCTGGGCTGGGATTTGACAGGCAAAACCTCTGGGAAATCCTGAGGGAAAATCCATGAAAATCCGATCCCAGATCGTCTCCGCAAGGTTCATGGGCTCGGAAAAGAGCCAGTCCAGATACTCAGGATTCATATGATTCATTGGCGGTTGAGATTCATTGTTGGCAGTTTCAAAAACCAACAATCCAAAGGTATAGATAGCCCGGTGTCATCAAACGTAGCTATCTGAAAATGTATAGATAGAGGCTTCAATTGGAAAATAGGGGGAACACATCTATAAATAGTGGATGTCCCATTGCCATGTTTGATTACCGGAGGGTATCTCTTACGTATATTGAGTGTAATTATATAATTACGATTGCTTTGGATTCTTGAAACTACTGATTGATTTGGGGGCTTCAAATATCCAGTGTCGTTCAACCATATTTGGCATGATTGGTTGAGATGAATATATTTTTTTTTCGGGGAATGGGTTAAAACAACCGACCAGATTGAATCATGGGGGGCGCATTTTGTTGGTTGATGTCCAATTATTGTGGGAATGAACAATTGAGAATAGTTAGTATGAATCACTTTTTCAGAAAAGCCTTCGTGGGGAATGCCAAAGCAATCTCCAAGATTATCTATATGTAGTTGTTCATCACGATTAAAGCCAGATTTTTCCTGCTTAAATCTCCAGTATTTTCTGTCAACCTCCAACGTTAACAGCTATTACAGTAGCTGCCGGCTGAGGCCTGATGGGTCGATCGTGTCCATCGGCCACGGTGAGGCGATGGAACGGTGGTAACATGACAGGTTAGTTATTTTACATGGCGAGCTGGGGAAATGCCGTAAAAAATGGAGGTTTATACATGGGAAAATCATGTATCCCCATATTATGATCCATGGTACTGGTATATTTACCTACAAAACTTGGTGATTTTTCGGGTAAATGTGGGCAAATACATGGAGCATTTGGGTAGTGGTGATGATATCAACAATGCGATGTAGAAACAATAGTGAGCTACGATGGTGATGGATTTGTTCATCAAGTGGTGATTTGTTGCATAAGTTCACCAAGGCTTATAGATGTTTGTGGTGGACATGTCTGTAGCTTGATGGGCTTTTCATTTAGTACTATGTCTATACCATGATATAGAGGGTGTCCCACATGCTTCCAAATAGATGGCTATCACTAGCCACAGTTTTGAAATTAACAGATAATATTAAACTGCCATAAATTTGCTCTGTGAATGGCTATAAATCCATCCTTGGCAATAAACTTGCCATATACTTGGTAGTTCATCCCATGAATCGCAAGCTTATGACGGAGTTTATCACCTACCAAGATGGCTAGGTCGTTGGTGGTTTCAAATATCTTCTAATTTTTAGAAAGGGATGATGATTATGATCCCAATTGCCGTCAGGAAATCAGCTCCATCGTGCGATTGAGAATCCTACTTTTAGGCAATCCATTGGAGGATGTGGAGGTCTACAAGAAGGCCACACCCCGCTGGTGGAGACCGTCGCCAGGTCGGTGAAGCGCGAGCGGCGAAGGAAGAGCGGCACACACGCACCACGTAGGGCGGGCCCAGGCATTTTTCGGATCTTGGGAAGATCATGGGGATAACATGAGGTGACCATTGTTATTGATGATCATGGTGGTTATCTATAGAACCTACATGGGGACATCTTTTATTGATGTTATGACCATTGTTATTGATGGTGAGCTACTTAAGGTTCTATAGTGGTCATACCATCAATAATTATGAGATATAGGGAAGATCCGGGTGATACTTATTGTAGAGTGTCGCACACCGGCGATGCCATAAGGGTTATGTATAGTAGTGTGAGAGTTGGTGTTGTTCATGTGCTCTGCGCGTGCGCGCAGGTGCAGAGCACTGTGTGATGTTCTTTTCATGCCACAGCTTGTAACCATCTTACCACACATCTTGTTGTCGCATGTTTGTGTTTGTTCTTCCTGTCCTTGTGTTTGTTCTTCTGTTTCTGTTTCTTCTTCTTCTTCTTCTCCTTCTTCTTGTTGCTGCTGCTGCTGTTGTTGTTGTTGTTGTTGTTACCCCTGCAGTTTTTTTCTCATCCTCATAGTGGCCGAAAATCGCCAAATAGGTGGTGTTTTCGCAGTTTTTTCAGACTCCGAGAGCAAACAACACCGTAAATATCGATGTTGTTTGCGCCTCGGAACCCCAAAACCACGGTATTTACGTGTATTTTTTGCTTCTGGTGGCAAGAATCGCGGTATTTACAGTGTTTTGGGTAGTTTTTTGTTCAAATTTTTGTTTCACCCATTTGTCGTTGGTGTTGTTTTCCCCATGTTACCTGCTGATCGCATCCTTCGTGTTTGTGTTGCCCAAATGCTCCATGGATGGCCTTGTTTCTCACATATGGGCTTTACGTGGGACACATGTTGGTAAGCATATACTGTACCATACATGGTTTTGTCTGAACATAGGGGGTACACCCCAAATCCAATGGTGTATCATGAAAATAGGGAAAGTACGAAACCCCAAGTTGCAATGTTAATAGGGAAAATGATGACACACCATTCCCATTCAAAACAGTATATGGTATGGTATAATCAAGGGCATTTGTTTATGTACGCCAGGTTTTTTATTACCATTATTAACATTGAACCAAAATCATATAACAAGTTCTTTAGACCATGATTATATTGCCATGTTTGTTGGGATCATCCATTCTTGGACAAACCCACCAGGAACATTTCGGGTCTGGGTTGTGTATCTTTAGTTTGGTAGATCCACCAAATTCATGAATCTTCCCATCATGTTCCATCATTTCCCCATCATGTTTGATGACAGTAAATCATACTAAACCAACATGTTTCATGGTGAAAATTACATGGTCTGCTGGTAAAATCATGATTTTAGCTGGTGAAATCACAATTGTCACTGGTTAAATCATCCATTTTTCCTCGGGAATTTCGGCGTTCCGCGACGCTTTACGCCGTGACATTGGCCGCGGGTCTCCTCCGAGGCCACACCTCCTGTTGCTGGGCGACCCTGGCACCGGCAAGTCGCAGTTGCTTCAGGCCGGGTGAGCCGACGCCGGCGACGGGAGTAGATAAGTAGAAGGGGAGACGGGGGATGAGTCGACATTATTTTTTGGGGGATACTGTATGGGTTTGGGTCAAAATTAGATACCCCAATTATTGGATGGTTAATACTAAAAATAGACTTTAATCTGTATTGCAGATTCAACGATGGTCGTGGTCGTACAATTGACCGTCTGGGGTCCTATAGGCCCTATAGCATCAAGTGTGTATTCCCGACTTTCTGAAGAATTTCAAGCATCAGGTGACACGTTTCCATGTACGAAATGGACGGATGTGGAAGTTTTGATGCAGGGAAAGTTGACAAAATTGCAGAACCTCAAAGAGACGACGGTGACTATGTTGGATGCACGACCCCTGTCAATTCGTCCACGAGCAAGCAGCATTGTGCAGAACTTCATCGATTTGGTCGGCTGCAAGGTTTTGCAGGGATTATCAAAAAGTGAGCATAATCGATCATGTTTTATGAAAAAGTGCCCGCAGGGATTATCATCACATTCTATTCCCATTATACAACAAGTTTCCAAGTTTTGATGGTCAAAACCCAATTTTCCATCACACACCCATTGTACTGTACCCATCTGTATCCCTATTGTACCGCTTTTTTTGATGTTTAAGCCAGCGTTCTTTGTTGCGGCACCAGCCCCGGGTTTGTGGGTCAACAAAAAAAGAACAGCGTCTCCTGGTGGATGATTTGATCGAGCTCTTGCCGACACGGGAGGTTCTAAACACAGTATCGGATAGGCCCAAGTGGAACAAATCTCAATCCACATCATGGAGGCACATAAAAGGAAATGTGGAATCAAAAACATTCAAAAAATATATATTATATAATACTAATTACATCTAATTGCTGCCTAAGGAACTTTGTGTTTGAAGAAGAATTGCAAACTATTACGATATGGGGCCATTCCGTGGTGAACAACGAGACTCAAACCCGGGGCCACACCTTACACTCCCTAAAACCGGTCCCCATCTCTGGAGTCTTGGAGCGCCATCAACCGCGCCGCCTAAGGCTGCACAAGAGTTGACGCGCAGCGTGCGCACCAGCGGCCTTGGTTGTACCAGCGCAGGGTTGGGGGCTCCCAGGGGGTCCGGGGCAGTTCACGGAGTTTACCATTTTCCCAATATTTTTCAGAGGGGTGGCTCAGTCCCATTTGGTTTGATGATTTACATCGAGGCTCACGTGCGCGGCCGTACGTGATGGTGCAGACTGGGTGCTCGAGGCGATTTTTTTGTTGGGATGCTGGAAGAGCCGCAGGGAATGGGGGTAGGCTGTGGGAAACCTTGGGAATACTAGGAAAATGGTGATTTAACCAACAGAAATGTGGAGTTAATGGTATTTTATAGCTGATTTACAGGAATCATAGGAAACCATACTATGGAAGGGGCCCCCAGTTGAGCTCGCGTTCAGTTGCCTGAAAAAAGTAGCTGAAATAACTATGGTTTATGGTAGATATACCCTCTGGTTATTCAATATAGCTATGGAAAATTGCCCATTTACAGATGTTTTTCCCATGAAAACCTCCATTTATAAGGGATTTTCCATGGCTATGTTAAATAACCAGATGGTAACTATAGTATTCATGGGGTTTATAAACCAATAAACATAACTAGGGGGCACCATACTTTACCAACAATTTTATAGGGGTATACTTCGGATACAGTTGGGTTGGGAAAACATGATACCATTATTTCTAAACCCAAGATTAACATAGATGAACCATGGAGAATGCGGAAACATGATACCATTATTTCTAACCCAATATTAACATAGATTATTTAATAGATTGTTATTAACCATAGAATAGATTAACCATAGATTAACCATCTATTATGGCAAGATTAACGCATATATTAATGGAATTTTCATGAATTTTCCATATTAACATAGATTAACATAGATTAACAATGATTGTCCATTTATTTGCCATCTTTTTCCCATGGCTTTTCTCACCTCATGGAATTCCATCTGGCTCCACGGTCAGGCTGGCGCCTTGGTCCTGGCGGATGGCGGTGTCTGTTGCATCGACGTGCCCTGGCGGTGAAAACGGTGGGATTTTTGGGGCGAATGGTGGTAAACCATAGGAAAACCATATGAAAACCATAGGAAAACCATAGGAACATGGTGATTTAACGAATGAGAATTCGAGATGTTCTTCGTCAATATGGAGGTTTGAAAAATGCTTTACCAATGAAACTGGTATAAGTTTATAATTACCTCTTGCTTTGGTTGTTTTGAAAGTTTCAGAAGTCGAACTCGGGTGAATTTACACTCTGGGATTTAAATAAGTAAATACATACATATATATATATATATAATATTATAATATATATACCTGAACATTCCTTCGATCAATTATTTTTGGTAGTTTTGGAGTATGACCTAAAATGACCCAGTTTTCAGAATCTCGTCTAATTTTACTAGTTTGCCTGGTTTTGCTTCCTAGTGGCCACACTATCACCACAAGTGACATTTTGAATATGACTGAACATGGCTTGCACCCTGCCTGCGTCCCAGGGACATACCAGACCATTCTCATATCCCGAGCACCAACGCATATAAATGCACATAACTGCGCCCAAAATTACCCGCAAAACGACCGCAAAAATCCGCAAAACGCCCGCAAAAACCCGCAAACGCCCGCAAATCCAAGAATCTGGTAAATTTGTATAATTTTGGGAGCGCGCAATTAAACAGAAACCAACTTGGATGTGCAGATTGAAAGCAAAATACTGGTGAGAAGACTGGGAGGAGGGCCATGCCGATGGGAAACACAGCCATGACATACCACGCCTAACTTTTTGGGGAAACGCTCGATACGACCATAAATTTGATGAAACGCGTGATTGTGCAAAACGACTGATATTTTTTAGGAGTTGGAAGGCCCAGGTATATATATATATATATTTATTATAGGTTGTAAGCCACTTACTATTTGGGATGCACAACCAAGAATCACGCCGCAGAAGTTTGATATGTGCTTTCTTGTCCTGGTATTTGTCGTGTCACTTTAATAATTTTGTGTAGACGTTTCGATACCGTGTCATCCATTGATCCATTCGACCGTCCCTCGCAACGAGCGTCAGGAATTCTCCACCATTCGCAGTCATGACAAGGCTGCCGTGCACGAGGCCGGTTCAATGAGGAACAACCCCAATTCACAAGAGAATAAAAAAGAATGGCAACCTGAAGGGGGAACTAGCAATACCACTATAAATGGTGATTTTTTGGTGATTTTATGGTGATTGTATGGTGATTCTATGGTGATGTACTGATGATTTATATGATGATGGTTAGTAATTAACTAGCAATACTACTAATTATAAATCTAGGGTGTTTGAATAGTGGTATCATTATTTGATCAATGACTGCATAGATGTCCCAATTTCCCATTGGTTGATCAATAGAGGGGATACCAGTCACCGGCCCCTCTTTTTTTAACCAAAAGGACATTACTGGTGGCAGGTCAAGATAGTTCAGTCAATTTACCAAGTTCATTACAAGCAAACTGTCGCGAGGTTGGTGGGTGCCTGAGCGAAGGATTCACAATTGTCCCGGCGGGTTGTTTATCGAACCCGTGTTTTCAACGCTTGCAGTGTTCGTCATTGATTTCATTCCACAAATCACAGTGGTTTTGCATCTCTCTCAAAGTTCAATTTCCTTAAAAAGTACGCGCGTACTTTTCACTGGATATGTAAAACCCCTCAGCGGCACTCTCTTTTTTTCTGCGCTAAATGTTCTTCACAATTTCTGCAGTGAGCTTGGAGAGGTTTTTGTGGGAACTGTTTTCCCATCTCCACTGCCAAGCACGTACACTAGCGTAGCATCATATATGTGAGGAAGTGCAAGACGACGTAGACTAGCGTAGCATATATGTGAGGAAGTGCAAGACGACGTACAATAACGTAGCATCATAGATGTGAGGAAGTGCAAGACGACATACAGTAGCGTTGCATCATATATGTGAGGAAGTGCAAGACGACGTAAACTAGCGTAGCATATATGTGAGGAAGTGCAAGACGACGTACAATAACGTAGCATCATATATGTGAGGAAGTGCAAGACGACATACAGTGGAGTTGCATCATGTATGTGAGGAAGTGCAAATGAACGTTATCACCCCACCTCACCCCACCCCACCCCGTTAACCCCATGAAAGACATAGAAACATGCAAAACGCTGGTTCGGTTTTCAACCCGTAGGCACAATTGTCAATGTTCAACATAACAACAAACGGGCAAATGAGAAGTGATCTGAAATAGTTACACAATGTAAAATGTTTGACCCAACCTTTTTATTGCATACAATCTTGTTTGTTTGGCTGGAAGGGCTTAGACGTACTTGCCATGGCTTACCACACATCCCACTCAAAGCAAAACTTCCAGCAGGGGATCAGTTGAGTGAAAGGAATGCCATGATCCTTGTCAGCCACTTTGTACCCCGAAGTTGATGTGATCAGAATTGTACCCACTTCACCGAGGGAAACCTGAGCGGTCTTGGCGCCCTGGCGGACGCGGTGCTATCTGTGGTTTGGAGTCCAGGTGCGACCACTATATGGGGCTCCCAGACGACCAGGCCAGACACCGGCACCAATGCCGGAGAGAGAAGGAAAGGAGGAGGGAAAGGGAGGAGAACAGACAGCTGGAGGAGGAGGTCCAGCAAGCCAGTCAGCCACGGCAGCAGTCAACACCCTGGCAGCGGCTGGCATTGGTGTCACCCACCTGGTGATTTTTTTTTGGGTGTAAATCATAGTTTGGGACACCCAAGTATTACTCAATGGATTGGTTTAAGGGAAAAAAATGCAGGAAAGCTCCTCTATTTGATGGCAAAACCATGGTTTCCTGTAGATTTTCCCACCAAAACCAATCCATTGGGTATTACATGTTTGTTCTCATATTTCGCATCAGATATCCCCAGAGCTTCCCCAAATTAAATCACCAGATTGGGGGCAGTTTTGAGGGTTAATTCATTTTCAAACACCCGTATACCTTCCATAAACATCCCTAGTGTATCCCATTCGTATTGCTTATGCCCCAAGATTGTAGGCTACTTTCCCATTGATCAATTATTGACCACTTAATGACATTTAATCAAATTATTAACCAAACGTTAATTTCAACCACCTATTAAACAATTCTTAGCTACAATTGACCCCATTGTTGATGATTAACAATTATGTACGGATTACGTCACCATTGTAATTTTGACACTGTTCCATGTGTATATATATATATATATATATGTACACATCATCGTTTGCTGATAAACCGTCAATTTTGCTTGCATTCACCATCATTAACAAACTCTTAACCACTGCTTCATACATGATTGTTCCTGATATCCCCATTATTACCTACTATATACACATTATATCCCAGCAAATACCATAGTCAAATAGCCGTGTTTAAAAATGATCGATTAAAATGATTGATTAGAAACTAACATAATCTCTATTGTTTGTGGGAATGTATACCCGATCAAGTATCTCACAAGCCCACAGCAAATCACTTGTTTTATTGCTTACCAACTGGTAAACTAACATAACATATATGGAAAATCACCATTTTTTCATGGGTAAATCAACTAAAAGTGATAAGTGACCATTTTCAATAGCTATGCAAAAATTACCAGAAGGTCGTCATCATCCATCAGTCGCGTCATGGACCTGTCCCCAAGTTCGTACCCAAAGGCGATGGAGCAGCAGACGGTATCGGTGGCCAAAGCGGGTGCGAGGCTCGGTGTAGTGCCACATGGCGCATCCGGAATTTCGTCAAGAAAACAGTGATTAGTGGGATAAGATGTAATATACACATTTGGTAATATTAATATATATATATATACATGTACAATGATAGTATATATATATATACATATGGAAATATTATCTCATTACTGTGATATACTGTGGATGGTTGCGAAATCCTGCACCAGTTGAAAACGGTGGTTTATCCCATTACAATTCTATGATTTACAGTGTTTCATAGGTACCTAATAGTTCCCAACTGGCGCAGGATTTCTTCCATCCATCATACGATTAACTGCTTCGATGATCTTAGATAGGTTTCATGCGAACATAGCTTGAAATCGCGTTTCATGAGGATTATGGTAGGAGGTTGATATAGATAGATGGTGTTTGATAAAATTTTTCAGACCCGGCTTCACAAGCCCCATTCTCCACAGGATTGGCAAGGGCCAGCTTCCGGAGTTATCGCCACATGCAGGTCTCCGAAGATTGCCAGGCACATGCACCAAAGTTGACACTGGCTCCTCCATGAGTGGATACCTCTCCGACGAGAAATCCACCAAGAAAAAGGACACCCATCAAGCCAACCGTCAGATTATATAGTTAGGATTGGGGCAACATAGTTGCATACAATGGCCAGATTTTTAAGTGAGTGAATGACTATAGGACTTGCATATATTCGCATATTATATTTAGAGCCATGGTGATTAAAACAAGTGGTTAATGCAAAGGACCGTAGGATCAGGGGTTAAATACATATACACACCAATGCTTAATATACACCAGTGGATACAGATATATTCTATAATATTCCTGTTGCGGTTCCCAATGGCAGTTCGCAGCCATTCCCTTGGACTAGCACCAACGATCCAGAAGTTGACATCAAGTGACTCCCAATATCTATGAGCAAAAATATTTGTTTCAGGACGGCAAAAATAGCAAATATGTGGATTATTGAAAATATTTATGTTTATCAGTTTGTATGTATGTTTACTTTTTATATATCTAAAAAGATAGATGGACACAGGTGTGTATATATATATACACAATAAGAGTCTATACTATACCGAATAAGAACAAGGGTGTATATGTATATATAATGTATTGTATTACACCATATTACACCCAACTATATTGGTTCTGTATGTTCATATTTTGTATTATTAGTATAATACTGTATGTTATATATGAACTATAATTCCATGTGCTAAATATATAGTATACACTTAATATTATGATACTATCTACTACTAAATAGATCTATCTCATTTGTTTTACTGTATAATACTATGCACTTGGTAATATTGTAATATGCTATGATAGTATATTATATACATATGGTAATATTATGTCTATTCCAAGTACTATGATACTATATATTTTGATAAATATATACACACACATATATCTTCATGGTGTTTTACTATTACTTATCCAATAAGTATTAGTATATATGGAAACATTATCTCCATGATGTGTATATCGATACTTATTACTTGTCTTACTATATGTTTTATTATTCAATGGCCATTTCAGGAACCTAAATTGGAGGCACCTACCATATATAAGGCCTATTTTTTAGGCCTAAATGTCAGGGAATATCCCCACAAAATATGGTTTGAAAAATGGTACTAACATACCTCCATTTTAGGATTCTGAAATTCCCATTGATTTGATAAATTTCTGAATAAACTACCGGAGCCTTGTAGCATATTATATGTACATATGGTAATATTATGTCTATTACTATGATACTATATATTATGATAAGTATATACATATATAGTGATTTATTAGGATATATATTCCAAGTACTATGATGCTATATATTATGTCTATTACTATGATACTACATATTATATATATATATCTCTCTCTTCATGGTGATTTATTATCATACAAACACATCTCCATGGTGGCTCCAGCTGAGGCTTGGTATGTCGCCTGCGCTCGCGCTGCAGCGTGGTGGCAGCACAGAATTGTGGGTATCCTCAGTGTCGCAAAAAAGACATGACTGATACCATAGGAAACCTTAGGAAAAACCACACGAAACCATAGGAAAAACCACAAGAAACCATAGGAAACCATAGGAAAAACCACACGAAACCATAGGAAAAACCATAGGAAACCATAGGAAAAACCATAGGAAACCATAGGAAAAGCCACAAGAAACCTTAGGAAAACTCAAAGGAAACCGTAGGAAACCATGGTGATTTTTGGCCAACAAACATTTAAAATGGTGATGTTGCCAACGTAAATTCTGATTTCCAATGATCTCCAAGCCTTGCATTGGTGCAAAATTCTTTGCAATTAGGTGCTTCATGCGCCACCATTTTGAGGAACGCCAAACCATTTTCGGGCGATGTAAGCGCGAAAGTCTTGGCTTTTCATGTAGGTTGCCAACATGAACCAACAAAAATGGTGATTTCACCATCAAACATGGTGGGTAAACTGTACCAAAATGGTGGTATAATTGGGATGCAATGGGTAAGACTGGGTATCAAACATGGCTGGGGTGCAGTTGGTGTTGTTTCCACAAATATAACCATGGTATACCATGGTAATGATTCCCATAAGCCGGGGTATTGTGCACTTACAACTGTGGCGAATTATATCCAATTTCCCACTGCCCCATGCATGGGGATAACCTGGCTGAGTTTTGGGCAAGTTTTTAATCATACCTTGATAAACATGTGGTGGCATTTACCCTCTGGTTATGTCAAAATAGCTATTGAAAATACCCCATTTATAGTTGATTTACCTATTCAAAATGGTGATTTTCCATAGTTTTCTGTATGTTTAGGGTAGAGGGGAAGCAACCGTTGATTTCGAAGATCCAGATCATCGATTCTCATCCCATCGGCAAGTCACAGAAGAATTCAGTGAGCAGCCCTGCCATTTGAGAAACCTTGAACTACTTTTGGACTGACGACGATTAAGTGCAACAAACAGGTTCACTACTGTGGGCTGCATCCAAGATTTTAATTGCCTAAGAACCATGGTATTGACATGTAGCAACCATTTGTGGAATGTCCCCAGGTATATGTGACATCGATTTTGTTCATTTGAGAGAACTGCAACATCAATTAAGATGGGGCCGCTGGTTATGATAGCTAAGTTGGTGCCAATAACTAGATTAACTTTGGTTTGTATTATTTACAACATAATTTTGAGTTAAAGCAACAAACATAACTGAGGCGCACATGAGACACAACCACCATGGCCATCCCTGGAGCCGACCACAGAACATAGATATCCCCATGTTGACTGGTTTAAGTCCGTGCTATCCGATATCCCCATCTGGTTGGTGGTTTGGAACATTTTCTCTTTTTCCATATATTGAGAATTTCATCATCCCAACTGACGAACTCATATCCCTCAGAGGGGTAGGTCAACCACCAACCAGCCATTGTTCTTGTTTAAATCCCCCATTTGTTTCTGGTAAGCCTTAGCATTTCTCATTGTGTCACCCTCCCTTCGCTCATCTCCAGCTATCAGTGCTATCAGGTCGTGGCGCCAAAAAACAGGGCGCCAGTTATGACCTGCAGGACCGGAAACTGACCAAGAAGCAGTGTACTGTAGGTGGCTCATCCCACTTAGTTAGTGGGTTTTTACCCCAGTTATAAGTGAGATAAGTAGGGTTAATATGGTTAATCAACTTATAACTGGGGTTTACTTAGTGGCAAAATTACTGCTGGTGATATTCATCAAATGTTATTTTAGTAATATGCCATAATATCCCAGTAATATGCCAGTAAATCCCATTAATACCCCACTACTTGGTGGCTCATCCCACTTAGTTAGTGGCAAAATTTAGGAACCTGGAGCCGACTCAACAAACATGTGGAGAGTCCATTTCGATGTTGGCTTCTCGAACTCTTCAAAAAGTGATCACCATCCAATCACTAGCTACTTGTTGGCTCATCCCACTTAGTTAGTGTTGTTTTTTTTTTTACCCCAGTTATAAGTGAGATAAGTAGGGTTAGTCAACTTATAACTGGGTTATAAACCACTTAATTACTAAGTGGGACGAACCACCTAAGTAGTGGTCAAAGTTTAGGAACCCGGAGCCGACTGAACAAATCTGGTTTGGTACTTCTTATGACCTATTCGTGGGATGATCCGATTAGTGCCAAATGTCAATGAATCAGCTCGTTTCTACATCCCATTGAATCCCAAGATAGCACATGTTCCCATAAAATGGTTGGTACCTCCTATATTTCTGGGATAAGATACTTGTTGAAAGACTTCGAATATGTTCCTATTCAATTTCAAGATGCACGTGATGAAACCAAGAAAATTGGAATGCCCATCTTATATAACCAAGTATTATGATTTTCATTTTCATATAAGTTAGGTAAGATATTCATGTTCATTCCCATTGGAATATATATATATATAGTTAGTGTATATTATATTCATATGTTATATCATGGATTCATATAAATCTTATTCCTTATTCCCATGGTTAACCATCATTAACCACATGGTAACCATATATTTTAACCACATATTAACAGTATATTAACAACACAACAGGTAGTAAACCTATTAACAAACTTATTAATTTTAACTGTATAAAACAACAGTTCTTATTAACCATCATTAACCATCATTAACATTGTTAATAAAACCATTATTAACCATCATTAACCATCATCAACCATATCAACCATATCAACCATCATTTATGGTGGGTTTGAAAAGATAGCCATCATTCCAAAAAGGATTTCGCCACAGGCCTCGGTGGCGGTGAACAGCGGCTTGCCGCCACCATTGCTGAGTCGATTTGACCTGGTGGTGGTGTGCCTCGTTCTGAAAAAAATGGCTGCGACTTTCGAAAAAGGATGGGGCCTGTCAAGTTAGCTAAGTTGGTTAATGTTGGGAAAATATGGTTTAACACTGGTTAATGATGGTTAATGGTGGATTTATAGGTGCAAAATAGGTGCAAAATACCAGGTATTGATAAAAGCACTTGATTGGTGGTTTGGTTTTTTTCCATATATGGGGAACAATCATCCCAACTGACTTTCATATTTTTTCAGAGGGGTTGACAGCACCAACCAGGTTAGCTAAGTTGGCTCATAACTATAATAACAATAGTGTATGATACTTTATAACTATATTTAGATGGGGTTATAAACCAACTTATAACTGGGAGGTACCATCCTGTAGGGATTGTTTTTAGCCATTTTAAAATGGGACAACCATATACTGGTTTTACATTTAAGAATTCAATTCCCAGCAATTTGGTATATTTACATGTATATATATATATATCAAATATACAGCAACCCCAAAAAAAGATGGAAAATGTAAATCATCATGTCTTCTATCTTTTGGGGTTTTTATGTACATATAAATAGTGTACTGATATATATATATATACATAACACCAATTGGTTGAAGTATTCTGGGTCAAACGACTGGTGGTAGTTGAATCATGCCTAACAAGTCATCAAACGTGGCAAGGGGAAATTCCCTATAAATGGTGATTTATACTTGCGAAAAACATCGAGCTGAATGGTGTGAGATTTCCAGCAAACCATGTTTGATTACTGGAGGCTGAGGTAGTTTTACAATCAAATCCAGTCCACTATGTTTGCGCGAAGAGTTTGCATCAACATGTTTGGGATTTGGGAATTAAACATAGGGTGGACCATCTGCTGAAGGATAGTGTTTGCCACTTTGATGGGGATATGTTAGCCTAACCCGTTTTTAAAAGTGCAGGGTATCTAAGATTAGCCATGAACTGTTTGGATGTGCAAAGAGCCTTGGTTTGGCAAAGAAGAAACAGGCAATAATGGTTTTATCGTTCAGATGACAGGTTGTTTTTTTGGGCAGTGAATCTGCGTACGTTCTGGTCATTTAACATTATTATGGAAAACCACCGTTTTCAATAGGTAAATTATTTGTAAACGGGCAAGTTCCATCCATTTTCCATAGCTATGTAAGATTACGTAAGATTACCAGAGGGTAGTTTACCATATCATCCAATCACCATTGTTAAGCCATTAAATCACCATAACAATAGTGGTTAAATCATCATGTTCCTATGGTTTTCCTATGGTAAACCCACCATTTTCCTATGGCACAATTGATGTTGACGCGAACCGAGGTTCGCGGAAGGTGGTAAGGCTCGCTTTTGGCATCTGGACGGGCACTGCAACACGAATTTATATGGTGATAAACCATAGGAAAACCATCGGAAAATTGTGATTTAAACATATTTAAACATTATAAAATCACTATTGTTATGGTGAATTTAATGGTGATTTACTGGCAGAATCTGGATTAGTCAGATTAGTCCATGATATCGACTTATATATATCTGGGTAAATTATAACGACCTCACTGCGACCTCACTGGAATCATGGTTAATAAGGGGAATCATCCCCAAATGGGCTTAATTCAGGTTAGTGAAATATTATAATTTACCCAGATATATTAAGGGTAAGTCCATTATATCCCATGGAAATAACTGGGATAATATGGCTTAACAATTGTTAATGATGGTTAATGATGGTTTCATAGTGGATGATCTGGTGGATTTCATGGTGATGTTTTATGGTTTAACAATGGCTCAACATTGGTGAATACTGCGATGATAATGGGATATACCCTCTGGTAAACTAACATAACTATGGAAAATCAACATGTTTAATGTGTGAATCAACTATTTCTATGGCCATGTTCAATAGCTATGTTAAATTACCGGAGGGTATTAGATATACATGTGCATATATATATATATCATTATATATCGGCTTTGATAGATCCCCTGGTTGGACTGGCTGTTTTCCCTTGCGATGACCAGAAGGCTTCTTCATAGGTCACGGAGATGAGCAATGAGACCAGTTTTGTGGGTCCCAGAGCAGGATGAAAGGGCACAAGACAGTACCCTTTGGTAATTCAACAACTATGCTATACATGGTCCATGTTTTTTGATAAATTACCCACTAGAAACGGTGATTTTTTTCATAGCTACCCTCTGGTTATTTAACATAACCATGGAACATGGCCCATTTATAGATGATTTCC
This sequence comes from Cladocopium goreaui, assembly GCA_947184155.2. NCBI lineage: Eukaryota > Dinophyceae > Suessiales > Symbiodiniaceae > Cladocopium > Cladocopium goreaui. The sequence goes on from CAMXCT020001780.1 coordinate 229,355, forward strand.
CAGCTATAAACCTCCATTTATGAGGGATTTTCCATGGCTATGTTAGTCATAACCAGATGGTATGACTCCTACAGATAAGGATGAACACAACCCAGGTGATTACACTTCTTATTCACGAAAAACATAGATGAAACACTACTTGGTGGTTCGTCCCACTTAGTAAATGGTTTATAACCCCATTTATAAGTTGATTAACCCTACTTATCTCACTTATAACTGGGGTAAAAACCCACTAACTAAGTGGGATGAGCCACCAAGTACACATCCAAAGTTGAGACCTGCGCACATCCCTAAAGATTGACGACATTTTTGCGGACTGTTTTTGAAAGCAACATGGAGGTTTCCTGAAATGGGGGTACCTCCAGTTATCATCCATTTAAATAGGATTGTCCATGAAATAAACCATCCAACTAGTGGGGATTCCCCCTTTATGGAATCCCTTTTCTGTTAGTTTACCAGAGGGTAAATCCCACATCATCGCATTCTTCACCATTGTTAACCCATTGTAAGAGCATAAAAAATCACCATTGAATCACCATTAAATCACCATTTATAGTGGTATTGCTAGTTACCCCATTTATGGAAACACCCATATCTATAGCCAGTGGTGTATCCCATGTTCCGTCATGTTTTCCTGGCAGAGACCACTTCAAGGTGGTTCCCAGTGCACTAAAGGTGCTACAAATTAGGTTAACTCAGCTGGATGGTGATTATAACATATTATAGCTGCAGTTAGATGGGGTTATAAACCTGCGTATATAATCAGCTAAGCTAAGTAATCATCAAAGGAAGTTGGGAAGCAATACTTCCGAGTTACGAATGACTTTTACTTGATGCAATTGACTATGATGAAGGGTGGTAGATCACAGAACAATACATTATCTAACAATACACAACAAAAGAATAAGAAGCTATGACACAGGGTGGTGACGAAGGGAAGTGGTGACGATGGGAAGTGGTGAGGAAGGGAAGTGGTGACGAAGGGAAGTGGTGACGAAGGGAAGTGGTGAGGAAGGGAAGTGGTGACGAAGGGAAGTGGTGACGAAGGGAAGTGGTGACGAAGGGAAGTGGTGACGAAGGGAAGTGGTGAAGAAGGGAAGTGGTGACGAAGGGAAGTGGTGAGGAAGGGAAGTGGTGACGATGAAGGGTGAAGTGGTGACGAAGGGAAGGGAAGTGGTGACGATGGGAAGTGGTGAGGAAGTGGAAGTGATGAAGGGGAGTGGTGACGAAGGGAAGTGGTGAGGAAGGGAAGTGGTGACGAAGGGAAGTGGTGAGAAGGGAAGTGGAAGTGATGATGAAGGGGAGTGGTGAGGAAGGGAACTGGCAACCATGAAGGGGAGTGGTGCATGATGTTGCAAGGGCTATGTTTTGGGGAGGAAGCCGGAGCACGAAACCTTGTGTTTTTCCGTGTAAAGTGGCTGCAGCCGGCGATGAAAGGTACCTCGTCTGTGCGGCGGTGCGGCTGGGGTCGTTTCATGCGCGAATTGTTCCTCCTATGTGTTTTGCAACGAGTGGTTGTTCCTGTGTGCGTAGTTCTATGCGGTTCTTGAATGGCTGCTGGTTGCAGATTGCATTGGAATGGCTGCTTCATTGTCGTCATTTGATGTTGCCACGTGCGTAGATAGGTGCAGGTTTGCTACGGGATGCTGCGAAACGCACTGTCATGGCTGCATGAATGTTGCATGGGCTATGTTTTGGGGAGGAAGCCGGAGCACGAAACCTTGTGTTTTTCCGTGTAAAGTGGCTGCAGCCGGCGATGAAAGGTACCTCGTCTGTGCGGCGGGTGCGGCTGGGGTCGTTTCATGCGCGAATTGTTCCTCCTATGTGTTTTGCAACGAGTGGTTGTTCCTGTGTGCGTAGTTCTATACGGTTCTTGAAGCTGTGGTTGCAGATCGCATTGGAATGGCTGCATGATTGTTGTCATTTGGTGTTGCCACGTGCGTAGATAGGTGCAGGTTTGCTACGGGATGCTGCGAAACGCATTGTCATGGCTGCATGAATGTTGCATGGGCTATGTTTTGGGGAGGAAGCCGGAGCACGAAACCTTGTGTTTTTCCGTGTAAAGTGGCTGCAGCCGGCGATGAAAGGTACCTCGTCTGTGCGGCGGGTGCGGCTGCGGTCGTTTTGTGCGCGAATTGTTCCTCCTATGTGTTTTGCAACGAGTGGTTGTGTCCTGTGTGCGTAGTTCTATGCGGTTCTTGAATCTCTGGTTGCAGATTGCATTGGAATGGCTGCTTCATTGTCGTCATTTGATGTTGCCACGTGCGTAGATAGGTGCAGGTTTGCTACGGGATGCTGCGAAACGCATTGTCATGGCTGCATGAATGTTGCATGGGCTATGTTTTGGGGAGGAAGCCGGAGCACGAAACCTTGTGTTTTTCCGTGTAAAGTGGCTGCAGCCGGCGATGAAAGGTACCTCGTCTGTGCGGCGGTTGCGGCTGGGGTCGTTTCATGCGCGAATTGTTCCTCCTATGTGTTTTGCAACGAGTGGTTGCTCCTGTGTGCGTAGTTCTATGCGGTTCTTGAATCTCTGGTTGCAGATTGCATTGGAATGGCTGCTTCATTGTCGTCATTTGATGTTGCCACGTGCGTAGATAGGTGCAGGTTTGCTACGGGATGCTGCGAAACGCACTGTCATGGCTGCATGAATGTTGCATGGGCTATGTTTTGGGGAGGAAGCCGGAGCACGAAACCTTGTGTTTTTCCGTGTAAAGTGGCTGCAGCCGGCGATGAAAGGTACCTCGTCTGTGCGGCGGTTGCGGCTGGGGTCGTTTCATGCGCGAATTGTTCCTCCTATGTATTTTGCAACGAGTGGTTGTTCCTGTGTGCGTAGTTCTATGCGTTTCTTGAAGCTCTGGTGGCAGATCGCATTGGAATGGCTGCATGATTGTTGTCATTTGGTGTTGCCATGCGCGTAGAGAGATTCGGGTTAGCGACGTGATGCTTCGAAACGCATTATAATGGCTGCATCCAGGCTGCGATAGTGATTTGTCAGCAGATTTTCGCAATTTTGGCGCTAGTAATTTTCCTTTTAAAGTTCCTTTTAAAAAGTGCTTCAAAATCGTCTTTTTGTCGCTTTGGCGTCGAGATCCGGTTTTGGAGCTGCAATTTCCGTAGTTCTATTGTGTTTTGCAACTCAGTCTTTGCAGATCGCATTGGAATGGCTGCGTCAAGGTTGCTTGGCGCAGCGGCTGCATGCGTAATACTATTGTCTTTTGCAGCTGAAGATCGTAAATCGTATTGGAGTGGGTGCATCAAGGCTGCGACAGTGATTAGTAGTAGTACTGGGAAGTGATATGAAGTGATTCATGAAAGCTTAGATGACATATGAGAAGAGATGAGATGAGAAGAGATGAGCTGGGATAAGGTGAGAAGGGCTCAGATGAGATGAAGTGTGGAATGTGAAGAGTGCAGTGTGAAGTCTGGGGCGTGAAGAGCGCAGTGTGAAGTGTGAAGTGTGAAGTTTGGAGTGTGAAGAAAGCAGTGAGAAGTGAGAAGTGTGAAGTGTGAAGTGGCGACATAGAAGAGTACACCGCCAAGAGGTTGTCGCGGGGTTCTGGCTCATTACCAGAACAGCGAAGATGCTCGAATATATGGATCCAAAAATTTTTTGGATTTGAAAACATTGAACCGATTTCCTCAAGATTCTCCACCAGGTGGAGTCCGGACCTCAGAGAAAGTGACAATCGTGTCAAAGAGTTGTATGTGCATAGTGGCATTTTGCCCAGAATGCAAACATTCCATCCTTGGCTGTCATCTTTTTGGCGCCTTTGCAGTGAATGTTGTGCAGAGCCTCCTAAATCCGTGGACTCCTTTGACCATGGGTTGGTTGGGGCTCCTAGTGGAATTTGTTTGTCTCCTAAATCCCTTGAACATGTAGTGGGCTACGTTTCAGGTGGGTTCGTTGAGGCAGCATGCCAGAGACGGCTTTTGTGCCACAAGAGTGCTAGGGACCTTGAAGTCATGAATCAGGGAATCTCACGGCGCCATCCAGTGAGAACTAATGAAATCATTGCAGCAGGCCCTGCAGTTTTGTGCTGTCAGCTGCTGGCAATCATGTTCCGATCCCTTGTGTGTTGGGCAACCGCCCTTGGCAAGATGGGATCTTCAGTGTTATGTTTTTATTGGCTTTTGACACCACGCACGAAATCTCTCAAAAAGAAGAAGAAATTGCATGTGAAAAAGGCGGTGGTTTCCAACGCCAGAGGCAAACATGGATGCAAACAGAGCCGACAGATTTGTCAGTGTCGTTGGGTCGGGCACCGAAGGTTCAAGCATCCCATGAAACGGTACAGATGGAAGGGAAAACGCAAACGCAAACAGCTTCTGCATTGGCAAATTCAAGGTAGGTCTACAAGGTCCTTTCAAGATCTGCCTATTTGCATGTCCAAGAGCCTACGTGCCATAACCCCAAGAGAGAGCCTGTTTTCCATAAATTTGGTCAATTTCTCCTTGGTGCTCACGTGTTCAGTTGGATAAGACAATGGTGGTCAGGAAACCGGCGGTTCTCCTTGAAAGACCCGGTGTTGTCCTTTTGCTGGGATCCTTTGAAAGCTACGAGGGTCGGGGAAGCTGCCAACCCAGGCCCGGCCGGCAGCAGAGTCACCACTAGAAAGCGTGAGGAAAGAGATTCAACAGATGACCGTCAGCTTGCTGGAGCATTGCTAGCAGCTCTGCAAACATATCAAAAGGTTGATCCCAAGCAAGATGAGGGGGAACCTCCAAAGAAGAAAGGAAAGGGTGGCATTCTGAAACCTCGGCCTGCTCAGGGACCTAGCCTTGCCAAATCATTGATGCAAATGATACAAAGCGCCATTGACAACAACTGGTCAGACAATGAATTGACCAGCCGATTGACGCAGAAGTTAGAGCACGTCGTTCAACCTTCTCAACCTGCAAAGGGACCTCCTGCTCCCAAACAAATTCGTTTCCAAGACGAACGTCCAAATTCTGAGTCTCGGGCACCGCCGCCGGTCAAAGGCAAGGCCCGAGGCAAGACGAAGCAAATTCCAGGCTCACTCAAGGAGCCAAAGCAAATGCATCTCAATGATGCAAAGGAGTTCCCTCCCCTTGCTAGGGTTGCCAAGCCACCAAAGGTTTCCAACGTGATTCAAGAAACCAAGCAGCCAGCCAAGTTCTCTCGTGCCTCACATGAGTCCAAGCCGGACCGTGTGGGTAAGGCGCGTTTCGCCGGCAAAGTGCTTCAACGAGAATGGCATGGAGATGCAAACATCACGTCCATTCCACAAATCTTGGCAGCCTTGCGGGATGAAAAGGCTGTCCCAGGCAATTTGATTGTTTCCTCAGATCCTCTGGTGGTAGATGAGGCAAAGCAAATCTTGCAAGCGTATGAGCTCAGTGATGACCTCACGGTTGCCATCGTCGCTCCTGTTCAAGAAATCGGCCCCACTTTGTCGGTGTGGTGGACTTTAGACAAGCGCCGACCCATGCCATGCAGATATAAACTTCGAATTTATCAAGTAGGTGAGTTTGATGGACCCACTCCTAAACCTGCCCAAGTCGTGCACATGCTGGACGTGAAGGCGCCCAAACAAGTGACCCTTCGCCTCTTGACCCCGGAACATTACCGCTCCTTTGTTGCAGGTGTTCACAAAACAGACACGCCTGTCAGTGTCATAGGCGAGTGGGCTCAACTTGTTGCTGAACCAGTGGCTAGCTTCACTGGGGGCACTTGGGAGCGCCTGGCTACTTCTCGTGGCCAATTGCTGATAGCACACATCCGCACTTCTGAAAGTCTGGCAACTAAGGTTTGTAGCCTCAGCGGTCGCAGGGGTCTTTTTGCAACAGTTGTCCGAAAACAAGATCGCGCTCCAGTGTCATGGCAGTTCAGATCAAAAGACGCGACTGATGAAACCTATTTCCGTGACGCGGAAAAAGAAGCCCAAAAGCAAAAAGTCCCTCTGGCCTTGAGGCAGGGGGGCCCACATGATGTGGGCCTAGTTGGTGTTGACCCCAGACCTGAGTCAAGAATCCGACAACGGTCCTGGGAGCTCTTTGGTGCCCCTTCACATTGGTATCAGCATGACGTGGAAGCCTTTTTAGTTAGCGAAGGATGGAAAAGCGTGGTGCTCAAAACTCGTGTTCGTCGCCGCGGCCAAGGTGTTTGGCTGTTCCAGGCCATTTGCCCTCCTTTTCAGACTGGAGATCTTGACGGAGGTAGCTGGAGTTATGTTAATTCTGATGGTACTTGCCACATGTCAATTACTTTGGAAGGCCCCCGAAAGCGCAAACCTCCTCAGACGGAGCGCTTAAACGGCCCCAAAAAGCAATGGACGGACAGAGGCCATTCACTCATAAGACCTCAGGCTGCTACGCAGATTGATGCTTCTGACTCAGAGAACGAAAAGTCCAAAGAAGTCAGAGAAGAGCCCAACGGCAATTCCCCTAGAACTACCCAGCAAAGTGGTTCTAACAAGCGGCCCAAGAATGTTTTGCCGGCCGCAGCAATGAATGCTGATGACTGGATCACACAAAACCATCCTCAATGGCAGATTTGGGATGATGGAGGTTCAGGAGACTGCGGTTTCCGCTCCATAGTGAGGTCTTTAGCAGTCATGCAAGGAAAAGACTTTGAGTCTACCAAGGTGATTTCTGAAGCGTCTCGTCTTAGAACCCTTTGTGTGGGTCACCTGCTCAAGAACAAAGGTGACTATGAAAATTTCTTTGCGCCTGATCCTCAGGCCACACAAGACCAGCGGGATGGCCATGCCGAGCCGGATTCCTTTTCTGATTACATCATGTTGGCTTCCAAGAAAAACTTTTGGATTGACGGACTCATGTTGATGGGGCTCTCTCATCGTCTAGACCGGGCTTTCGTGGTTTTTGTGTGGAGCGACCGTGACAAGGGATGGGATCGCCACGTGCTGGCCCCTAGTTTTGATAAAAAGAAGGCCAAGAGCCCAAGTGGGACCCCGGTCTGCCTTTTGCTCAAATCTGGACACTACCGAGCACTGGTGCCAAAAACGAGCGATGTCCAATTCCCGTCAGATTGGCTGCTTGAAACCCCACTGGTTGACAGGGCAGTTTTGCGGGGAGCCGGGGGCAGTTGTCGTAGTTTGTCCATACCTCCTAGTACCCCCAAAGCTGATGGAGCTCAACGCCCAACAGCAGCTCAGGGTACAGCCATGAGCTCGCCAGCTTTGTCCATCATTCCAACAGCACCTCGCCGCCAGGCCAGGTCTGAATTGAGCTTGCCAAGTCAAACTCCTTTGCGAATTAGACAAGCCACCCGACAGTCTACTTGCGAACGATTGCCTTCTGGTAGTTTGGTCAGTAGGAAACGCCGTCGCATTTCTGAACCCAGTTTGTCGGATTTTTCTTCCAAAAAGAAAAAGGGGAGTTCCGTACTTCCAGCAGCCGAGATTGAGGTTCCTCCAAGACACGAACCATATGTTCAGCTGCCTGAACCAATTTCTGTTTGGTGGACTTGTTCTTGCGGTTTACAAGTTTTGCAACACCAAGATCTTACCTGCCATGGGCCACGGAGAAACAAGCATTTGAACAAGTCCATGGTTTTTCCTTTTCTAATATGCCGCCTGACCCTCCAGGGGCTCCTGGTGAAGGTCCCGAGGCCCACAGGGAGGAAAGGCTCAAGCGATGCCGAGCATGGCTAAATTTGGCCAAAAAGCACGGGTGGGCAGGCTTGCATCAGCTCACGCCAGTCAACATTGGCTGGCGCCGTTGGCAGTGTCAAGCCTGTAATGAATCATTCACCCACTGGAATCGCGGTGTGCAAACATTGTGCTCTGCCAGCAATGCCGCCGGCAGTTCCAAGTTGCCCAGCCTTGACAAACGATTGCAGCTCGCTAATCAGTGGTGGGCCAAAGCTGTGGATCAGATTGCAAAAGACAGAGCGGGGAACCAAGATATGTTGAATCGCTTTTCATTTTTGAACAACCAAAAAAGGTTGAGTTTGGCTAAAAGTTTGCCATCCCCACCTAAGTTTGGGGGAATTCCACTGGTGCCAAGTGCAGAAGATGGCGGACAGACCCAAATATGGTGGTCGTGCTCCATGTGCGATTTCAACATTTCACAATCAGTGCCATCTTCTGGCCGCACGTACAAACGAAAAAAGCATTTGCAAACGGTTCATGGATATTCTAAAGTTCCCCCAATCCCTCGACAGGGTTTCGCAGTTCAGGCAGTTCAAGCTTCTCAGTCTGTGGTCAAACGGCGTTGGGAGCACAGGGTTGCTGAGTTCCAGAAAAGAGCTTGGGCCGGCGCGCACGATATAGGCAGTAAGGCAGTCTGCGTCACAACCTATACATGCGCTTCGGGGAAGGTTTTGCAATATCCCCGATACCAGTGCAAGCGATGTAGCAGAACGGTGACGGCAGGCGACGTGCCCATCTCCATTTGCTCATCCCATCCAGACCGCAAAAAGGCGCCCAGCCTGAAGCGCAGAAAGCAAATTTGGCAGCAATGCCTAAAAATAGCTGCTCAACTGAGCAAAGTTGCTGATGGCGTGAGTGCAACACGCCGCGGCAATCGAGGCATTCGAGTAGGCGAAGCCGCCCACCCAGGACCAGGCGGTGACCGCCGATTGCTTATGTGGTCAGTGAATGTGAGGTCTTGGTATGCCAACGGACCTCGCCACCTTGATGAAGCAACAGAAAAAGGGGTTGATGTTGTTTTCTTTCAAGAAACAAATTTGACAGAAAACGCTTGCCCATCGGTTTCCCAAGCGTGGGCTATCAAAGGCTGGCAGATTCTTTTATGCCCCACTTACAATAAGACATCCAATCGCGGAGGCGTTGCCATTGCCGTCCGCAAGCCTTTTGCTTTATCTTTAAGGTCCCAATCTAGGTCTCCTGAAGGTCAAACCATTTCAGCTGTATTGCACGGTGGCCAGCATTCCTTTTCGGTTGTTGTTCATTATAGGCACCCATCAGCTAAGGATTTGAGCGGTGTCACCAGCATCATGAACCATCTGGAAGCTTCCAGAGACAAGTCATGGATTGTTGCCATGGACTCAAACACAAACCTCACCACTGGCCCCAGCAAAGCCCGAGCTCAGAAAAAGAAACACCTGACTACTGAGGCTGGTGCTGGTGCCGGTAAGCGGTCACAACGGCAGTTTTCCAAAAAATCTGCAGGAACCTCAGCTACTGGTAGAGGCCTTCGAGCCCAGCGAGTCGGCGAAGCGAGTCACCCTGGCCCAAGTCGGAATGAGACGCTCAGGATCATGTGTTACAACGTGAGTTCTATTCATCGTCACTTTCATGAACTTTTAGCTGCGGCTGATCGTAACAAGGCTCATCTGATTTGTGTCCAAGAAACCAGGCTGACTGCAGCCTCAATTCCCACTTTTGCTAATAATTGCCAACGGAAGGGTTGGCACTGTTTAGCTGCCCCTATCAACCGGGGGGCACAGGCCACCAACCAAGCTTGTGGTGGGGTTGCAATTCTCAGCAGAGAACCATTGACCTTGACCTCAGCCTTCAGCACGTCAAAAAACTGGGGTGAAATTCTGGTTTGCGAATTATGGGGTGCTTCTATCCCACTGACTTTGATTTCAGGATATCGCAGGCCCACGTGCCCTCCTGAGGCTGCGTCAGAGTTCCTTTTGGAAGCTCTCCTCCCGATAAAACATCGTCATTGGGTCATGTCGTTGGATTTCAACATTCCCCCGGATGGTTTGCCCTTGAGTGATGTCTTAGATGAGGTGAATGGTCGGTTCATTGGTGGTACCGGTCACAAAAATAGCAGTCAAACCATTGACACTGTTTGGTCTTCTTCCGGCTTGGTTGCCCGTAAAGGTAAGGACTTACCCCTGATTTCTGATCATTATGGTAGTCTTGTTGAACTTGAACAGGTCCTGGTCACCAATAACCCCCCTAATTGGATGTTCAGGCCTCACGCTCCTATGGTTCAACAAGATGATTGCCATGCCTCGGTTTCTGATGTGGTTGACCCTCAAGTGCTTTGGAACTCTGTGGCCACCTCGCAAGAAGCTTGGAACACCATGGTGCAGACCGGTTCCAGTAATGGAATTTGGGATCAATGGTCCAAAGATGCTGAAAGTTTTCTTCTTGCCAAAGGATCTATTGAGTCGGGGACTCACTTCCAGCCTAGGGGCACGTGCCCGCGACTTTTCTCGGCAGCAAAGACCTTGGCTTCTGGTCAAAGCCTCAGAGAACGACAATTGCGCCGTCAGTTACGACGGATTCAGGAAAGTCAAGAAATCTTCAGAAGGGGACGGCAGCCGGAACCACAGTTATTGTTTCGTGCTAAGATCGGTTGTAGGAACCTCCAACTTCCTCAGCCTCGGAAGCCAGCGGACTGGGGACAGGTGGGAAAGCAGGTACAGGACCTGCTCCACATGTTTCTTGATCAAAAACAGCAAGAATCCATTTCCCGCTGGAAGCAGAAGGTTGCGACAGTCACGGGAGCATGTGCCTGGGTCCGACGTCGGCCCCCTGCACCTTCGCTTCTCAAACATGGTGAGGTCGTCACCACGGGCAGGTCAGCAGGAGCAGCGTTACTCAAAGATGTCTGGACTCCTATCTTTAATGGGAATAATTACATCCCTGACCCCGATGCTTTCATCCAAGAATACGATCCTTGGCTCCCTAGGTTTGATCAAATTTCTTTGGATCCCATAAGTCTTGATGAGCTTTGGAAAACTTTACGTAAGATGAAGAACACATCTGCTGGTACGGATGGTTGGTCGGCCGCACTTTTGAGCCAACTCCCGGCAGAAGCGTTGACGCGCCTTATCACCTTTTTTCACAAGGTGGAACTTGAGTCAAAATGGCCGCGAAGTTTCTATCACTGGAGACTGGTCTTCCTGCCTAAGGACTCGGCCGCCAAATCAGGAACACAGGCGGAGAAAACTCGGCCTATTGCCGTAGGCTCACTTCTGTACCGCTGCTGGTCCAAACTTAGATTTAAGTCTTGTAGCGCCAAGTTGGAAAATGTGTTGGCGGATTTCCAAGTAGGTGGTCTTAGAGGCCACGATAGCCAAACTTTGCTGCTGGCCTTTCAACAACACTTGGTTAACCATAATTTTCCCCTTGGTGCCTCGTTGGACTTCTCTAAGTGCTTCGATTCTGTTGATTGGATTTTGGTTCATTCCTTACTCTCCAGAATTGGTTTGCCGCCCGCTGTGACGGGCCCTCTCAAAGACATGTGGCAGAACCAAGAAAGATGGTTTACTTTTGGGGGACAAGTTCATCCTGAAACTCTTTCTAAATGCCATGCCATTTTGCAAGGGGACCCATTTGGTCCGCTGGCTTTAGCGGTCACATTAGCAGGCCCACTGCGGAGAATCAAAGAACGATGTGGAGCTCAAAGCCTCACTATCTGTTACATGGATGACAGGTCGATGACTTGTGCCAACATCGATACCTTGCGGCAGTGGCTTGCTGAATGGCGTCGATTTGAAGATTTCACTAGATTGAAAAGTAACCATGAGAAAACACAGGTTTGGGGTCGCAATGACCAAGCCAAAAGGGAACTGCAAGAGGCTGGGTTGGCTCCAGCCTCACACATGAAAGTCTTAGGTACCATCCTTGGCGCTTCACGTCGGGGCCCCACTGAGGATGAAACCAACAGGCTCTTGCAAGCTGGAGCAGTTTGTCGTCGCATTGCGCTTATGCCTTGTGCTCAAAAGCATAAACGGTTAGTGGCTCATTTGATGGCAACGCCAAAAGCGGCGTGGGGCCTGCTCTTGACGGGCAGGGCGCCAAACCAAGCTGAAATCAAGACCTTTTCCCAGGCCTTCAACAAAGCTACCAAGGACAATGGTTATCCGGGTGGTAGAGCCTCTGTTGAACTTAGGAAAGCTTTTTTCCTTTGTCACGGATGTGACTTGGGACTGGTGGCCACCCAGTCCATGCTCAGGGCAGCAGCTAAATGGCATACCCTTTCTGAATCGCGGGTTTCTTGGACGCACGACCAGATTCGTGCTTTGTGCTCAGTCTTCAGCCCGCTGGGTTGGCGGGTTCATGCAGATGGGGTTGAAGGTCCCAATGACCATCGGTGGTCCTTTTCCAGCCCTCCTGATCATTTAGGAGCTTCTCTACATAAACTGCGCACTTCGTGGCGCATGGCCTGCATGCGCAGGTGGCGTGCTGCTAAACGTATTGATGCTCAGCTAGCCCGAAATCAAGACCTGATGCTTTCTGAAGAGGTCTTGGACAAGGTCCGCTCCATCGCTTCATGTGCCAACAGTCACTGAGTGGCCATCCTTACTGGAGGAATGTCCACCCAAGCTGTGGTTGAAAAAATTCACCAAAGGAATCCTAGGACTCCTCAGCAGTGTATGCATTGTATGCAAGCACAAGTCCCTAGCATGCACCACATCTTATGGAGCTGCTCACGGTTCAACCACCTGAGGTTGCATCCAACACCTCCTTCTTGTCCTTTGATGGCTAGGATTGGTTGGGGGGAGGCAATTGCACCATTACCCCTTTTGCACCAGATGGCATCCATTCGTGCTGCGGAAGCAGCCCTGAGAGAAAAGGAGCGCCGGGGGCGAGGGGGGGGGCCCTTGCCGCCTGAGAACTGAGTTTTCACCAGTCGCGCCGCTTGCGGCGCTTGCTTGGGCAGCTAGCGCGTGGCACGCTGCTGCCAATGCTACTACTAGTGAAGTGTGAAGTGTGGACTGTGAAGTGTGAAGTTTGGAGTGCGAAGAGTGCAGTTTGACGTGTGAAGTGTGGAGTGTGACGTGTGACGTGTGGAGTGTGAAGTGTGAAGTGTGGAGTCTTAAGCGTGCAGCGTGAAGTGTGGAGTGTGAAGTGTGTAGTGTGGAGTGTGAAGACTGCAGTGAGAAGTGCGAAGTGCGAAGTGGAGCTTCAAATGTGACATGTGAAACAAGACACTAGTTTCGCAGAGTGCACGCACGCACGGGCTTGGCTGGCGCACGGCGCAGGCAAGTTCTATAGATGAGAAAGGTCTTATGTATATCTTTAAGGCAACTTCCGCCCCGCCTCGTGCGGGTACTACTGGTATATAATCAGCTATAAATCCTATTAGATCCTAATGTTTGTTAGTTAAATCACCATTTTTAGATGGTTTCCTCATTGGCACCACCCTGACCCCATGGTTCTGCTGGTCCAGGGCGTCAGCGACTCTGACAAAGCGGATTTCATCATCGACAGCCGAGTGCGATTCCCCGGCACCAGGAAGTGCTTATAGGATGACTTCACGACAAAGTACCCGAATAGGTAAACTAACGTAGCTATAGAAAATCACGGGTAAATCGACTATAAATGGCAATTTTCAAAAGCTAGCTCAGCCTTATGTGGACCATTAAAGATCTCCGCAAAGGCTTTTGGGTCAGCATTTCCAAAGGTTCCAGTTGCGATGCTTTTCCATGGAGCCTTTGATGTTACCGCACATGCGGTTATGGGCCTCCCTATTGTGAAAGGGCATCCAGCCCTAGGTCCACCACATAGCATAGCCCTCGCAGAGGATGGCTCTTTCTTGGCTCTTGAAAGTGGAGATGTTCCGAAATCTGAGGAATATATGAATGGTCACTTCGAGCAATTTGAAAGCCAACAAGATGGATAAATCCCTCTGGAGTCCTCATCTCGTTTCCACGAGATATGAGAACGAGCTTTTTGAGGAGATCAAGAGGGATCCCGATCTTGGTTTACGCCCCATCGTGGATGCAGCGGTTCAGAGTGCATTTCGCACGACTCAAATCACTAAGCATGCAGTCAGCAATGCGGCATTGAGTCCGTCATATGTTGAAAGCAAACTTATTGAGCGCCATATGGCGATTTGGTAAAGGCAGGCGTCCAAACCTGTCTAAAAAGACGAAAGCTTCTTCCGAATAAAGGCAAGCCTTATTCTGGAGAAGCTGAGGCAGGATATGCCATTTTCGGAGGTAAGTGATGACCCAGAAATATCTTCATGGGATACAGTTTTTCCTCTGGTAATGAAACATGGCAATCTGGAAAATCCATATTTTTTGAAGTGAAGATTTCCCATGAAAACCCCAATTACGGGTGAACCTCTAAGCGGTCACATTCACCACCTGTTGGTTGATAGAACAAAAATGGGTCTCTCAGAAAACTGTGGAATACCCAAAGATACATAGAGATAGGATTTTGGGGTACTCCATTTTCAGAAAAATCTGGGATTTTGTTGCAGAAGTTAAGATAAAAAATCTGTACTGTAGTAATGATGGCCAGCGCCTGTTTTTTGTTGAATAGGTTGATATCAACCTGCTACCGGAACCATCCAGCGATGACAAATGAGGATGGACATGTCGACCAAACTGCTGGAGATTTAGTGGAAAGTAGTGACCTCCAAGATATAACTTGGTGCATCAATTGCTGGAAACAAAAAGGGTGATTTAAAACCGAAGATCCAAGTTAGCTGTACTGCCAAAGATGGGGATACTTGACCAAACATACATGCGAGTATAAGCTTGTGCATCCTTGTCAACTCCGAAGATAAAAAAAGATAAACACATATACTGGTTGGTGGTTTGTATCATTTTTTCCATATATTGGGAATAATAATCCCAACTGACCAATATTTTTCAGAGGGGTTGAAACCACCAACCAGTATATGTGGCTTTGATTGAAAAGTAGGATGCACAAAACTCCAGGCTACTTTTCATCATTGTCCGTATCCAATACCATCCGATTCTCAAACATGGCTTGCTGGAAAATATCCCATTTGGTTAGATTTAGTTAGATAAGTTTCCCAGACAAATTTCCATTTGGTTCTAGGATTTCCAAGTGGACCGTCATATGTGATAACCCCCGAGGGATCTCGAGTGTATTAGTCAATATTCCATTATATTCCATTTAATATTCCATTAGTTCATATTCCATTATGTTCCCAGCATATCTATTATCCAATTATTTAATTGTTAGTATATTCATCTGGTTGGTGGTTTGGATCATTTTTTCATATATTGGGAAGAATAATCCCAACTGACTAATATTTTTCAGAGCGGTGGCTCAACCACCAACCAGTAATATGGGTAAATCCACTATAAATGGCCATTGTCAATAGCTATGTTAGTTTACCAGAGGGTATTTCATTGTTAATCTATTCATCATTTTGCTGTCTACCCCGCATGTCAACACGCAAAGATCCACAAAGCCCTTGCGGGAGCGGCTCCAAGAAACGCCGTTCAGGAACCCGAGAAGAAGCCGGCTGTGCCAGGCGCGATGTTGGGGGAGCCAGGGATGAGGTGGGGCCGGGTTGAAGAACGGTTTGCACCAGTTCTGAGAAGATCAACCCAATGATACACCACAAGTCTATAGGAATGCTTCATACCCCTGGAAATAAATGGTGGTCTATTCTTACTGGTGCTTAGTAGGGAATGGGGGTTGCTGGGATTATTAATAGTTTTTGTGAATCATTCCCGAAAATTCCCTACGTTTAGCAGATTTGCATTTGCTACAGCGTATTACTTTCGTCTTTGTGGTTGCAGGGTTTCTACCTTACTTGCCACGGTAGTTTCATGATGTTGTAAACCAGCAATAAAGCTTCCGTAGGGAGGTGTCGTGGATGCTGGTCAAAGCTGGGTGCCCCAAAAATGGATGCCTCTTTATTTTTCCCCTTTGTAAATAAAAGTTGCAATTGAAAATCCCCATTAGTGAACGTTTGAATGGGAAAATCACCTAGCATAAATAATGGAGACAGTCCATTGCCACATTTGATTCCCGGAATTGGCCAAAATCTCCATGGACGTGTGCCTTAAAATTTGACCCAGAACCATATTTTCCCGTTTCTTCATGATGAAATCCTCCATTTACTTGTGCACCTTTTGATCCCTTGGTTTATCAACTAGTTTTCCATTCAAGCATTGCCATATATTGTTGGTAAATCCGTTTGAGACAGACTCAAATATCATATTGGATTCATATTGGCAATATTGGTCTGTACAACCCATATTTGCAATGTTTCTAGTCTGGTAATTCATTGTAATTCCCTGTTTATACCCATAGAATTGATGCTTTACCATTAAATCACATGGCCGGGGGGTCAAGACCCTGTTGCCCTTCTGTTCACATGAAACTACCTGTTTTCCAGTATTCCGTAAATTCGTGGAATATCATAGGCTTCAATATGGTTCCACGATGGAGGTGTCCTAAAATATGGCTACGCCAAAACATGGCTTTTCCCATTGTCAAGAACCAGTTTCGGATGATTTTGGATGATTTTGGGGTAACCCCACTTTAGGAGACCTCCATTTTTTTCATATGTTTGTTACTGATATCCTCAATAACCAGGAATTTTGGGATGATAACTTGGGGTACCCCCATGACTTAGAAAACCTCCACTCTTCGCCGTCGACAGGCGAGGTGGAAGAGAAATGGAATCATAGCAGGCATTTGGGCCGGTGAAGAAACGTCAAGCTGCTGAGCATTTTGGGTACCCTCTGGTAATTTGCTGCGGTTTGCTATTTAAAATGGCCATAGAAATAGTTGATTTAGCCATTACATTAAAATGGTGACTTTCCATAGTTGTATTAGTTTACCAGAGGGTATGGGTATCTTCTATTTTCAGACAAAACGAGTGGGGTATACCACCAAAATGGTCACTTTACTATGGAAAATGATGATTCACCAGTAGATTTGGGATACCTCATTTTCAGACCAAATCATCTTCAAGTAGTATAACCCCTAGCTTGAGAATGCTTGAGAACGATACTTCAGATGCTTGGATTACTATGTTTTAATCAATTCAGATGGGTAGACCGAGGTGGACGACCACCTTATAGGACCGGCAAAAAATGGGACCCGATGGCCGTGCCTTCGAGTAGCATTGATGCTTCGAGACCTAAAGACCATGTAAAGACCATGTATTGATGCTTTCATTCCGACCCAATTCGACCGAAGCCTGCGATCTCACTGGGATTGTCAATAGTTAATATAGTGTAACTGTTTCAAATGGCCGCAAGTTTCAGGTTTCTGAATTCTTACATTTTACCCAGATATCAAATGATATCAATGCAAAACCTCTGGCAGTCAAACGTACCGTACCGCTGGGAAATCAGCGGTCCCTAAATGGGGAGTTTACATGGAACATCATGGACTAATTGGATCTCTGGTTGGTGGTGACTGGAACCATGGAATTTTCAATGACTTCCCATTCAGTTGGGAATTTCATCATCCCAACTGACGAAATCCATCATTTTTCAGAGGGGTAGGTATACCACCAACCAGATCTAATTGGGATGTTTTTTGTCACGTATTGGTCTCGATGCCACAGTTCTTATTGATCTGGTTTTCCTATGCTGAAAAACCAGTAGCTTGGTGAAAGCTGCAAGAACCAGCCCCAATTTGACCAGACATGGCAGGTAAGCGTGTCCCACGCTCCAAGCTTGTCCAACCGGTGGAGATACCCCAAAATCCATGGGAAAATCCTCTGGTTTACCCTCTGGTAAACATACAAAAACTATGGAACATCACTCTTTTTCATGGGTAGATCGACTATAGATTGCCATTTTCAATAGCTATGTTACATTGGTTTACTAGAGCGTAGAAGTTTCGAAGCTCATTTTCCTTCTTGAAAATCGCTCCTCGCTGCCAGGTTGCGTCAGTACGTGGCATGGGCCAAAGAGCGACGTCTGGACGAGGCTTCACGGAACTCTGGATGAAAAGAATGGCAACCTGTTGGGTAATGCCGGGTAATGTCAACCCCGGTACTCCTCCAATAATTAGTCATAATCTGGTACTTAAATGGTACCCTCCCAATTAAACAGCCTAGGGGTTTGTTAATCCGAGGTTGACATTCAATGGCCATTTCAGGAACCTAAATTGGAGGTACCTACCATATATAAGGCCTATGTAAGGGAATATCCCCACAAAATATGGCCTTATATGGTACAGTACCTCCATTTTAGGATCCTGAAATTCCCATTGATGTAAATTGTGATTTTATGGTGATGTACTGATGATTTTTATAATGATGGTCAGTAATTATATATATAACTAGCAATACCACTATAAATCTAGGGTATTTATAGTGGTATTATTATTTGATCAATGATAATGAGATACAATGGCAGAATCATAGATGTCCTTTTCCCAGTGGTTGGTTGATTAATAGAGGATTGTTGGTTTACCAGTTTACCCCTTTAACAACAGGTAAACGATGATAGATGGTATACCAAACCGGCCCCTCTGTTTTTACCAAAAGGACATTATTGATGGCAACCTGTTGGGGAACTAGCAATACAACTATAAATCTAGGTCAATCTTGGATGGGTAGTTTAGTCCTTTAGTCATGTGGTACCAATGGGATTATCTACTAACCAGCTAAGAATTATTTTGTTTGCAGGGTATCTAAGATTGGTGATTTAATGGTGATTTTTTATGGTCTTACAATGGGTTAACAATGGTGAAGAGTGGGATGATATGGGATTTACCCTCTGGTAAACTAACAGTATAGGGGTTTCCATAAATAAGAGTACCCCCAATAGCTGGATGGTTGATTTCATGGAAAATCCTAACAAAAAGTGGAGGATGACTGGGGGGTACCCCTATTTCGGAAACCTCCATGGACGGATCCAAGTCATTCAAATTATGCTGATATTACCCTCTGGTAAACTAATAGTTTGCTATGGGGAAAAACAATCTTTAATAGGTAAATCAACTATAAATGTGCCATTTTCAATAGCTATGTTAAATTACCCGAGGGTATACTGATATCTTGGGGAAGTGAACGTCCAAAATTCAGTTCCCAGCTAGTTTGGCATTGAAGAGTATCAGGGTGTTGTATGTCTTTGGAACTGGTACTTAGTTGTAGTTGATTGGAAAATTGCAGTGGCAAGTGCGGCAAAAGGTTGGACAAGTGCGGCTCACAGTGCGGAAAACTCAACGCCATGAACCTTCAGGGATGAGTAAACACCATGGTTTACCTCGTTTTTCGCATCTCCTCGTTCTTATTAGACACCCCCATTGTATGCTCCCAAATATGTGCTCTCTACTAAACCATTCATTCTAGGAGGTGTTTAATATTTGAGGGATGAGATCGATACCATATCAATCCATTCGAAACATATATATATATATTATATCAACATTATCCCATTGAGTCCCATTAAGTCCCTTATAAATCCCATTAAATCATTATGAATTCATTAAAGTTATAAAATGTGAAATCATCATGAAATCACCATTTTTAGTGGTTATAAGATGTTATAAGTTATATAATCACCATTAGATCACCATGTTGGTTCCATAACTTGGTAAGTCACCAATTCAATCGCCAGGACGATGAAGCCGGCTCTGCCACTCTGCTGCAGACGTGCCCCGTTTTCGACAAAATGGTGGGGTGGGGACGGTCTCAGACCCAGATGTGGCGAAAAAAACATCGAAAAACTTGGATTTTTTGTGGATTATATATATATATATATATTATATATATGGTTTTTTAGTGGTTTTTATGTGGTTTTTAAATGATTGTTAGTGGAGTGTGTTTTTTTGTCTTTGGCGTTCAGGGTTTGGATTTACCAAACATCTACGAAGAGTGGAGTTGTTGTCAGGGGATCAGCAAACAACAAATACACATCATGTGATTACACACCTGTTTATTCAATTCTTGACTTGGATATAGATTTGACAGGTCTTGCGCTTGAATCAAGACTTTAAAAAACTCAAATTATCCCGGCAAGAGACCCCAAACAGTGTGGGGGGAGTAAAGGGAGAATCTATTATCATGTAGATGATGATGTTAATGTTGATGATGATGTTAATGCTGTTGATGATGTTGATGATAATGGTGTTGTTGTTGATGATGATGAGGATGATATGATTATGATGATGATGATGATGATGATGGTGATGGTGATGGTGATGATGAGGATGAGGATGATGAGGATGATGAGGATGATGAGGATGATGCGAACCTGCGCAGTCGAAATGCACATTGACATGGACATGTCACAAGAGGCATTGCGTGCGGAAATTTACAGGAAAAGTGCCGTGCGCCAAGCCCGCGACACCCGTTTTGTGCGGGCCTGCGCGGTCGAAATGCACATGGACATGTCACAAGAGGCATTGTGTGCGGAAATTTACAGGAAAAGTGCCGTACGCCGCCAAGCCCGCGACACCCGTTTGGTGCGGGCCTGCGCGGTCGAAATGCACATGGACATGTCAGAAGAGGCATTTTGTGCCGAAATTTACAGAGAAAATGCCGGACGCTAATCCCGGGGCAAGCATTTTGTGCGAACCTGCACTTTGCAGTCGAAATGCACATGGACATCTGACAAGATGCATTTTGTGTGGACATTTACAGAGAAAATGCCGGACGCCCCGGATACCACCTCGATTGAACACCAGCCCTTAACTGTTACCGTAAGAACCCATCAGGGTGGCCACACTGTTTGGGGAAAAATTGATTTAAGTCAAATTGGCACTTCTGAATTTGTGTTTCATTTACTTTCTGGGTTTCCAAACATCGCTCTGTCTGGTGCCTTTGGGTCAAGTGGGCCTGCGCTGAGATTCTTTTGCTGACTCCTCACATGGGTAGATACAAGGGGATCAACCATCTTAGGTGGATGTCCATTTGCCAGCCATTTTGCTGTTCGGGCATTGGGTTTTGGACCCATACCCACAACATGCAAAAAGCAAAGGAATTGTGGGTGCCTGTAGGTGCCAGGAAGATAAATCATGTGTATATATATATATATGGGTATGGGTCAATGATACATTTTTAGTGGGATGAACATCCATTTACCAGCTATTCTGGGGTTCACTAGGTACCAGGGTTTTGACCCATCCCCATATATATATATATATATTTATCATAAATAAGCATAATGAGATCAACAATGGAGGCTGATCTCATGGTCAGACTTATTTCGATTATTTCCATCCTTAGCACAACATCGATCAGCAGTAGATCCATCCGCTAAGATAATCCTTCCACTTCACTCCCCGTCCCTGTCAGGTATATCCCCACTTTGCGTTACTAGTGCTTGTCAGGTTTTTGAAAGCAATGGGTTGCATCCCATGAAATACGACTTTGTCATGGTTTGTCCAACCAAAATTGAATCAAAATCGTCAGTTGATTGTTTAATCACCGTAGTTGATGGTGAAATTAGCATTTTGGGTTGTTAAATCCCTGTTTTTCAAAAATACCTATTTTTCATGGTTAAATACTTGTTTTTCATGGTTAAATCACCATTTTTGTTGGCTGAATCACCATGTTCCTATGGTTTTCCTATGGTATTCCTAGTCATGTGCTTTAAGGGGACCCATCGTCCGTAGGTACTTCGGAAAGCTCCGCAGCACCTCCCTGTCCACTGGGGGCACAGGAGGAGTCACTGCACGCACCTTGGAAAGTCCCTTGGTACACTGCTTGGTGCCATGGTTTGTTTATCCTCTGGTAAACTAACAGTTTGCGAACTGGAAAATCACAATTTTTGATGGCTAAATCAACGAACTAAATGGGCCATTTGTTTATAGTTATGTTAAATTACCAGAGGCCATATATCACATATATAACCATCAAACTAATGGGAAAATCATGATATTTTTCCATCATCATGGTTGTTTTATCCCATCTACGATAGGAAAACCATAGTTTGGGGGGATGATTAATATTAGGGTGAAGGGATTACTTTCATTGTTCATTTGTTGTTTGAAATAGTTTGAACTTGCGCAAGTGCAGTCTTGAGCCAAGGCTTCAATGGCATATGGATTTCACTGGCAGTGCTGATGGCGGTGAGCCACCTCACTGGGGCTGGTGCAACCTTTTTAACACACCAAATGGCCCGCGATTCGCAATGCAAGCTCCCGAACGAGCTGATGTGCTCGAACCGATGGGGAAAAAAAAATCCGCAAGAAACAGAAAGAAGAGACACCAGAAGAAGAAAACACACACAGAACCAAAGAAAGGTCTGGGCGAAAGTGGAGTGCTATCCAGACCAAGTGCCTCAGCAACCCTATGCAGAACTTCATGGCCACCATATGCAGGATGCAGAATTGGCGGAGTTTCTGCAAAGGGTCCTGCAAGGTGTATGATGCTTCCAGCTCCGCCCCCGCCTCCTGCTCACGATGAGCACGGGAGATGACAAGGTGCCTAGTTAACCGTCCCTAGCTAAAGCTAAACCTGCTGCACGAATGACGCTTCCATCATTACACCACCATCTTCGACACCAGTGGGTTTGACTTGATATAGTTGCGCATGAATGAGGTAGCACATTGTTTTTGTTTTTGGATAGCCCATAGCTATTTACCAGTAGTACCGCACAAGGCGGTGGCGGAAGTTTCAAACATAGGAAACCTATAGGAGAGGTTGGTTGTTGTGAATCAGGGATGGCAGAGCGAAGCCACTCATGGACTGAAAGGTGCTTGATCTCTCTCTCTTTCTCTCTCTCTTTCTCTCTTTTTCTCTCTGTTTCTCTATCTTTCTCTGATTATCTACCTACTTACCTAATGATCTATCTGTTTATCTATCTATCTATCTGTCTGTCTGTCTGTCTATCTATCTATCTCCCTATCTATCTAAATATCTACCTATCTATCTAGCTGCCTAGTTTTCTAGCTATATGTCTATCTATCTATCTATCTATCTATCTATCTATCTGCAAGATCAAAAACGAAGAAATTCTGCGAGACTTCCTTAATGTTTGAACATAACAACGTCCGAAACGAAGCAATTCTGCGAGACTCCTCATTTGTCGAAATTGAAGACATCAAAAACGAAAGAATTCTGCGAGACTTCCTTCAGAAATGGAAAGTTGAGTGCCGAGCTGACAGCCTCGTACCAATGCTTTTTGCGATTTTTCCAGTCCACCTGTCTAAAGTACTGCGCCTGCCACGGAAAATTGATGCCAGGAGTGCTGCACCTGTCACGCAAAATCATCTTAGCAAACCTGCACATCTGATACTCCAAAATGCAACCCCTCTCAGGAAATCAGCGCCGTGACCTCCTAACATCTCTCATGAACATGTCCTTTGTACTGCGCCTGCCACGGAAAATGCATCTTTGCAGATCCTCTTCAAATGTCCCATGCCTGCCATCGTTTTTGGAAATGCTACAAAACCCTCACGTTTTGCTCACTTTTGAAGAGGTGCACAATCCCTTGCGCCTGCCACGCAAAACGACATCTGAACCTCCAAAAGTGGTCCGAACCCCTAGTGTTTTGTACATTTTCACTTCGAAATGTGCTTCGCGCCACAACGCCGTGCACTTTTTCGACATCTCCACTTGCAAAAGTGGTCCGAGCATGGTGTGCTTTGTACATTTTCACTTCGAAATGTGCGCCACATCGGCGTGCACTTTTTTGACATCGCAACTTCCAAAAGTGGTCCGAGTATGGTGTGTTTTGTACATTTTCACTTCGAAATGTGCTTCGCGCCACAACGGCGTGCACTTTTTTGACATCGCAACTTCCAAAAGTGGTCTGACCATGGTGTGTTTGTACATTTTGACTTCGAAATGTGCTCCGCGCCACAACAGCGTGCAAGTTTTCATCTCTCGTCTGGCCAGATGGCTCCGCACCCGCCGCTTTAGCGAGCCTACTTTTCGACCCTCCGGAGCCTCAAACCATTGGAAAAACACAGTGTTTCGCGACTTTCCTACCTTTTCGCGCATCTGCATCTTCTTTCTTCTGACTCTTTCTCTTCTCTGATCTTCTCTCTTCTAATCTTTCTCTTCTCTCTGCCTTTGCCCTGCTCTGCTTTTCATCTGTCCATATTGTCGGAAGTTTGGCTTCTAAACTTCCTTCGGTAACCCATAGATCACATATATAACGATCAAACTAGGAACACGGCCTTTATCTGGCCGTGGTGTTTTTGTGATCAACGGGGTGTCATGGATGATGTTTGATGTGGTCGTGCCAATAGGATTTTGGCTGATGTGATTTCAAAGGCGAAAAACCCGTGATTCTGGTGCATAAAATCAAAATCTAGCGTTTCGCCTAGGCGAAACTATCATTTTTGATGTTTCTCAGAACTCCCCAACTAATTCGACCTGGATTGTTTTGATGTGAGTTCAAAGACAAGAAACCCCTTATTCTGGTGCAGGAAATGAAAAAACAAGTATTTCGCCTAGGCGAAAACGCATTTTTTGTAATTCCACATGTTATGTATTGATGAACGTTAACACATGCCCCACCCCACCCCACCCCACCCATGTCTACACGCACATAACGGCACACACAGAGACGAGTCCACTGTCCTAGCAAGTTCACATGAACGTTAACACATGCCCCACCCCACCCCACCCCACCCATGTCTACACGCACATAACGGCACACACAGAGACGAGTCCAACGTTCATGTGAACTTGCTAGGTAAGTGGACTCGTGTCTGTGTGTGCCGTTATGTGCGTGTAGACATGGGTGGGTGGGGTGGGGTGGGGTGGGGCATGTGTTAACGTTCATGTGAACTTGCTAGGTAAGTGGACTCGTCTCTGTGTGTGCCGTTATGTGCGTGTAGACATGGGTGGGGTGGGGTGGGGTGGGGCATGTGTTAACGTTCATGTGAACTTGCTAGGTAAGTGGACTCGTCTCTGTGTGTGCCGTTATGTGCGTGTAGACATGGGTGGGTGGGGTGGGGTGGGGCATGTGTTAACGTTCATGTGAACTTGCTAGGTCAGTAGCACATGCCCCCAATGTGCACGAAAACGCACGGCCAGATAAAGGCCGTCCTCCAACTAATGTGGAAATCATCATATCTGTCCATCAATATGGCTGGTTTCTCCCATCTGGGGGGTTTCCATAGCCATGGAGGCACCCCAATAGCTGGATAGTTTATGTCATGGAAATGAAAACTTCTTTCAAAATGGATGATTTGGGGGTACACCCATTTTAGGAAACCTCCATCTATCCCAATGGCATCCTCATGAATCAACAATCATATTACCACCTGATCTGTTTTTGGCACTTTTTGAGTCGTACAGTTTGTACAGTTCATAGCCTACGTGTATCAACTTGTTTTCAGGCCATGGGCGTATTTATGGGCGTATTCATGCGTGATAAAGTAAGCACCAAAGAGATTCTCGAGATGCCCAGAAAAAGATGTAAACCTGGAACATATTTGAAAATTGTGGGGAAGGCATAATCTACAGCAACCTGGACACGATTTTTATTCTTTTTTTGGGGTTGCTATCTGTAAACATACCTACATAATGGTAACATATGGTGATAGAATTTTTGATGAATGAGGATATAATTGGGATAGGCTATATGGTATTATAATGTTATATATTTGAGATATGGGTTAAGAATGGAGATGCAAGGGGAATATAATCAAGTTTCATAGCGGGTATATTTATTTAATTACAGTAGTATGGATGTACTGGGAAATACTGAGAGTTTTTTAGATACATTAAACATATAGTATCCCAGCAAGAGAGCCCATAGACAGTGTGGGGGAGTAAAAAGATCATGCATTTTAATGCTGCTGCTGCTGCTGATGATGATGATGACGATGATGATGCTGATGCTGATGCTGATGTTGGTGATGATGTTGTTGATGATGGTGATGTTGGTGATGATGATGATGATGATGGTGATGATGATGGTGATGATGATGATGATGGTGATGATGGTAGTGATGATTATGATGATGGTGATGATGAAGATGAAGATGAAGAATATGAAGAATATGAAGAAGAAGAAGAAGAAGAAAAAGAAGAAGAAGAAGAAGAAGATGGAGATGGAGATGAAGATGATGATGATGATGATGATGATGATGATGATGATGATGGTTATGATAATGACGAGGATGAGGATGAGGATGATGATGATGATGATGATGATGGTGATGCTGTTGATGCTGCTGCTGCTGCTGGTGATGATGATGATGATGATGAGAGAAAGATGAGGATGTGGATGTTGAGGAGGAGGAAGATGATGAAGCTCAGAATGGATGATGTTCAGGAGGGAGACCGATCCCAAGACCGCCGGGAAGCACACTTTGTGCGAGCCTGCGCAGTCGAAATGCACACGGACATTTCACAAGAGTTTTTTTTTGTGGGAAAATTTTGAGGAAAAGTGCAGTACGCCAATCCCGGGACACCCGTTTCGTGCGAGCCAGCGCAGTCCAAACGCACATGGACATGTCACAAGAGCCATTTTGTGTGAAAAAATACAGGGGAAATGGGGTACGCGACGACCGGACACATCGATACCACCTCGAATGAACACCCGGCCTTAACACTTGCCGTAAGAACCCCTCAGTGTGGCCACACTGTTCGGGAAATATTAACATGCATGCATGCATACATGCATGCACACATACAGTTACATACATACATATTTATTTATATGCAGATATAGATAGAACGTTTAAAGTCGGAAAAGAGGACCTCGTTGATAGAATGGACATAGCCATTGAATAGATATAGCCAATCCAAACTGAGGAATTTGCATGATTAGTGAGGGTATGATGGGCGTGTAAAGAGGATACAAAGTGGAGATTTTTTTTGGGATGACAACTAGGATCCACTATAATAATAAACAGAGGGTGTATAGTTGGGATACGAATGGGGCGTAGAGCAACTCACTGAGGGGAATGTAATGTGATGAATGTATACCTGTATCTTAAATATATGTTTCATTTTTGGTTGCTGTTGGCAGACTTTTGATCAGGGTCGGCCATAAAATGTAATGCAGCAGTTTATCTCACAAGGATGGTTTTTGGCCGATTTTGCGATTCAGTGGCCTGGAATGTTTCAAAAAGAAACGCTTTACCCCCTCTAAGGCTGGTATGAACAGTTGATGACGGAGAACACCTGAAAGTGTGACCAGTTTTGTGTTAGCAAAACCATCAGGCTACAAGACAGTTCCTGATTTTGACGCCCTTCAGCACGGTGATTGTTCCCTGAAATTAAGCTGTAGCGGTTGAACCAGCGGTGCGTTCGATCCACTTCAAACAGTTTGCGGTGCTGTCAACCGCAAACTGCACGAGTTCCCGGTTGATTCCGTGTGGCGATAGGTTTGTTCAGATGGATGCGCATCCCAGATCCCAGTGGTTTGCAAACCTATATTGATTGCTTTATCGTACATATATAACCCAAATGTCATTGGGATATACTATATAGTTATTCTATGTTTATAGAGTTATATATTCCAGTTAGATATGTTTTTTTAATAGAAACTCTAATTATAGCTATACTATAGGTATTTACAAACATCGATGCCTGGGTCCCCAGCCACAACTCAGCTCAGGTTTGGTCCGTTTATCCCAAGCACACGCTAAGCTCATGAACCACAGGCACGACGAAAAACAGCGGAGTCCGCCTTTTAGTGGCGGCAAAAAAAACATCTGGATAAACCAGGGATATATATAGTGAATAACTTATATATATATATATATATGTGGATATATATATATATATGGATATATATATGGATATATATGGATATATAGCGAATATGGCCGATATATCTATAGTTTCTAAGGTTTGTTAACCAAAATATGGTGAGGTTTCCTAAAGTAGGAGTACCCCAAGCATCCCCAAGCGAGCATGAGTTTCAATATGTGTCAATATTGAAATGGTCATCCATGACTTGGATGATTTGGGGTACCCCCATTTCCCTAAAATAAATAATTACAAACCACTATAGACATATTGACCGCGGGTAAAAACCATTCAACCATTACTTAATATGAATCGCCCACTTTTTTTGTACGATCCCCATAAAATATACCCATCAGCCATTATTAGCCATCGCATTGAGCATATTTAAGCATTATTACTCATTATTGATGACCTTTAGCAACCAGTGCAAAAAAACAACATATATTTCCAGGCCAATCTTAGATGGGTAGTTGCTAACGCCGTGCCGGGTGGCCTGTGTGTTTTTCTTCATTTTTGCGTTTTGTATAGTATATATGTATGTATATACATACATATATATATATATATATGCGGTGCAGTGGGATGGGGTGGGATTTTAACGTCCTGACGACCACGTTGTTGATATTGCGTTGTCATCGCATGTTTCACCAACTAGGGAGACGTTGATGATGCAACGTGATTGCTACGTTGACAGCACGTTGGTTGGGGTGGGGTGGGGTGGGATATTAACGTCCTGACGACCACGGCGTTGATACTACGTTGTCTCCGCATGTTCCACTAACTAGGAAGACGTTGATGATGCAACGTGATGCTACGTTGACAGCACGTTGGGGTGGGGTGGGGTGGGATATTAACGTCCTGACGACCACGTCGTTGATACTACGTTTTCATCGCATGTTCCACCAGCTATAGGGCTGGGAAAGCTTTGCAAGGAGCAAATGCGCAAGGACTGGGAAAGCTTTGCAAGTGGCGTGCTTGAATGTGGAAAATGACGCTGACGCCGCCGCCCACAGGCCACCGGACACGGCGTGACCTGGGTAGTTTAATCCTTTAGTCATTCTGTGTCAATGGGATTATCTCCTAACCGGCAAAAAAATTAATCTTTTGCAATGTATCTAAGATTGGCCATGTATTATTCGTAAAGACAAGTCACCATTAACCATTAGTACCTATTGTCCTGGCTTTGTATTGTGATTTTTGGCATTTTCCTGGGATCCAAAAAGGGAATAACTGAATCAACGACGAAAGAGGAATTGATCCATGCCAATCTTGGTTTTGGCCGACAGAAATGGGAATCTGACCTTGCGGAGTTTAGTAGGGACCCTACTCAAGATTTGCAAATCCTTTGGGACTTGGGAAGCCCAATGTCTAACCATGCCCAATAGGGTTCGATTCTCGGATATAATGATATAACCCTATTTGGGATGATTTCAAAGGACCCCCAGTCGTGGTTGGTTAATGCGATGGAGATCAGCATGGTGAAAGAGGCACCCGTTTACAATAGATAGCTTGGTGCAAATAAGACTAAATCTGGTTGGTGGTTTGGAACATGAATGTTATTTTCCATATATTGGGAAAATCATCCCAACAGGACTTTCATATTGTTTCAGAGAGGTAGGTATACCACCAACCAGCTAAATAACTATAGCACCCCAAGAAGATGCTCTCTAAAATGCCTTCTGCTGTCCGTTGCTTGCGACGGTTCCTTTTGAGCGGATTGACCAACTTTAGTTTGTCATCAACAAGTGGCTGGCATGCAAAATGATCAAAATGCACAAGGTGGGCAATCATGGCATCCACGGGCTGCTCAGCGTCAAAGGCTGACTGATCGCGTCATACTGGGGTTCATCCTTTTGAGGGCTATTGACCAACTTCAGTTTGTCATCAACAAGTGGCTGGCATGCAAAATGATCAAAATGCACAAGGTGGGCAATCATGGCAGCCACGGGCTGCTCAGCGTCAAAGGCTGGCTGATCGCGTCATGGTCCTCTTGGGGTTGATCCTTTTGAGGGTTTGTCCCTCAAGGGTTTGTCCCTCAGTCGGCTGCTCTTTCGATCGTCCTGGTTTGATACTTTCCGGCATGTTTTTTTGGGGTACAATTTATAATGACTAATGGTTTATGGTTGACATATCTATCTGGATGAAATATGAATTAATGACCTCAACTTTCTCTGGAATGCTGATTAGCAAGGGGAACCATCCCCATTTGGCTGCAAGTTCCAGCTATGTTCAGGTTCGTGAATTATGGATTGTAGTGAGTATCAAGTGGATTTGGAAATCTAATGATTATTTGTGATATCCTTGTACGATAGTGGTTCTTACGTAGCCAGGAGCATGATTCCCAGTATATAGCCTACTATATCTCCATGGCATCCTCATAAGGCAATTTTTAGGAGGGTTCCTAAAATGGTGGTACCCCAAGTCCCGACTAAAATGGTCATTTGCATCATCCATGACGACTGGATGATGACTGGGGGTGCGAACCATGACTTAGGAAATCCCCAACTAAAGCGCTTGGTTACTTAGCTAAGATGGAAAATTCCCACTATATCTCCACCATGGAATCCTCCAATCAGATGGCTGGCTTCCACGGCATTTTCTACATACTCATTTCCCTTCCAATGTATCCCAATTATATCACCTGGTTGGTGGTTTGGAACATGAATTTTATTTTCCCACATACTGGGAATAGTAATCCCAACTGACTTTCATATTTTTCAGAGGGGTTGAAACCACCAACCAGTCACCATCATTTTTCCATGATTATCCCGGAAAAAAACATTTTGATATATGCGTTAGCCAAATACACTAAATCACTTTTATCTTCCTTAGTCATATATCAACAAAAACGTCACAGTAATGTGGGCAACCCAACAAGAAAGGTACCATTTGGATGGTTTATACCACCCATTTATGGTGATTTTGGGGATTGTTTATTATTCGGTACATCACATTATTCCTGGTGATTTAATAGTGATTTTATGGTTGGAGAATGGGTTAGCAATGGTGAACAATGGGATGATATGGGATTTAGCCTTTGGTAAACTAACAGTGTGCTATTGAAAATGGCCATTTATAGTTGATTTACCCATTAAAATGGTGATTTCCATAGTTATGTTAGTTTGCCAGAGGATATGGGATAGAATGTTGGGTTTGTCGCATTGATTGAACATGGGACTATTGGTAGTAGCTGTTATGGTTGTTTACACTACCATAAAGCCAGTAGAACTGTGTCGTCTTCTAATGGGATTTAACCAGCAGTTGTATATAGTGGTTTTTATGGTAGTTTAACTACAAAAGATAGGGGGATACAAATCACCATGCTCTTTTATGGTTTACCACCATTTGGTTTTCTTCAGATTGATCCAGGTGTGTGCAGATCGAAGATGCCGTGGCAGTGGTCCTGTTGCACCGGGCCTCCTTACAGGACCGACGACACGTGCCCGCGTCGTGTCCAATATAGGAAACCATGGGAAAACCCATAGCTAACCAACAAAAATGGAGAGTTAATGGGATTTATAGCTGATTTATGGGGGTGCAGTTGGGTTCAATAGATTTGACCATGGCACCCCCATAGGTTGGGATATAACTCCTGCAACTATGTCTATGTATCCACCTGTCATTGGACGCACCTCCAAGTATGGTGAGTAGTCATGTGTTCGGATGTTTTGTGATGTTTGTTGGCTGTGGACCATGTCGTTCAGTGGATTGGACGCCTCGAATACTGGTCTGGTTGGTGGTTTGGAACATGGTTTTTATTTTCCATAACATATGGGATAATCCTTCCCATTGACTCATATTTTTCAAGATGGTTAAAACATGTTAAAACCACCAACCAGCTGGTTGTTCTTTGAAGGGGATATTCACTTTGCCAATCATTGCTACCATGGGGTTTTCTGGTCGGAAGGGCTGGAACTCCACACTCCACGATTCGGCAAAATGGGTTTCCAGGGCATCTCCTTGACCCACCATTATTCACCTATTTGATCAGTAATGTGAACCCTGGATGAAAAAAAAACAAACGGTTGTTTAATTATTGGGGGGTGCCATTTAAGTATCATATTATTACTATTTGGATGGTACTACTTCCAGAATTAATAAGCCTAGGGGGTTAATCCAGGGTTGACATTATCATATGACAAATGACATTGCTACGGTTGCTGATGGCGCCACCATTCGTGCCAGTCTTGACATCGTGTAGCTTGAAGCCGCCTGGATCAAAGAAACATGGCGCTATAAATCAAGATATGTTTGAAGCGCTACCCTCTGGTAAATTAACAGTTTACGAACTGGAAAATCACAATTTTTCATGGGTAAATCAACTATTTCTTTGACCATTTTCAATAGCTATGTTAAATTACTATAGGCTATTGTTCAATATCAGATATCATTTTCCTCATGATTGTTCATAGAGCACTGCATGTCCACCTTTGAAATGATCCTCTAAGTCCAGTATGCGTAGGTGTTTATTTCATAGTGTGCATTAGATTCTGTATATCCTTTCGACTCTCTTGCTGTACATCTTTGTCATTAGCAGGACCATGTGGTGGGAGCTGAATCGGGCTTGTCCGGGTGCCCACAACGATTCTGGCCTGCGAGGGAGATGTGAAACAAAATGAAGCACAAGTAGCTGTTCATATGTATGTGTTGACCCTGTAGAAATCCTCAAGCTTCGGGCAGCTCGAGGGAGTTCAACAGAAAGCTGCAGTGGTAGCGCGGGGCACATGGATAAATTATAGCGCCAACCTCGCTAGAAGTGATCGGATTGCTAAGGGTGACTAACTCAAACTGGCCAAACAATTCAGGTTTGTGAAGTTTGGATCATTCAGCCAGAAATATGGATTGTCCGGCACAATGTTTGTTGCCCGGTCCTGCTATTGCCGGACTCACCAGGCTTTCTGCCACGGGATGATCATCTAAGTGAGATGTTAACCATTAACCGGGTCATAAACCAACTAGTTGTGTGAGAAGTAATCATGACTGGTTGGTGATTTGGAACATGAATTTTCTGACGTTCCATATATTGGGAATGTCATCATCCCAAGTGGCTCATATGTTTCAGAGGGATTGAAACCTCCAGCCAGATGATGTGGTTATAAGATGTTATAAGTTATAGATAGTTTTAGACCATTAGCAACTGCTTACTTCTTGTAAGGATTATCAAATTATAACCCTCTTGCATCTTGCTAACCACTATTGCTCATGTAATCAGGTATATAGACGTATTATATTGTCCAGTCATTGATGTTTATCACAAAATAATGACTATATAACTTTATAATCAATGACTGGTCAGTTATATATCCTAGTCAAGTCATTGGGTTTATATCCAAAGGTCAGTTGTAATCGGTACTATCACAAAAATCATGATCGTGACTCACTGGTTATTCACGACTCTTTGGTTATTACCGACATGTCATTGCGGACCGTTTTTGACGAACTGGTTATAGGAACCCCTAGAAATATGGAAAAGTATACTTTACCAATCTTTGCCACTATTTTACTAGCAAGTTACCTCTCTTTTCGGGGGTTGATCTATGTACATAATACTTGTATATATATATATATACAGTATACACATACTTAAGTACAACATATATATATATATATATTTATTATATACGGATGTTTCCTAAAATGGTGGTACCCTCAAGTCATCCATGTTTATATGATTTTCCATTACAAACCATCCATTTACCCGGGTACTCCCATTGTAGGAAGCTCCCATATATATATATATATATTTATTTATATATATATATATACGTATACATATTAAATATATATATATAATACACTATCCTTCCAGCATCATCCCTCTACCGTCATCCCTGCTCCTCCGCAGTCAGGTCCCCTACTGAAGACTTCGCGCCCAGCATGCGTGATCTACACGATGAGACAGCTGCCTGTCAGTGAGCCCAGTGGCTCTTCAAGATGGCTCGGTGCTTAATAACCAGCTGTACCTGGGCTTATCATCCACTTCCTACTGGACCCATGTTTGGGAAAATAATCCATATCTTTATTATCTCTGGGGAACACTTGAAATGAATAGGAACTGAAAATTTAAGTCCTGGGTTTGGGCCTGAACCCAGAGACTCAGAGTCATCATTGCCAGATAATAATAGCAAATCATAGTGATTGGTTCAAAAGTGTGGCTATGACTGGAGAAGCCCGACTAAATGCGTAGTTTGGTGCAACTACAAAGGATTTTTTTCCCAACCGGCCAAGATTTTGAACCCTCATGAAAACCCTTATTGAATCTTCTAAAGATTGGGTCTGTTTGTATCTCAGGTTTGGGGATTTGACCAACAATCCAGCTCTGCCAGTGGAATTCCAGCGACTGTGTAGGTAGTTCATATCAGTCCGTTTGCCAGTTCGATGGGCTGGTTGGCGGTTTCAAACATTTTTTATTTTCCATTTCATATATGGGATGTCATCCTTCCCATTGACGAACTCATATTTGTCAAGATGGTTATTGCACCACCAACCAGTGGGGATAAAACAACCTAACCAGCTTGGTACATGTATCTCAGATTGGGGGCAAGCCTTTGTGAATGGTGGCTTTCCATGGTGATCGTTGCTGCAGCGGAGCAATGCCTAGTTCATGGCTCTTAGAGCAGCCACAGCGTTGGATCTTACGCCTTTGTGAGTTGCGGCGTGCCACAGACTCACCTCCATTCCGAAAAACAGCGAGTGGCGCCGGCCCTGCATAAAACGCTAGCGGCCGATGTTCGCAACTTCTGATGGGGGGCTTGTGAAGAATGGCAGGAAAGGCCCGCACAAAGGTTTGGGCTATTTTTGAAGAAAAGACTCATGCACCTGCGCATTTTTGCAGTGTTCATTCGTTCATTCTGATCTCTAGGGGACTTTAACAACCCAATTTACAGTTTCCCGAATCTACTCTCTGGTCATCAAACGTGACACAGCTATGGAAAAGGGTTTGTTTGTAGAGTATTTTATACCTATTATTTTAATGGTGGTGTTCCATAGCAATCTGTTTGACTACCAGAGGATACATGTCCATTTTGAGATTGCGTGCGTATGTATAAAGCATAATAAATATAGTTATAGGAATTGTATCCAAGCTTTATGGAGGTTATGACCATGTTATCGATCAAAAAAATCAACTGCACCCCCGAGTGTCCATCACCCAGCCACGTCATTGCCTAAGGCGGAGTGCACGTGTCTCTGGAAGGTGCCATGAGGGATTAGAAACCATATCTTGACCAGGATTCAATGGGAGTCAATGGGATCTTGACCAGAAACAATGGGTTAATAAGTGAATAAACCAACTGATGGAGGGTGGTTTAAATTTAAGAGAACTTAGAGTTTTCCGCCATAAATCCAGATATATTGACCTAATCAGCAAAAAGGAGATGGTACTGTATCTACTTATCCCGGCCAAACTATCTTGGTGAATGGACAACTTTGATAGTTTTGGATTTTCCAAATCCATGTCATGCAATGTGTTTGGTCTGTTTAAGGTGGTTTTAATATCTGATTGGTGGTTTGGAACATTTTTATTTTTCCATTTCATATATGGGATGTCATCCTTCCCATTGACGTTCATATTTTTCAAGATGGTTATTGCACCACCAACCAGGGAATATTAACCATCATTAAGCATGGTGAAACCATATTTTCCCCACTGTTTCCCATTGATATGTGGTTTTAACGTGATTTTACCATTGTCCAACCACCACAAAAGAGCGGGTCAAACATTGGCTCGGGATCGCTGGGCCAGGGCTTGGATCGCTGAACCACGGGACGGACATCGTGAACAAAGCCATCTACGGCCGAATCGAACAGGCCCAAGCTGGGGAAATCCGGTTCAATCCTAATTATTGTCAAATCTGGTTGGTGCTTTGGAACCATGGAATTTTATGACTTTCCATTCAGCTGGGAATTTCATCATCCCAACTGGCGAACTCATATTTTTCAGAGGGGTAGGTCAACCACCAACAAGAAATGGTGACTTTGGGACCTAGTATTCAATCTATTCATTCTCAGATCCCACCTTTTTTTCGGGTAATCAATGTTGGGTGGATTGCTAGGTTTCAAGGGGTATAAAGAAGTCCCAGTGATACAGTAGCGGCACAATATGTTGAACCCAGCCCAAACATCCACTTGGGCATGGGTTTGTACCGGGCATTTTTGGTACTGGTACAGTATAGATTCCATACTTATGGGCATGAGAGATCCCAATGATGTTTGGACATGGGCCCACAAGCAGCTTCCTTTTCCCAACGACGATGAACCACTGGCCTCTCTCTACTTTGCGAGCTGCTGGTTTCAAAGATTTTCTGTTCCACCTATTTGGGATAATGATCCACATTGACGAACATATTGTCAGATGGTTTGAAACTTGAAGCCAATCACATCATGTTTCACATTTATAAAGTTCTGCAATTCCCAGAATTCTCCCGGATTTGGACTCACAACTGTGTCCCAAAGAAGTGTCACATGGTCAAACCATAGATGGAGCTTTCCATAGTGGCATTACTCCTAGTTATCCTCCATTTTGGACCGTTCGAACGACATTTTCCCCATCCAGCTGGGAATCCCCCCATGCTGCAGGCGGTCCTTCGGAGTTTGAAGCTGTCAGAAGCTGAGTGCAAAAATCGCAGCCAGTTGTGGTAACTTCATGTTGAACATAACTATCAGAGGATCTTTGTTGTTGACCCATAAGTAATTACTTCATATGTCCATCTTTGTTGTTTAATTCTTCATGTGTTTTTCTCTATTATCCGAATCTGCTGATACTTATTAACGTCATATCTCAATAGCATGACTTTTGATCTACAAATATAGTTATAGAAGATATGTCCACCTGTGTTTAATTCTTCATGGTTTCTTTTAGTATGATCCGAATCTTCTGTTGATGAATCCGTCCCATGGTCCCCAGGTGTCGTTCCAGGAACGACCGACGCCAGCTGGTGCGGATGGAATATCAGGCGACGGGTCACTAACGGGTGCTGGGATGTGTCTGGGTGGTATACCCCAAAAAAAATGCTACTAATAAAGGCTGGTTGGTGGTTTGTCACATGAATTTTATTTGTCCATTCAGTTGGGAATTTCATAATCCCAACTGACGAATATTTTTTCAGAGGGGTAGGTATACCGTATACCACCAACCAGAAGGGAACATAGTGGGAAAGTGTGAGATTTTATGGGATAGGCCAATGTTCAGACAAAGCCATTTATATTCCTTTATACTTTTATACCGTCCTAGATCGTCCTAGTACTACTTGTTTAATTTCTTTCGGGGTTACTGTCATAGACGATCTACAGGTATACTTCAGGGTAAAACCAAATTAGTTTCTGCGGGATTTTCCCCAAAAAACCACTCGATTGACAATGGATCTAACCTCTTAATGATGAACAATCATGAGCCATCCTTGCCTGGTTGGCGCTTTGGAACCATGGAATTCTATGACTTTCCATTCAGTTGGGAATGTCATCATCCCAACTGGCGAACTCATATTTTTCAGAGGGGTAGGTCAACCACCAACCAATTGCATATGGGATTCTAATTCATGAACAGTTCCAATATTTAATATCCAATCCAATGGGGCAGTGTTTGTTGCTAGGAGGATGGGACTGTGATGGACTGATTGGGGTGCCCGAAAAGGACATGGAATGGTTTGTCCAAACTGTTACCCTCTGGTAAACCTAACATAGCTATTGAAAATGGCCATTTATAGTGGATTTACCCATTAACAAATGTGATTTTCCATAGTTATGTTAGTTTACCAGAGGGTAGTTTGATATTGTTTCTGGATCTATCCTTTTTGGATGTTCACGTTTTGGGTTATTGTTTATACACCCCCCAGATTTAAGATGGCGCCCAAAGATTGCAAATATATTGAAGTATGGAACATCATCTTCCAGACATTTTCATGGATCTAAGTTAAACTGCACTGGTTGGTTTAATATTGGTTAATTGTGGTTTATAATGGTTGATTATGGGCCGATGATGGTTGATGTGTTTTTTGCCAAATATGTGGGATGAGTAATGTGTTTTTTTGCCTCAAATATGTGGGATGATGATCGCCAACGGCTACTCTTGTTCAGGTGGCTTGAAACCAGTACAGTAATCAGAGAACCATTCTTAGCCATTATTAGGAACTGTTGATCATTATTAGCCATTCCTAATAATCAACAAATATCGAGATCATAAATATCAATTATATCAAGAAACAAGTAATTATTGATATATAGAAATAATTTTCAACATAATCAACAACTAGACATTCTCAATCATTATCAACAAATATCAAGAAACAGTTTAGCCATGGATCACCATTCTCATTGCACCGGTCAATATGTTGGCCACTATCAACCATTGGAAAACCATGGCTAACCATTATTAGCCCATTATTAACCACCATTAACCACTGATAACCAATATTAACCATAATCAATCCATTCTGAACCATGGTTAACCCCTTATCACTGCACCAGTCACACTTCGTTTTTGCTGTAGTGAACTGGTCGCCAGGGCGCTGTTCCCTTGGCGATCGCGGATATCGCCAGCCCACAGGCGCGTTGGCAAAGTTTTATGGAACAGAATGGAGAGCCGTGTTTTTTCCTAGGACTGGATTATTCATATGGAGATGTTATTCTTAGGGTATCTTGGGGTAGATGATTAGATGGAGTTTTTAAAATGCTTTGATGGAACAATGGACCTAGATGGAGATGTTATTCTTAGGGTAGATGATTAGATGATTAGATGGAGTTCTTAAAATGCTTTGATGGAACAATGGACCTAGATGGAGATGTTATTCTTAGGGTAAATGATTAGATGAGTAGATGGAGTTGTTGAATGGTTTTGATGGAACAATGGACCTAGATGGATATGTTATTCTTAGGGGTGGATTAGATGAGTAGATGGAGTTGTTGAATGGTTTGATGGAACAATGGACTACAAAAAAATGCAAAAGCTGTTGCAAGCAGCTTGAAACCACTTCATTTTGCCACCCCTGAGGTGAAAAAAAGGAGGCAAACAAGATGTAAGGCCAAACTTGTTGGCAGGTCCGGCCAACATCCTTGACACCAAGCCCACCAGCGTCACAGGTGGGATGGATTTTTCTGAAGAGTGGACCCTGGATGAGTCAATAGCTGCTGTACATACAGGAACACCATATGATAGGGATTTCTATGATTTTTGAGGAGATGATTTGCTGTTGGGATAGATTATCATCCGATTTCTGAAATTGAATATACCAGTATCAGGGGTTTTTACCACCCACATTTTCAATGTGGACACCACCCAACAAACATCAATAAACCTCAGAACACGAGAATACTCACAATACTTGGGGGTGCAGCTGGGGTATTGATAACCATGGTGACCCGCAATAAGTTGGGATATGCGGGCCCTACATACTATGGTCACATATATCCAATTGTGAGTAGAACAACATCGCCAAGAACGGTTTGGTCAGAATTATATACCCTTAAGGGAATTAATATAAACCCTGGCAGTCATCGGGGTTGGAAGATTGGTGTCCACCAACAATTGGTGATGTTCAGGGTCCAACTGTGAATTTACCAGTAAATTGCTGAAGCAAATTTCAGAATCCTGCATTGTCTCATCAATTTCCCAATGGGACAAAATGGTGGGTCAAACTCTGATTTTCTGTGATGAAACATCCTACGAGGTGGTGACCCAGTTAGCTAAGTTGCTAACTACAATGCAGTTCTGGTAGAGATATCTATGGTTAATGGGATTTATAAACTCTAATTGGGGCCCACCTTGTATTGTACCGGTCTCTATTCCATTTTGTAGCCTTAGTGCAGACTTGCGAATGATTGTAATTTGGCCAGATCCCCTGGTCGGCTGCTTGGTTTATCCGAAAATATCTCAATTCCAATGGATGATCATCATGATCATCCTATCATAAAATGGCTAGTTGGCAGTACACTAACCATCTTCAGACGCAGCGATCCATATCAGATTGTTGGTGAAATATCCAGCAAAATGATCAAATCATCAGTATTATCCCATGATGTCCTCATGTTTGTTCAATTTTGTTCCTATGTTTTATCCAATATTGTTCATCAACACATTTTCCCATTATATCAAAATTATCTTATTGTCAAACTTATTGTCCATTAAATCCCATGAAAACAGCATTGTTTGTGGTGATTAAGCCCCCACTGTTGAAGAAGTGGCTTGTCCAGGTGCTGAGCCCGCAGCCGTGGCCTAACACGCCTGGGAGCCTGGTCAGATTCTGGCTAGATCTGGTTAGATATGGAGGTTTCCATAAATGGATGTACACCAATAGCTGGATGATAGGTTTATAGGCCAATGACTATGGGTTTTACAGGTGATATATCTATAGTTAATGGATGTTAATGGGTTTATAACCAATTTATCTGGGTAAAATATAAATGGCATAGATGTCCTTTTCCCATTGGTTGGTTGATTAATGGAGGATTGTTTGTTTACCCCTTTAACAACAGGTAAATGATGATAGATGGTAAACCAAACCGGTCCCTCTATTTTTACCAAAAGGACATAAAAGGACATTATTGATAAATGGAGGTACATCAACAGCTGGATGATTTATTTCATGGAAAGTCCCCAACGAAAATGGAATAGCATTGGTGTTTGGGGAAGAATCGCTGAGTTGTGGTTAAGTATTAAGTACTAGGGAAAATCAACGTAAATTTGGGTGAGTATGGGAAAATTCACGAAATTAACTAAGGCTAACCGCATTCTAACCGCATTTTTGGGTGCAGTTTACTACTTAAGTGTTTTTGCTATAAATGGGGACAGTCTGGAATAGCATCTTACTTCAACCACCAAGAAAATGTTACTTTTTTTGTACGGTCTTCAAGATTGGCCACGGTTTCAGGTTTGCCTTGGTCTATGAATTTCCAAAGTAGAGCCATCTTCACAACGCTATGGTCCATTTTGACATCAACCTCAGCCACTGGATCGCGCAAGACCAGGCAAAGGAACTTGAAAAAGAAGTCAAAGCAGAAGTCTTCCGTGCCTGGCGAAGGATCGGCGTCACGAGCAGAGACGCTTTCACACAGACAGACAGCAAGAAAAAGTTTGTGGCTCAGGTTACTCACTGCTATCAGCGCATCTTTGATGGCCTTTGTGATGAACCTGGACCAGTTCAGGTCGGATGTGACCCACATGAAGGGATCCGCTGGCCCAATTGGCTAGAGGTGAATGCGCCGCTAATTGCACGTGGGGATGCCTGTTTCTTTTCTGGTGTAAGCATGACAGAAGCAGAAGTCAGAGCTGCTTCTCTCATGTTTTTACCATACCCACAGGTTTACCCACAATGGTTGCAATGGCGCCTACAACTGGTGTGAAGAAGGACAGCACTAAGGCTGTGCCAACGTGCCTCGTCATTACACGGGCTGGCTTCTTGTGATTGCCTGTGGCATGAACCCGCACAGAGGACACCCAAATTGGCACACGCCTGGACCCTTCAAAAAAAACACTCTGGAAAACCTTGCGCCCCAACCCCCCCTCCTTCCACTCCCCGCCCTTGCAGTATGGTTGCCTCCATCCCCTGCAATAAGCAATTATTATATATTGTTTTCTCCCGCCCCGCCTAAGGATAAAAACATAATTGTACTGCATTCCCTCCCGCTCTCCTCCCTTCCCCCCGCCCTTGCATTTTCGATGTCGCTGCTTCCCATCCATTTGCAATCAGTGATGGTAATCCCCCGCCCCCCCCAGAAGAAATAGTACTGTAATAATAATAATGATAATAATAATAAATAATAATAGACTCCCTTCCCCCCGCGTCCTCCCTTTTCCCCGCCCTTGCAGCTTCGGTGTGGCTGCTTCCCAGCCAGTGGCAATAAGTTAAAATAATTTCCCGGCCTCCCCCCAGCAGAAAAAACAAATACTAATAATCGCTTCCCCTTCCCTCGTCCCCCTCCCTCGCTCTTGCAACTTCGGTGTGGCGGCTTCCCAATCACTGCAAGCGGTATAACCCGGTAATGATAATCTCCCGCCCCCCCAAGAAAAAATATGATTTTTTAAAAAATGATAATAATAATAATAACATTAATAATAATAATCAACCCCTCACCCCCCTCGTCCCGTCGCCCTCGCAGCTTCGGTGTGGCTGCTTCCGATCCATTGCAATAATTACTGACAATACCCCCTCCCCTTTGAAAAACGGTTGCGAACGCGGCCTCCTGGTTTCCTATGGTTTCCTGTGGTTTCACCTTGCAAGTATCTTCTCAAGACATTGCATCCTATTAAATCCCATTAAATCATATGTTTTTATAGTTTCTCCATGGTTATCCCATTCAAATACGTGGCTTACAACCCCCCACCTTCTCAAAAAAAATCACTGAGGCCAGCTACCCAGCAAGCGGAGGCCAAACCCAGGGGAAGGCAATTGGGGTGCCAACCTCAGTCCGCGGTTTTTTTGCCCTACGGCCGAAGGGCCTTGCCTTGGGATATTCTTGGGATGCTGGGCATTGGGATAATTGTACAATAGGTCTGGGTAAATTATAACGACCTCACTGCGACTTCACTGGAATCATAGTTAGTAAGGGAAATAATCCCCAAATGGCCTTAATTCAGGTTAGTGAAATATTACAATTTACCCAGACAGGGATATATGGGGGTTTCCTGAGTCATGGATTGTCATGGGGGATCCAATTTTAAGCTCGATGGGGACTTTTTTTTATTGGAAAATCCCATCTTAAATGGATGATGTAGTGGTACCCCTATGGATTGGAAACCTCCGTCTGAGTTAATACGGGACTACAATAGGGATATCTATAGGGATATACCCTCTGGTAAACTAACATAGCTATTGAAAATGGCCATTTATAGTGAGTGTTCCCATTAAACATGGTGATTTTCCATAGCTATGTTAGTTTACCAGAGGGTAATTGGGAAAATCATGGGGATACCATGATGTTAAAAAAATGCAGAGCCATATGTTCCACCATGGGAGAACGGTGATTTAACATGATTTAAGTATATTTTTAGTGATTTAAGGAAGAAAACTTGGGTTAATGGGATATGTTGGTTATATATATATATACAGATTACAGTATATATTTGTTTTTCTGACATGGGGGATCCCCAATAGCTCGATGGGTTATTTAATGGAAAATCCGAAGACAAAATGAATGATTTGGAGGTACCCATATTTTTGGAAACCACCATATCAGTTTTCAACAAAAACTCAATGTTGTTTGTTCATCATATTCCCTGCCAATAGAAACAGATAGACATAACTGAATTGTAGGTACCTCAGACTTAGGTACTTGCAATGGGCACCTCATGTTGCAA
The DNA here is from genome assembly GCA_947184155.2 of Cladocopium goreaui. NCBI lineage: Eukaryota > Dinophyceae > Suessiales > Symbiodiniaceae > Cladocopium > Cladocopium goreaui. The sequence continues at coordinate 271,899 of CAMXCT020001780.1, forward strand.
TGTTTCCAAGTGCGGTGCAGCTCAATCAGCAAGCCATGACGCTAGGAAGACAAAACGGAAGATTGGTTTTTGACAAACAGAGATGTAGCTTCACAGAATTGGATGATGGGATAATTTACCATGGATTGGTTTAAGGGAAAATCTACAGAAAACCATGGTATTTAGCATCAAATATAGGAGGTTCCTATGGTTTCCTGTAAAGTTGTCCCATCATCCATTTCTGTGATTCATACTAAACATAGACATTCCATGACATTCCAAATGTTTTTGGTATAGTATAGACCTATTATTCATACCCAGATGTTTTTGGTATAGTTTTGACCCATACCCATTCCATATCTGTGGGTTCCTTCCGGGTTCTAATAATCTATGTCCCCAGCACCGAAATCTGTCCCCATTTTTGCTTCAAGGTGCCGCCTACGATGATGGGGACAACTCATTGTGGCGAGCAAAAGGAAGGATTTCGTGGGGAGATGTCCACATGACTATTGGGTGCAGTTGGGAATTCGTAGCGAATCCCATGAAATCCCACTGAAATTCGTACTAAATCCCATCAGCTCGTATGATTCTTCAAGATAGAATATGATAGAATAATATAGATCCCATGAATTATCTCATTATATGGAGGTTCCTAAGTCATGGGGATACCCCAAATCATCCAAGGCATGCGATCAGTTTAGTATTGAAACTTACGGTTTTGGGGATTGATCTTTCATGATATTCCACCATGGTAAATGGTTTATAAGCCCCATATAACTAATGATATTCCATAAATGGGCTACGATGATTGTCCGCTTTTAAACGGGTACTATGACTCGACTATGAAGTTAATCATGATAATATATCTCTTCCATAATTTGGTGTCCCCACGGTTGTACAGTAAGTGGTGTACGTTGGCTTAATTATACACAACTAACAATAGTTTCATATAAACAATTTGGCTGTCGTTTGGCGGGCTTACCTTGTACAACTATCTCCAGTAAATATAGTTGAGAATATGATGATAAAGTAGTTGTTTATGGTTAAACGTGTTGGGAGTGCGATATGTTTTTCGATATATTGGCATATTGTGGGGATGATTACATACGCACTATCCCATGCATTGTATGATGATGTAAGATGTAGTTGGTAACCTAGTTACTAGTATGGTTACTCGTATTCATCCTAATACGGTTAACTTAAATACTAGAGCATAAGTTACTCATATACTTAACGGTGATACAGTTGATGATGCAGTGTCTCATAATTAATAGTATATACTTTAATAGCTGAAAACACATAGTATATTACTGCATAGTAACTATAATAACTATCATACTATCATTCTAGTAACCATATGCATACTATCATTCTACTCCTCGCTGTGCCCAATAGAGTTACTCATACAGTTGTAATTAATATACGTTTATCTAATATTAACCACTAGTTACTTACACCAATATACCGTATATACTGTATATAGTTATATTGTGTATATACGTATACTATATAATAGGTACACACATAAACTATAGTTATATTTATTAGTATACTATGTTAGTACATATGATGTAGTTATTATATATGTTCCTTAGTTATTATAGTTATTATAGTTATCAAACATCCTAACTATAGTTATTATATATAATGATAACTACTAACTATAGCTATTACTATAACTAATAGTATCCTTTTAATGATGGATAGTTATTAGTTCCACCCCAGGTACAGCGAGGTGGCCCCGGCCCTGCGCGACTATCGCGCTGCCTGTCTCAACGTGGCGAAGGGCACTGAGGCGCCGCCTTGGGGGTACCCGGCCCTGGGGGTAGGCTGTGGGTTTCCCCATGGGAACAGCCATAGGAAAATGGTGATTTCACCAACAAAAATGGGGAGTTCATGGGATTTATAGCTGATTATAGGAACTATGGTTTACAAGTGGCTGAATTAACTATGGTTTATGGTAGATACAACTACGTATAGACAATTATGGTTAATGGGGTTTATAAACCAAAAAGCATCACTGCAGAGCACCATCCTGTATGGCAATTGGATGGAACATGATCCAGTTTATTACGATTTTGATATATAGCAAACATATGGAAAGATCATGATTCATTGATAAATCACAGATGATTTGGTATTTTGTTTTAAATTACTGGTATGTGTGGAATCGAATTTGAAATCTCTCTTGAATCACTCAATCAGTTTCTCCCCTCATGGAGCTGCATGTAGGCTCACCCCCTTGCTAGCGGTTTTTGGAAAATTGATGGATCTTTAATCTTTAGTCGGGAAGCATTTAGCGTCACTTTGCATGTCCTGAATCTGAACTATGATAATTATGGATTTTGATCGATCTTATCGTAAAAATCAGCCATAATTATCATTCTGGATTCATAACTGTCGGTTCTATAATTATTTCCAATATGATTCATGATGGAAATAGCCCAACTCTGGGCTCTCAGTTTGTTTTCTGGATGGGTTCACCTTTTGTACCTCGAAGTGGACCAACTTAGCAGAGAATCAACACGAATATAAGCCAATATTGCTATATACTAGGCCAATCTTTGGGTAGAAACTATCCTAACCAGTTTTTTTGGTATCAATGGGATTATCTACGTTCACCAGCTAAGAATTTCTCATTTGTTGCAGGGTATCTGGCTGATTGGCCATGTATATAGCTATGGAAGTTATGGCCCAGTTCTAGAGGCTTTACGGTCTCAAGCTGGGTGTCCGACACCGCTATGTGAGAAATTACCAGAAGGTTGGAAAAATAAGGAGCTTCATCTATGGAAAATGGCCATAGAAATAATGGATTTACTTATGAAAAAATGTGATGTTCCATGTTGGTAATACAATCCGATCCAGTTGATATCTCACTAGATTTACCATGAAAATGATCCATGCGCAAAGGGCAATATTCCAAACATGGAGCATATTGAATTCATTTATGACATATATATATATATTATATTTCTAATTTGTTTTGAGAATTATTATGCATACCTCCGGAAATCATTGGAAGGGATACCCTCTCTGGTAAAAAGACATCATGGAAAATCACCATTTTTCATGGGTAAATCAACGAACTAAATGGCCATTTTCAATGGCAAACTGTTAGTTTACCAGAGGGTATTTCTGGAGCGGAAAAAATCATTGCTAACCGCTGGAATCTGATGCTTAGGTGGATCATCCAAATACTGAAGAAATCTCGGCAAAATCCCACAAAAGCTACCGAGAACGGCGTTGCTAGTCATTGTTGATAGTCTATGTGTTTTTGACATTGATAAGTTTTAAATATGACATAATATGACCATATATCCCCATGAACATCATGAAAGTCATGAAATCAACCATGATCAATCCATAAAAATGGACATACCCTCTGGGAAACATGCAAAAAACAATGGAAAATCACCACTTTTTTATGGGGATTCATCCACTATTTCTATGTGGGTAAACAGATCACAGATCTCCTTCACGAATCACCGTGGCATCGGCAGGTGACTGTGGCGGATGCCTTTGAGGTGGTCCCGTGGTGAAGAATTTCATGGTCTCAATGGGGCATTTTTTTTTACATCAAATCACATATCTGGCTGAGCTTCCTGGTGAGCTCAGATTGGTTCGGTTGGGGGGGATGGGACTCATAGGAAATACCTTGGAAATATTGGATGAATCATATCTGGTTGGTGGTTTGGAACATGTCTTATTTTTCCATATGTATTTATATATATATATATATTGGGAAGAATAATCCCAACTGACGAACTCATATTTTTCAGAGAGGTAGGTATACCACCAACCAGATAAAATCTGGTGATTTGTTTTTCGGGAATCTGCTGATCTTTCAAGTCATTGGATGAAAAAAATACGATTCCGGAGAAGTCAAAGTGTAGTTTTCTTTTCCGCACGTCGCTCTACACAGCCGGTCATGCTGGTGGCTGGAGCAATCAGCCACTTGATGCCCCCACGGCAGAATCACAACTCTTTGGACGGCTGGAAAAACCCTGAACTAAATGGAGGCTTATAGCTGGTAAAATATGGTAAAATAATCTACCCTCTGGTAAACTAACATAGCTATTGAAAATGGCCATTTAATTCGTTGAATTACCCATGAAGAATGGTGATTTTCCATACGTAGTTTTGTTTGTTCACCAGAGGGTATAACTGATGAATGTTCCATTGCCATATTTGATTCCGGGAGATTTTTGCCAAGAAATATAAGTTAGAATCTATACTCACTAGCTATTTTTGTTGGGTATTGAAGGTTGCAGCTAGGTAAGTCTTGATTTATCCAATTTGTTGTTGCTAGTGATATTCCCTTGGTGACATAGTATCGCACCGTGGCCTGCACCCTAGCCATGTTCGATAGCCATTAGTAGCCATTCTAAATCTGTCTGATATCCGATATCCTCAGTATTTCATCTCTCATCATGCTGAAAAGCCCAATGTTTGATGATCAAAAGGCGACAAAACCCCATGGTTCGATGGTTCAAACACGTTAAAACTCAGTGCTTTGATGGTTAAAACAGAGTAAAACTCCATGCTTTGGCTGAAACTGGCTAAATTTGGGCTGATGAGATCACCAAGGATGTGACTGGCAAGATGAAAGCTTGGCCCAGGGCTCGGTCCGTTGTCTCTTGAGGTTCAGTATCGAAAAAGCGCTCTGGTTGCATCAGAAATTGGTGATTATGAACCGGTGTATTGAATTATATGTATGTATGTAATGTAATGTAATGTAATGTAATGTAATGTAATGTAATGTAACGTAACGTAATGTAATGTAATGTAATGTAAGTATGTATGTATGTATGTATGCATGTATGTATGTATGTATGTATGTATGTATGCATGTATGTGTATATATATATATATATGAATATAGTTTTAGTATATTAGATCATGAATATATATATATATATTATATATATGTATGTATATATATATATCGCAACTGTATCTGATTCATCTGATGTCTAGCTATTTAACCATGGTTTAACCATCCAAAGTGGTGATTTAATAGAATTGAATGGGATATCATGGAGATACCCTCTGGTTATGTAGCATACTTGGAAGCTATGGAATCCTGGCCCATTTGGTTCGATGAAAATGATGATTTACCATAGCACACCGTCAAATAACCGGACGGTAAGTGGTGTCATGTACCAGCCATACAGGAGTAGGAGTAGGTAGTAGGAGTAGGTAGTGGGAGTAGGTAGTAGTAGTAGGTAGTAGGTAGTAGGTAGTAGGTAGTAGGTAGTAGGTAGTTAGACTTAAAGAAGTTGTGTACTTAATTTTCACCAAACATCAGTTTCGATACTTAATGGGTTCAGAAGCCAACTTGTAATACTGCAACTGAGGAGCACCAGCTTGTTTCTTAAAACATGTCAACCATTAAGTTTTTTTTGTTTGGCAAGATGAGGTTAGAAGATAACAGGGGAAACAGTTTGCCCCGGCTACTGCGCACGCGCTGCTGATACTCATGAGTGCGTGTTTTTTTTTTTGTGTGCGTGCGCTGTCAACATGATTTGAACTTGTGATATTGGGGATTGCTTATCACTCGGTTACCACAGTCATTTTGAGGGCTTAACGACTTAGTAAGCAACACTAAAACCAGCTGATTTGCCATCAAAAGCTGCTTGGCAATTTCCAACAAGTCCCAAGTTACTGTTTACTGCTTGGATCTAGCTATAAGTGCCCCAAAATACCGCAGATATGGTTTGTCACTATGTTTTTCCTGGTTTTACTGAAATCTATTTCTTTGGGGTTGCGAAATTAAGTATGATTTTATTTAATGTAGCAGTGAGGGACAATCATTTGCCTTTGAATATTAACCATGATTAACCATGGATTCTTAGTTAATTTTGTAGATGTATCCTGATCTATCCTGTCCCATTATTCCAACATTGAAAAATCCCATATTTGTAGATATAATGGATATCTTTATTTTATATCCCAAGCTTGAAAAATCACATGTTTTTTTTGGAAACCTCTATATCTATATTCTATGTATCCCCATATACAGGTGTCCTAAAATGTGGATACCCCCAAATCCGCGCTGGGCCAAGGTCCATTGAGAATGACAAGTGGACCCTGGACATTTGGGTTGAGGAGAAGAGGCCACTTGGATCGGCGTATCCACGGGAGATCCAGGGGTAAATGATTGGGGAAACCACGAAAGGGATTTAAGCAACTAAGGGCGGGGAGTAAAACTGGGATTCATCGAATCACTATGATCTAAATATTTCTAACTAGTTTTAATCCGAGAATTTTTCGGTGAACAATTAATTTGTTATCTACTAGATAATTGTAAATCATCTAATCCAAAACAAATTAACCGATAGTTAGCTTTTGAGCTTCCATATGAGCAAGAGCCAGCCAACGGACTCGTCCAGATCAAACATGGCTGACTGGGAAAACCCTAAGAAAATTTGGAGCAATCGCGGATTGCAATGGGAAAATCACAGGAACATGTGGGAAATATGGGCAACTCACCTGCACTGTAAATGAAGGTGTGGGTTCGGGAGAGTTATCTATAAGTAATTCTCCAGCAAACCATGATGACACCGGCGGGTCTTTGCCCCGCCTTCTCGGCAACTTTGGTGTGATCCCTAATGTTGGTTTGTGTATTCACATGTGTGATTGCATCCACACTCAGTATGTTTATTCACTTGCATCCACAATGCTTATTTGACATTATTGAGTAATTACTTCTTCTGCTGCTCAAATCCCATGGTCCGACTAACATCCAATTTTTTCCACATGTTTAACCTATGTTTTTTCCATGTCCCAATATGTCCCACTGCTTTCAGGTTTTCATACAAGTCCATGGCGGGTAAAGAGGTGGCCCTGTCCGTCTCTGACAGCTTTGCTGCGGGAACCCAAGATGGAAGGGATCACCATGAAGTTCTGGATGTGTCTATGGTGGGTAAAACAATGCCATAAACCACCCATGACTGGGAATAGTTTATGCCATTAAAAAAAATATATACCACCTATTTTTTGGTGATTTAGAAGATGATTTCTTATTGTTTTACCCACATTAGTGACATAGGATGTTTTAGATTTCATCAGATTGCATGGAATTCAATGGGACATGTCACCATCGATTTATTGATGAAATTATAATCCAGAGGTTACGCCGGAGCTAAGGAGCTATAGAGAATTGTTCATATTTCCCATTTGTTTTGGGGAGCAAAAGAGCTACTTAGGGTTTCCCAACCACATGATACATAATGACATATAGGATCATATAGGATTCTTCAGATTTACCTATGAATGACGATGATTTTCTAGTTCGCTACGTGGAACACTACCAGAGGGTATGATCACTATAATTTTAATCTACCAACGACTATTTAAAAAAGTGGCTATGGAAATATTGACTTAATTATCAAGCCACTTTGAATTCACTATCATAGAGCCATTCTCAAACAATATTTGGTGATTTCCTAAAATGGGGGTACCCCTAAATCATCAATGTTATTTTCGGATTGTCCATGAAATAAACCATCCAGTGATCAAGGGGTGCCCCCATGACTAAGGAAACTTCCGATGAAATCCCTATGTTTGTTAGGTAAATCATGATTTTCCTATGGTTTTCCTATGGTTTCTGGACATGTTTTCGTTTGGGATTTCCCAAAAGAACCAAGGTGTGGCTGGATGGAAAAGCTGCTGGCTATCCCAGCTAGAAATCGCCAGGCGGAGCCATGCGGCACTGGGGTAAAACAGGGACTTACCCATTAGGCCAATCTTAGATAACCTGGGTCCCATCCTGTATACTAGGTCAATCTTGCATGGATACTTTAATCCTTTAGTCTTTTGGTATTAATGGGAATATTTACTAACCAGCAAAGAATTTATTTTTTTGCAGGGTATCTAAGATTGGCAATGTATATATATATATATGTCATATGTCATATTGTCCATTACATTCCCATATTCATTACTGTTGACCTGAATATACATCAACTATCTATGGGGATTCACTATACTTAACTGTATACTAGGCCAATCTTAGATGGGTAAGGAGGGGTATAAGCAGCCAAGTTGGTTTTCACATCACCAGGTGAACTGTTGGCTTTATAGTAATGATAACTCTAGTCTAGGCCAATCGACTGGATGGGTAGAAACTAATCCTAACTCGTTTTGCTGGGTATCAATGGGATTATCTACGTTCACCAGCTAAGAACATTTTTTGCAGGGTATCCAAGATTGGCATTGATTAATAATATATGGTTATGGTTAATGATCTAAAGGGTTAATTATCTATTTAATATGGTTAATTGATCTAATGGGTTAACTATTCATTAATGTAGCCTCTGGTAAACTAACAGTTTGCGAACTGGAAAGTTGTCATTTTTAATGGATAAACCAACTATTTCCATGGGCCATTTTCAGAATTACCAGAGGTAATAAGCAGCTTGAAATAAATGGGATCATGATCTAATGGTCCTGGTTTTCATCATCTAATGGTTACTCTGAGTAATAATTGGTTAATGGATTTACCAGACATATTACTAGTAAGCATAAAGGTAATCATCAACCATTAGATCATTAGTAACGATCATTAGCCTGGCTTTGTTTAGTCGGTGATGAATGTGTCTTTGATGGGAAATCCAGGCACCATGACTGGAACATCGAAAAAGAGCATCTTCGTTGTTTTTTGCTTGAGCCCCTTAAGCAAGTCCAAGTAAGTATCAAAAGGTACATCACCTAACATGAGTGGGTAACAATTGGGTACCATCCCACTTACTATCACTTACTATCACCTACTATCACTTACTATCACTTACTATCACCTACTATCACTTACTATCACTTACTATCACTTACTATCATTCTGGTTTAGCCAGATTATCGTATATACCCTCTGGTAATCTAACATAGCTATTGAAAATGGCCCATTTATAGTTGATTTACCTATTAAAGATGGTGAATTTCCATAGCTATGGCTATGTTATTTTACCAGAGGGTATATAATATGCACGTATCATTAGTTGGGATTTAGTGAGTATTTTATCAACCAGCCTATGACAATCTAATGTAACATAATTATCAATGGATATATGATATATGAATATATGGGATATGTGGCTGCATCCGGGCAAAGACCTAAGACGTGGTTGATGAACCATTTGTATAACAACTGGTGCAAAGATAACTAGGGATATTCCAGGACTGTTACATTCGAAAGGATGCTAGTATGATGCTAGTTTCAAACAACGGAAATCTCTTCCGTAAATCAATTTACAAATAAGAAAAATGCGTTTTGTCGGATCCCCGAAAATAGCCGGCGCACAAAAGCAAGCTATTTCGGGGTTTGGGGCAGGTTAATCAGGCGGTAGGGGGTGATTGAGATTTGACTCGGCAGCAACTTGGGTTTTGTATAAGAATATTGATTGAAATATGATGTGTGGTTGCTAATGTTTTGATTGTATTCCAATTTAATTGTATACTATGCATGTTGGTCAATCCTTTCTTGGAACGGATATTATAAAGATATGGTTTAAACATAGTATCACGAAATCCCGTGATTTATCATCATCATTGCCCAACTCAGAGTCAAGCTGCAGTGATTTTACCCCATTTCTGGACATGCTTGTTTTGACTTGTTTTCCAGCCGTTGACTTGGTAGGCTATTTCCTGAGAAACCAAACTTTGTACAACTGTTGTTGGCTTTGTGTAATTTTGGAGTATGGATGTATGGAGGGGGAGATATTGATGCATGTTGTCATGTCTATGTGCATGCAGATTTTGTGTAATGTACAATGTATATTTTAACTTATATAAACTCTGCAGAAATTGCTAAATTGATAAATTATGTGAAACTTTGTCACTTCACGATTTAACATATAGCAGTTCTACAGTTTGGGGGTTACTATATGGCTCACATGACTATAAGCCTCTTTTCGCCGCAGATTGGGCAGTGCTTGGCGCCTGAGTCTGATTGTTTGCGTGGGCAAAAAGAGGGCGGGGGCATTCTCTCAGGCTGCTGGGGTACCTGGGGGTGATTCAATAGATAGATATATAGTGATATACATATACATATTATATATATATATACATACATGTGTATATGTATCTCTATCTATATATATATATATGTATGTATGTTACCCTGGTCTAAAAGTAACCATAAGTTGGGTTATGAGCCCTGTATGACCATGGTAGAATTTATCCACGTCAAATTGGAACTGCACCTGCAAGTAGGATGGTTTTTGGTCAGCGAAAATGCGGATTTAGCCGAGAAAACTGTGGTGTTTGGCTGTGCAAAGGTTTTAGTTGGGTAGTTTAATGGGTGACTGTTGTTTGCACTTTCAAGTTCGGAATCGACTATTTCAAGTTCGGAATTTTCAGTTGGCAATATCCCAACAGTTTTTTTTTGTGAATGCTCTTGAAGCGTTGCAGACTGGTGCTCAAATGTGTTTGTCCATGCGCAGAAACCAGCGCCATGGTGATATCCCGTGGGATCCATATGAAAAAACTGGAGGTTTTGCGGAAAGCCTAGTAGAGAATGATAAATTTACCCAGATATACTGGTGGTTTGGAACATTTTTCCAGTCAGTTGGGAAGTTCATCATCCCAACTGACGAACTCATATTTTCCAGAGGGTTGAAACCACCAAGTAGTATATATATATACACATGATAAATCATATACTCAGATTATATAATATCATATATCTGGGTAAATTATATAGCTTGGGAGCTTGGGTAGAAATTGACATCCCAAGGGTCCGGTTTTCGGCTTTGCTGGATTTTGGCTCTTGAGGCAATATTGCTTTAGCCTGGAGATCACTGAACAGATCCGCAACGTCGATTAAGAAAAAAACAAAAACAACATGATCCAAACATCTCGACATTTTGGCAGGATTTCAGACCGAAGCTTCTGCAAGTTCAATACAACTCTTCCAGGCCTTGAAAGCAATCTTGCTTTCCTTTTTTGAAGACGGCTGGGTCCTCGGTTCTGGGGCGATCAGGGCCGGAAATACAAAGAGTCCAAGAGCGTCTATCATTTTCCAAAAAGAAATTGCACTGATTTAATGCTCATCCCAAAAAAGATAGAAAAGTAAAACACATATAGGGTTAAGATTTATTTCACATGATTTTTACATATAGATATGTGTATTGATAGTTATATTTAGCATATGTTATGTATGATATTGACTTTATTTCACACGAAAATGGTAATAAATTAAATACTGTTCTATCTTTTGGGGAGCGCTGTAATGGAAAATCCACAGAAAAATATGCCTTCTGTCCACCAACTATGGGGGTTGGTTGCAAATTTTCCCATGATCCGATTCCGGGACGAAGAGGACCAATTTCTGCTGCGCAGTGATCTCAGTTTGCATACATTCACTGAATGACACCTGGGCCAAAGGAATCTCAATGTTGACCTTTTTGGGTAATTCGAGTTGGCCACAGTACCCAAATGACCCTTGCGTTGGAAGGAATGTTTTGTTGGTCAAATCTGAGAAATCTGGCTGAAGAATTGGCTATGGGGCTTATAAGTATGTTATATGTATTTATATATATATAAATATATACATGTGCAAAACAGTCATATGACATATGTATATTTATATATATATATATGTATATATGATCACAGCGCAGTGTGTGTATATATATATGATGATGAAGACATTGAATATACTATCTATATCTATACATAGAGAGAGAGAGAGCGAGCCCAGCTCAGTTTCAATCATTTGCCAAGGCTATCAGACCTCAGTTTCTTGGTCGTGGGAATTCTGGGAGAAATCCCAGAAAGGTTGGGTAACATGAATGGATACCATACATACTGAATGGATACCATGCTGATTGGCAATGATTTTTCATGGGATATAGCTAAATGAATAGGTAAATTGATAATGTAGCAAGATATTTAAACTGGTTGGTGATTTGGAACATGAATTTTATGACTTTCCATATATTGGGAAGTTCATCATCCCAACTGACGAACTCCATCATTTTTCAGAGGGGCTGGCTCAAGCACCAACCAGTTAATGTGGATATAATGGATATAATGGGATGGATTGTCCTAAAGCAAATCCAAATGGATCGTTAAGCTGAAGATGATGGGGAACTAGTCATCAAACATTAAGAGGTAAACCTCATGGTGATGGCATGTAGAATGTAGATACAATGGGGATAGAACCAATCATGACAAATGCGGGTATAGACAAAACACAATAATGATGCTACTGAATAACCGTGAATAGCCAGTGAATAGTGATAATTGGCATTCAATAAGTTGTGGATTATTGATAGCAATAATGTTATCCATTCAATGAGGGAATTCTGGATCAACCCTGGATGGCATGTCTGTTGTGAAACAAGGATTTTGGTGAGTTTCACCGGCAGTAAAGATTGGATATAGCTGACATTACCTGAGTCAAACATGGTAAAACAACTGGATCGGCATGGTTAGTGTGATGGTTTCACCATGTTTACTATGGTTTTACCATGTTTAAAACAACTGGATGGGCTAGTTCAACATAGTTTAAGATGTTTGATACTTTGCTACAAGTGGATACGCACGTTAACTGCCCAGCTAAATGGCCAACTTTTTGCGACTCTTGGTTGCTTGGAATCAACCAGGTGAATGTGTCTAAACCCAGCTTTGCTTAAGGGGGTCCAAGATTGGTAACTGGTAACTGGATCTTTGCTTTAGCCAGTAGGGGCATGTGATATGAGGATTTAGCACTGTTTGACTATGACTGGTTGGTGGTTCGGAACATGTTTTTTTTCCATATATTGGGAATAGTAACCCCCACTGACGAACTCATATTTTTCAGAGGGGTAGGTCAACCACCAACCAGATGAAAGTTGTTTGACTTGACCAGACACGTCATTTGCATTTGGAGGATCTTCGCGAGAAGCATCAACAAGCATGCGTGATCTCACTAGTTAGAAATACTGAAATCGCTGGAGCACACCCAAAAGGGGGCAATTTGGATATGGCATTGATACAAGGTGGTGCCCCCGTTCGATAGCTAAGTTGGCGCCAATAACTCCAGTTTCACTATGGTTTATAGGTGATATAAAGATTTTATCGGGTTATAATCCCATTTAACCAACAATAATATTGGGTTATAATCCCATTTATACTATATAGTTTTCATGGGTTTATAACCAATTTATAACTGGGGGGGGGGCACCGCCTTGTATGGCCAGCCAAATCCAATACACAAAGAGGAGATGGGATTTGGAAGATCAGCCACCGGGAGATGGATTTGGAGGTTTGGATCCTCTATTTCGTCCGATGATTTGCCCACTAGAACTATGATTTAGAGATATCAGGGTAAATTATAACGACCTCACTGCGACCTCACTGGAAATCATGGTTAATAAGGGAAATCATCCCCAAATGGCCTTAATTCAGGTTAGTGAAATCTTATAATTTACCCAGAGATATTTATTTATAATAATAGTTCTAGTGGGATGGCACATTCATATGGATTATATTTTATTATATTTATCAAACATGGCGATGGCACATTCACGATTTATAATCATTTTAATTTGATGTTCCCAACTACAAACATCCATGGTAGGAGATCTCTGATGGGCGGCATGTTTGATGACACAAATGGGCGGAACGCACATCTGGGTGTGTCTGAAAGTGGGATATCCACTAGTACCCCATTCCATCCACTGGATAATCATCATGTTTTTCTATATATGATCATACATGTTGCAGAAAATTGGCAAAATTTGGAGGTAAACCCCACTGTTCATCCCTTTTGCAGATACAAAACCACATCCCAAGCCTTAAAAAGCCAAGAGTTGCCCGGGCTGGCAGTTCACAGATCCTTCCGTCCCCACAGGTTTGTATCGACCTTTTCGAGTTTTGACCATGGCGCACACCGGAGTGGTGAAAAAATACAACAGCGACAAGGCTCGGTGAGCTGTTGGGCTTTGGGGATATAACTATGACTATAATTGACTATATATAATTACCCTTAAACAATGGGTTAATAGTGGTTAATAGTGGTTAATAGTGGTTAATTTGGTTAATAGTGGTTAGTAGGTCAACCACCAATCAGATTAACTATAGTTAGATGGGCTGGTTTGTGATATATGATATAACTATAATTAATTATAATTAGCTAGATGGGTTTATAAACCAACTTGTAGCAACTAGGGGGGCCCTTCCTGTCAAAACTGGTAATGGGGAAACAATGGGATGTATCACCACCAATCTGATGTCTATTTGTGTCTGAAAATGGCGTCTACTTTCAATATATGGCAATCATACCCATATGCTCCATGTACGGAATATTTACCAACATTTGCCCTAAAAATCACCAAAATCACCCAAATGTAGGTAAATATACCATACATGGAGCATATGGATAATAAGATCAATAAGGAAAATGATGATTTACCAGCCGATGCAATAGGGTATCAATTTTTTAGACCAAGCGACATGCATTAGGTATCCAGTGCTGTCATTGCCGGTGCGACAAGACGTGAATTAGGTTGCAGGGTAAAGCTGGGTGAATGGTCGGTGAAATTGGGTAGTTCCACAATTTTGACCAGCTACAATCATGCCCAGATGCTCCATGTATGGAATATTTACCTACATTTGGACCATTTTTGGGGGAAATGTAGGTAAATATTCCATACATGGAGCATCTGGGATGACCATAGACGGCTTTTTTTTTCATTGCCTGGTGCAACAAAAAAGAGATAGGGTTGGCAACCCCTGCAAGGAATGCTTCATCCAATGTTAGATGCTGTCCCTAGCTGCCTCCCTTACCCATTTGACCAACAGAAAACCATGGGATCTTTTCAGGTTGTGCTCAGTAGACCTACCATTGAATCATAGGTCACTGGGCTCATGTCTAACTAGAAACGAAGACAAATCCCAGTGAGTGGTAGTCATTTTCTTGGATGATTCCTGAATATGATAAATAGGATGTAATTAATTATTAAATTGGGATAAGACACCTATAAATATGGATTATCCATAGGTAATATTAAATATGGATATTATCCACTTAACCACTATTGGGATAAGACATCACATTGGGAAAATATGATAGATATTAAATATTCAATTGTGGTTCTATGGATTTTGATTCATTTTCTGCTGGCAAACCTCAGATTTTCGCCTAGCGGGATCATAGAATGTCCCACAGGATCCAAGAACTTAGAACTGCGATTGTACGTGGACGCTGACTTTGCAGGAGATCGCCTGTCCGGCAAGTCCACTTCAGGTGGATTTTTTACTCTTGTACGGCCCCAATACGTTTTTCCCCTTAGCCTGGGTGAGTAAAAGACAGACATCAACCTCCCGATCCATGACGGAATCCGAAGTTGTCTCTGCACATTCACGGAATCCAAGAAGGCCTGCAACTTTGGGAATTGTTGCTAGGACGTAGTGTTGTCTTAAACTGGGTGGTGGTTTGGAACATGGCTTTGATTTTCCCATATTGGGAATTTCATCATCCCAACTGACTTTAACTCCATCATTTTTCAGAGGGGTAGGTATACCACCAACATCCACCAACCAGGGATATCACCTACTTACATCTACTTACTAAGTGGGATGAGCTTTTCCCAGTAATGATTAACCAATAGATGTCCTTTTCCCATTGGATAAGCAGTAAAAGTTCTTGATAACCAAGGCACCATCCCTCCACGGCCCTTGCTTCTTACCAGATGGATCCATAAGATCAGTTTCTAGTTTCCTCTACTTGTCCATTGGATGTCCACTTAGAGCCTATGGATTAATCTTGCAAACAGTATGTTCATATGGATTCAGATCGCTTGGTGAATTAAAAGAACATCATACAGTAGAATATATATATATATGATACAATATTATATAATATAATAAAATATAATAAAATATAATACAATAAAATATTTTAAAAAAAATATTATATAATAACATATAATACAATATAATATAATATAATATAATATAAGATAATATAATATATAATATATTGTAATAATATATAATATAGTAGCATATATACATATATACATATATACATACATACATATATACATACATATATGTATATATATATATATCGGAATATACACATATAATAGTCAGTAAACCTCAGAAAAACCACCCCCGTTCATACCATAATTGGGTTAAATTGGATGGCAGAATGCATCCAAAAACTTGGGTCCTTGTTGGCATCGGCTTCATGAAAGCTGGTGCCAAATCATCGAACAAAAGTCAAGGATCCAAGCCACGAAATCCACCTTTGATTTTCAGTGATAGCCCGGTGGCTGGTTTTCCAAATCCCATCTCCTCTTTGTGTATTGGATTTTGCTGGCCATACAAGGTGGTGCCACCCCAGTTATAAATTGGTTATAAACCCATTAACTATAGATATATCACCATTCATGGGTTATATACATGGGTTATAGAAGGGTTATAATCACTATAATAATACCATACATGGGTTATAATCCCATGAAAACTATAGATATATCACCAACAAAAACCATAGTTATTGGAGTTATTGGCACCAACTTAGCTAACGAACTGTGGCACCACCCTGTAGGAAGCAATGAATTATGAAAAAAGAATAGCCAGAAGGATGTGTTGTTTATTATTATAAGTTTGTGAGCAAATATGAGCACATTGGAGGTTTGTACTATCTGATAGGAGAACTAATATTTCAAGATTGCTTGCAAATCATTAGAAGATGTACATCTTAGATAGTTTTATTTATCAGCAAATATCATCTGAATAGAATAAACTACCCCCAGATCATCCATTGATGGTGATTTTCCATGGGGAGATGCATCCAGCGAAAAAGGGATAGCCCCCATGACTATGGAAAGCACCATATAATAATGATGTTAGAATAGTCATTTTACTAGCAAGCCTATCTGATATTATCTGATATTATTAATATCAATGTTAAAATGTAAATCTAAATCTGCATTATAGGTTTTGTACTATCTGAAAATTAAGTACTATGTACTATCTGCTGTTAGATCTTGCTTGCGAATCATAGGTCTAGTTGAAGTATAGTGACCTCATGTCGCGACACGGTATAGTGACCTCGCTGGAATCATGGTTAGATTGCGGGGAATCATCACCAAGTGGCCGAACATGTTAGGTTAGTGCATTCGTATATCAACTACAGCTACTATATATAAATTGATCTATCCAACTATATATCAACTATATATCAACTATACTATTCAGGTATAAACTAGATTTATACATTTACATATATATATATATACATATACCAACTATATCAACCATAGTTAAATCAACTCTATATCAAGGTAGCTTGTGTCCATCCGAACATCTTCTGTCCTCGTGCCTCACGGTGGATTTGCCGAGGGCTTCGGTTTTATTGTTCCTCAAGGCACCAACCAGGACCGTGGGATGGGCGTTTGATTGAAAGTCGCGACGGAAGTCCAGCAACATATCACAATTTATCATGGTAAAGAATGGTGATTAATGGTTATTAATGGTGATTAATGGTGAAATTTAGTTCAAGGATTCCCAGCTAGCCATGTTGGACACTGGGAGGGTAGATCAACTTGAAGATTGAACATCTATTTTTGCAGAGTTTCTGTTACCCTCTGGTTATTTAACATAGCCATGGAAAGATCCACCATTTGTAATAGGTAAACCATCTATTTCTATGGGCCATCATTTTCCATGGCTATGTTAGTCATAACCAGAGGGTAACCATCGATTGGCCATGATATCTGGTCATCCAATGAGGATGATGATCATGGGAGAACAGGGGCTGAGGAAGCTCTGTTCTCATCATGACTAGTGGGTGAAAACTAGACGACGGTTGGCCCGAGAGCGAAAAAGATGTTTTTCAAGCAGCTCTGAGGATGGTAGTCGTAAAAGATAGTCGGTGAATGGTTGGTGAATTCTATATGAGCTATGGAGGGATAAGGTGTGAAAAGTAAGATTGATTAAGAAGAGGATACTTGTGACAACCCATGCATATGCATTGTGCTGCTTGGTAAAGGGCATCAGATGGATGACACGTGTCTTGCAACCACAGAGAGACATAGATAGAGAGAAAGGGAGAGTGAGAGAGAGAGAGAGAGAAAGCGAGAGAAAGAGAGAGAGAGAGAGAGGGAGAGAGAGAAAGAAGGAGAGAGAGAGAGAGAGAGAGAGAGAGAAAGAAAGGGAGATAGAAAGAAAACACGAAGAAATATAATGTGAGCAACAAAAGTGCACAGGAGGCTCGGTACCATCATGCTGCGAATGACATGTGTTATCTCATTTTACTATGGTACTTCCCACACACATTCCCGAAACAGCTCAGTACCATCATTCCGTGGGTGTGAAGAAACGAGACGCTTTTATACAGAGACTCTTTTACACACAGAAGCTTTTACACACAGACGCTTTTGCACACAGACGCTTTTACACACAGAGGCTTTTACACACAGACTCCTTTACACACAGACGCTTTTACACACAGACACTTTTACACACAGACCATTTTACACACTTTTACACACAGAAGCTTTTACACACAGAAGCTTTTACACACAGAAGCTTTTACACACAGAGGCTTTTACACACAGACTCCTTTACACACAGATGCTTTTACACACAGACGCTTTTACATACAGACCCTTTTACACACAGAAACTTTCACGCACAGACGCTTTTACACTCAACCACTTTTCACGCACAGAGGCTTTTACACACAGAAGCTTTTACACACAAACACTTTCACACACAGAGACCGGACCCGTGAAATAGCAATGTTACATCATTTTTTGGCGATCGAACCTCATTTCGCGTGTAAATGTTGCGATTGAAACCTCAAAATCGCAATTAATGTCCATTTCGTGCGAGAGGGTTGCGATGGACACCTCCAAATCGCAATTTTTACCGCAGTTTTTGACGTCCAACGTCCATTTCGTGCGAAAGGGTTGCGATGGACTAACTAAAATCGGACTTTTACCTCAGTTTTTGACGTCCAACGTCCATTTCGTGCGAAAGGGTTGCGATGGACTAACTAAAATCGCACTTTTACCTCAGTTTTTGACGTCCAACGTCCATTTCGTGCGAAAAGGTTGCGGTGGGCCAAGTAAAATCGCACTTTTACCTCAGTTTTTGACGTCCAACGTCCATTTCGTGCAAAAAGGTTGCATTTCGTGGTGCTCCGGCGGCACCGCCCCCGCCTTAAGAGAGAGATAGAAAGAAGAGCGAGAGAAGATGTGAAGGTGTGAAGATGTAGATCTGCAGGTGTGAAGGTGTGAAGATGTAGATCTGCAGATGTCAGGGTGTGAAGATGTAGATCTGCAGGTGTGAAGGTGTGAAGATCTAGATCTGCAGATGTCAGGGTGTGAAGATGTAGATCTGCAGGTGTGAGGGTGTGAAGATGTAGATCTGCAGATGTCAGGGTGTGAAGATGTAGATCTGCGGATGTGAAGGTGTGAGGATGTAGATCTGCAGATGTCAGGGTGTGAAGATGTAGATCTGCAGATGTGAAGGTGTGAAGATGTAGATCTGCAGGTGTGAGGGTGTGAAGATGTAGATCGGGAGATGTGGGGGTGTGAAGATGTAGATCAGCAGGTGTGAAGGTGTGAAGATGTAGATCAGCAGATGAAGATGTAGATCAGCAGATGTGAGGGTGTGAAGATGTAGATCAGCAGATGTGAGGGTGTGAAGATGTAGATCAGCAGATGTGAGAGTCTGAAGATGTAGGTCAGCAGGTGTGAGAGTGTGAAGATGTAGATCGGCAGATGTGAAGGTGCGAAGATGTAGATCGGCAGATGTGAAGGTGTGCAGATGTAGATCAGCAGATGTGAGGGTGTGAAGATGTAGATCAGCAGATGTGAGGGTGTGAAGATGTAGATCAGCAGATGTGAAGGTGTGAAGATGTAGATCAGCAGATGTGAAGGTGTGAAGATGTAGATCTGCGGATGTGAAGGTGTGAAGATGTAGATCAGCAGATGTGAGGGTGTGAAGATGTAGATCAGCAGATGTGAAGGTTTGAGGATGTAGGTCAACAGATGTGAAGGTGCGAAGATGTAGATCAGCAGATGTGAAGGTGTGAAGATGTAGATCAGCAGATGTGAAGGTGTGAAGATGTAGATCAGCAGATTGAAGGTGTGAAGATGTAGATCAGCAGATGTGAAGGTGTGAACATGTAGATCAGCAGATGTGAGGGTGTGAAGATGTAGATCAGCAGATGTGAAGGTGTGAAGATGTAGGTCAGCAGATGTGAAGGTGCGAAGATGTAGATCAGCAGATGTGAAGGTGTGAAGATGTAGATCAGCAGATGTGAAGGTGTGAAGATGTAGATCAGCAGATGTGAAGGTGTGAAGATGTAGATCAGCAGATGTGAAGGTGTGAAGGTGTAGATCAGCAGATGTGAAGGTGTGAAGATGTAGATCAGCAGATGTGAAGGTGTGAAGATACGTAGATCAGCAGATGTGAGGGTGTGAAGATGTATTATAACGGCTACTTTTTTACGAAGAACCCTTCGCAGGCGTTGTCGGGAAAAACTGATCACAGAGATTGATCCAAATCTTGTGATAAGTAAACACTAAACATGACCACTTGCTAATACTTGCTAGGCTTTCAATACAATTGCATCCCTATATTTTGGAAATGCAAGCTACGTTTGTTTGTTCCTTTCAACTTCGATTTTGACTGCTTGGGGACCCAGGACTAAAACTATGATTTTGTTTGGGTATCTTGACGTTTGAATTCAGCGGCTGCAATTTAGGTTCCCTTTCTTGTTGCCTGAAGATGTTTATTGGCTGAGATAGCTTGGCAGTCGTTGAAACAAAAAATGCAAAAATTGCGTTTCATCATGTTTGTTCGCAAAAACTAGGTCAATCTTGGATGGTTAGAAACTAATCCTAAGTAGTCTTTTGGTATAAATAGGATTATCTACGTTCACCAGCTAAGAATTTATTTTTTGCAGGTATCTGAGATTGGCAATGATTTAATGGGATATAGCTAAATTAATAGGTAAATTGATAATGTACCAAGATATTGAAAGTAATTGAGGAAAAACTTAGCATTGTGTGGTCATCAAAAACAAAAAATGATAATAACTGGTTGGTGGTTTGGAACATGTTTTTTCCATATATTGGAAATAATCATCCCAACTGACTAATATTGTTCAGAGGGGTTGAAACCACCAACCAGATAAACTTAGCATTTGCTACCAAGGCTACAGCAACAGTTCGCCAAGGCCACCTGAGATACGTTCCTGACTGATCCCGTGAGTTTTTTTTTGTGTCTTTTAACCAAGTTCGTTAAACCAACGTTAGGGATTTCACAATTGGTAAGAATTAGAAGTATTATTAGCAACCATAAAAACAATTACTTTACTTCGTGCGATCCCCACCATGACATTTATACATTTTCTTACTGGCAAATCTTCTGGCATTCTATCTGACATATCTTCTGGCATTCTATCTGGCAAATCTTCTGGCATTCTATCTGGCATATCTTCTGGCATTCTATCTGGCAAATCTTCTGCATTCTATCTGGCATATCTTCTGGCATTCTATCTGACATATCTTCTGGCATTCTATCTGGCAAATCTTCTGGCATTCTATCTGGCATATCTTCTGGCATTCTATCTGGCAAATCTTCTGCATTCTATCTGGCATATCTTCTGGCATTCTATCTGACATATCTTCTGGCATTCTATCTGGCATATCTTCTGGCAGATGTTCTGGCATATCTTCTGGCATTCTATCTGGCATTCTATCTGGCATATCTTCTGGCATATTATCTGGCAAATCTTCTGGGATTCTATCTGGCATATCTTGTGGCATTCTATCTGACATTTTATCTGGCATTCTATCTGGCATACCTTCTGGCATTCTATCTGGCATATCTTCTGGCATTCTATCTGGTATATCTTCTGGCATTCTATCTGGCATTCTATTTGGCATATCTCATGGCATTTTATCTGGCATATCTTCTGGCATTCTATCTGACATTCTATCTGGCATATCTTCTGGCATTCTATCTGGCCGTTGAGGTCCAGCGGTGCACACTGAGCTGGGCAGGTCCCAGGTTGAGGTCCAGCGGTGCACACTGAGCTGGGCAGGTCCCAGGTTGAGGTCCAGCGGTGCACACTGAGCTGGGAAGGTCCCAGGTTGAGGTCCAGCGGTGCACACTGAGCTGGGAAGTTGGCAAAGAGCTTGGCGAAGAGAGTTGGCAAAGAGCTTGGCGAAGAGTTGGCAAGGCGGAAGTGCAGGTGGAAGTTGATGCAGACATGGTCGAGGAGAAACTGGAGGAGGAGGAGGCGAGGAGGAGGAGGAGAAGGAAGAGGAGAAGAGCTAGCCGAGGAGGAGAAGAACAACTCTGATAAAATCTAACAACCCTGACCTGGCAGGTGGGGAATTATGAACTATTAGTAAAAATTATTGTCTTGGGTTTGTTTATATAGTCGGTGATTTTTGGTGTGTTCCCAATGCGTTTTGGGAACGTGTGTAAGCCCAAAGATAGCCATCCTCTTTGGTTAAAAGAATGATACGTCTGAGATGACTTTCTCCTCATCAACCAAAAGGGAAAGGAAAAGGCAAGAAAGGCCAGAATCGACGCGGCAGAGGACCAAATGTGCCGAAGGGCCTCATCGGAAAGAACCTCCAAACCTCCGGTGGTGATGGTCTCTGTTGGGCCTATCTGGAGCAAGCACAGGATCGCCTTAGACTTCAACATGGTTGGAGCTTCTGACCGTGAGGTTTGGGAAGCAATTCCATCCAAGCTTCAATCCTTTCGGTTGAAGGGGGGCGTAGCGAAGTCCGGCCGTTGGTTCAGCTGGAATGAGCAGTGTGCGTTTCATCTTCCCGAGTACCACGCGTGCAAGATGATGTTTGATTGGTACTTTCCCGGCGATACAAATGCCAGTGACTCGGGCTTGGTTAGTGGTAAATTGTGGTGAGTGACAGCTGAGATCAAGTTGTGTGAAGGATCCTCGCGGCGCCTGCTACATCAGATGTTTTGCATTGAGATTTTTGCAGGGTCAGGCAAATTCACGGCATCATTGCGAGCTATGGGCCTGCAGCAAGTTACAACCAGCAACCATCATTTTTTGGGATATCCAGGGGCTACTTCCTCATTTTTTCAAGTGAACACCACCATTTGTTGTTGTTTGATCTCCCCACGTTGGCACTTGGAAAAAAAAACAACCCCAAGTTTGGATGTAAAAAAAAGGTTTCAACCATAAATCATTCCTTCAATCCATTGGATGTGATATTTGTTGCCTTACATCTCCCATGTTGGATGGTTACCCTCTGGTTATTTAACATAGCCATGGGAAATGGACCATAGAAATAGATGGTTTACCTATAAAAAATGGTGGATCTTTCCATGGCAAACTGTTAAATAACCAGATGGTTAAATCCAAATTTCGGATAGTTCAACCCAGATTTTTTCCTAGAAATCCATGGAACTCTCCTGGAAATGTCCAAGCGACATCCAGCGCCACGCAGGATCTTTTTGTGCTGCGCACCGATGTGCTCGGTGGCTCTTTGCAAGCCGGTGACAAGGCGCGCCACCAGGGAAGTCGGTCGTGTTTTTTCAGAACTTGCAATGGTGAAGGGTTGGTGAACATCTGAAGAATATGTATATATATAATTATATATATATATCATATATATTATATATTATATATTACATATTATATATTACATATTATATATTATATATTATATCTTATATATTATATATAGTATATATTATATATTATATATTATATATTATATTATATATATATATATATTTGTTTAGGAGAATCCAATCATGAGATATGGAGGTTTCCTAAAATGGGGGGTACCCTCTAAATCATCAATTTTCATAGGATTTTCCATTATAAACCATCTGAAGAATATAATGTGGTTAAAACAATGCCATAAACCATCCCCAAAATCACCAGTTTTGTGGGTGGGATTTCAACTATCAAAAATATGGTGATATGTTGTTGTTTTACCAACATTACCCTCTGGTTATTTAACATAGCCATGGAACATGGCCCGTAGAAATAGATGGTTTGACTATTAAACATGGTGGATCTGTCCATGGCTATGTCAAATATCTTTGACAGGAACAGGGGGCTTGATCAAAAGGAACCTGATGAGCTTACTTTTGGGAACTTATGCATAATTATAATATATTATTAGTAATTCAAAATAATTCTGATTCATTCAAAATAATTCCAATGTAAAAGTCCAAATAATGAGAATATCATTCAACATAATTCCAATGTATTGTAAATCCCAAACAATGATGAAATCATTCAAACTAATTCCAAATAAGGTACAATAAGGTAATTAACTATATATATATGATATATAATATGTATTTATATATATATATGTGTATATTCATTGGGGCATTTGGTTGGTGAAGCAGGGAGCCAGTCCATTGGCAGCCATTTGCTTTGCCCAGAGCTGCCTGGCTGATCGCCCTTGCTACTTTAGCAATGCCAGCACACAGAAGGAAGAGAAGGAAATCGAGTTTGCCAGAGCAACTTGGGTATAATATAGAGTTAGAAGAAGCAGAATCTATCCATCCTGATCATCATCTTTATCATGGTCATCATCATCACCAGTCATGTTTGCCATCATTGGTCATCATTAGTGTTGATAATTATGTGAATGCATTGTGATTGCCACCCTGGTCTTCCTTGGGGATCTCCTGCCTTCTGATGGCCAAGGCATATGCATGGACCACCTCAACCTTCTAGCTGGCCAGGGTTGCTTTGGCAGTGATTGTTGGGGACTGGTGATTGTTCTGGGGACTGGTGATTGTTGGTGATTGTTCAGGGGACTGGTGATTGTTCTGGGGACTGGTGATTGTTCAGGGGACTGGTGATTGTTGGCTCATTGAATTGGTCTTGCCAAAGTGAGCCTTTTGTCAGCCCAGGTATGGTTTTCCTGGTGGCCTTCCTGGTGGCCTTCCTGGTGGCACCCCTGGTGGATTCCCTGGCTGGGGACCAGCTCCTTCCACAGCTTCTGTGAGAAGCCTTGCAGATCTGTCGACCACTCAAGATGCAGAGCAGTCAGAGAGCCCCTTGCCTTTTGGGATGTGTGCAAATATCATGTGCATGCAGATGCACACTGTCTTGTATTTATTTTAGATGTTATAGTTAAATGGTGCTGTTGGAAGGTTTGTGGCTTGGGGGTTGGTCCATGTATTCTGTTTGTGACAACTGTGTGTGCTGTCTGAGGCTATGAGGACTCTTCATCTCAGATGCTTGGATGGAATGTGTGTGATTTGAATTGAAAGATAAAGGGGATAAAAGAGATGAATTAAAGGAGATAATCAATGAGATAAATTCTGTAAATAAGATAAATCATTTAAATATGAGTCTGAGTCTACCTTATTTTTAAACCATTTAATGGTATACATGAGTTGAAGGGGGATAAAATCAAACTTGAACTCAATGTTACATCATTGATTCAATTCAACCATTTAATCATTGTGTGTGGCCAATTGTAATTGGTGATGCAAGCAGCAATGTAACTGGATGGCATGGCTCATGGCAAGAGCTTCAGGTCCAGTTCCAGCAGAAGGAGGACTAAGAAGAAGAAGAAGGACAAGAAGAAGGACAAGAATTCCAAAAGCTACTTGCATGTCATTGATTGTTTGGGCCTGGGCTGTGCTGTCATGTGATGGGGGTGTGCTGGCTCTCTAATGGATTAGTGTTTGGAAATATGGTTAGTTTACCTATGATATTAGTTTACATGACATAGCCATGCCTGGTGCTTTGCCAATAGATCTTTGTGTAAGCCTTTGCACTGGCTGAGGGCGCAAAAAGAGGGAATCTTCTGATGATGCCCCAAGTTTCTTGGCAGCTTTATTGGTCAGCCTGAAGTTCAGATATATAATTATTATATGTATATATATATTTATATGTATATAATATATATATTATGTATAATTACATATATGTATATATATGTATATATTATAATATATGTATTTATATTATATATGTAGATATTGCAGCCTGAATTCCAACATGTCCAGTTGTCTTCTTTCATGAGGCCATGGCATTCTCATTATGTAGCATTGTCATGGCTAAGGTGAGCAGCTTGATTCCAGGGAGGTTCCAAAGTGCCAGTTGGCCAGAACTGCTGGGAAGACTGGTGGTCAGAACACTATGCCAAGGAGATGTGGTAGATATAATAACTGTTTTTTAATCTGCTGGAGTACTTGGTGTTGTCAGTTTGTTGCTACAGTGTGTGGTTGGCTGGCCTTTATTTTCACTTTGACAAGTGCTAGAAAATTGTTCATTGCAAATGTGTGGAGGAGAGACTTGTTGCGCTATCTCAAGTATTTGGACCCCCATGCTTTCCCAGATGGATTCTGGGCCCAGTTATGTGTGCATTGAACATGTGAGCAGCATGAATGGCACCAACTATCAAAAGAGTGTTGTGCCTGCCCACCACCACTCAGGACAGAGGCAGGTGTTGACAGACACAGAGATTGGTATGGCCCTGTACTTGCTCACTGGCCTACCACCTTTTCTTAGGGTCAAAGAACTTCGAGCAGGCAACAGAGGTGAACTGAGTCTTGGTGGCAGTGGTTGGGCTGTGGAACCATTGAAGCCTGAAGAGATGGTGAATCAGAAGGTAGATTATAGTAATAGTTTTTAATATGTCCATATCACATAGACACATTGACAGTGCAGAGACACCATCATACTCAAATCAGACAAATATAATAATAAATAATGATTATATGATTTGCTGGCTAGCTTTACATTGTCACATGGCAGATGTTCTCTTAAATAATGCATGCAATGCACATAATAACATACAGTCTTGACATGATGGTCATGAAGTTCACTGTACAGTGACATGTCAGACTCAGACACTTCAGAGTGCCCCAGTTTAGACTCAGGAAGAAAAAGCTGGCAGAGGCCAAAGAAAGGCTTGAAGAGAGGAATGCTGGGAAAAAGAGATGGGATGAAGTCAGCCTGGACTACAAGAACATTGACCTTTGGCTTCTGTCTCATTGAATGATCATTGACACATAATACATGGTTCAAATGTCCCATTGTTGTGGCAATATGGAAGTGGCCCACCAAATATTTATTGATAAATATAATATAATGAGTTCTGAGTTGTTGTAGGGCCATGCCACATGCAGTGCCTGATCATCTTTTCAATTCACTTGGCCACTTACCCAGCCAGCATCATTGGCACTCAGGAAGAAGTGGCCAACAGATATGGGTGGAATGATGTCTTCCATGGGAAGTATCCTCACCAGGCTGAGGTGCCTTGGATTGATTGAAGCCTGGGAAGCCTTGTCAAGCATGGGTTTGAACCATTGAATGGAGTAATGCAGCAGAATGCATTTATTAAATGACTTGTGAGGGCCAGATTTCTTGGGTGGGGGGGAAGTGCATTGGGCTCAGGCAGGGCAAGACCTCAGACCCCAGCACTATGTGGAGATATCGAAGTCAGGAGATACCTGGTTGTTCAGCAAGGAAGGAGACTTGTTTGCAAATGCAACTGTGTGCAGGTGTGGTGGGTGCATGTGTTTGATGTGGTTTGACCTTTTAATAGTGCAGGTAAGTGGTACAGTAAGTAACTGGTATTGTCATGACTTGGTAGCCTGACCTGAGGAGCCAAGCCAAAATTCCTTTTTCCCTCTGGAGTCCCTGCTTTGAAGACTTATCAGAATGGAAGGCAGGGGTTAGGTAGGGAGACCAGTCAGGTTGCAGGGGTGCTGATTTGAGGACCTGTGCAGCACAGCTTTGTCTAAGGAGTCTAATGAGTAAGTAACCCACTAGATAGTTCATAATATGTAATTCATGTTGGTCCAGATATGTGTAGTACATAGCATCTGATATTATAATAATCTTCTTTGTGAGGTGTCACACCCATGACATCATGACATGGCAGCCATGTTTGCCTGCCTGCTCTTGTTTTGGAGGCATGTGATCAAAGGGCCACCACCAGAGAACAGGATTTGGGACTGCCAAGAGCTCTTCCAATCAGATGTGACCTATGGTGAATGGGTGAAGAGCTTGGCAACTTGGCCTCATTCCAAATTGGATGGGTGGTTTGGGTGGCCAGAGGACATGCACCTGAATTGTAATCTTTAAAGTGAACCATGATACATACACATGATTAGGTGTTGTTGATGGAGATGAATGGATGGTGATGGAGATGGAGTGCATCATGGTGAGATATGGTGCTTATTGTGATCAGACAAATTGATAGTGATGATTGCCAGGAGGATGGAAGATGAGGGGTGATGGATGGCACCATTAATAGCTGCCATCATTTCTTGTTACAGTTGGTGTTAGTGTGAAGTTCACCAGGTGGGTATAATAATTTGTGGGTGTTGATGGTGGGTTAATAATTAATAGTAGTATTGAGGTAATGGTGGCCTTGACAACCTGACTTGATGGTGAAGATTAATGTTAATTGTGATAGTGGTGCTGGTGGTGATGGCAATGATGGTGATGATGGTGGTGCTGATGTGGTGATGGTGCCCTGCATTGAGGTGGAATGTGCAAAGGCCAATCCAAGTGAGGAGTGGGCCAAACAATTCCTCAGTCTGAAGGTTGTACCAGAAGAATTTGAGCCACAAAGACAAGTGCAGCAGACCTTGGAGTGTGGCTTTTTGAAGGCCATGAAGAGTGCAGGTGGAGGCCAGGGGGGATGGTTGCAGGTAATGTTTGCTTGATACCCATAATAGTTGCCTACTTACTTGGGTTTGAAACTTCAACTTTGATGTGGGCTCACAGGTTTGACCTGCAGTGGTCAAGCAGCTAGACCTGAGCAAAAACATGCCACCACCCAGCTTGGACTACCCAGCTTGAAAAACACCTTGCCATTTCAATTTCCATTGCTGCAGGTGCACAGCCCATCCAAGACAAGCAGGAAACTGAGGAAGAAATGAGACAAAGGGTGAGAAGGGAAGTTGAAGAGCAAATGAGAAAGGAGACCTTGGCTCTTGTCCAGCAGAAGAAGCAAGAGCTGCAGAACAAGGAACTAGAAAAGATACAAAAGCAGCAGGAGCTTGAAGCCAAGGCCAAGGCAGAGCAAGAGAGGGCCAGACAAGAGGCAGAGGAGATGGTGAGGAAAGAACTTGAGGCCAAGATCAGGAAGGAAATGGAAGAACAACTGAGGGCCAACCTGGGCCAGCCTGGGAGCAACAAGAACCAGATGGATGCAGCAGCAGCAGCAGGCATAAAGGAGGCTGAGCAAAAGATGAAGAAAAAGGAAGAGGAGGCAGCCATGAAGGAAATGCTTGAGAGGATTAGGATTCAGAAGGAGGATGAGGCAAGGCTGAAGAAAGAGGCAGAAGACAAGATGAAGGAGGAGGTGATGGCAAGGCTGAAGAAAGAGGCAGAAGAGACGATAAAGCAGGAGGAGGAGGCAAGGCTGAAGAAAGAGGCAGAAGAGAAGATGAAGCAGGAGATGGAGGCAAGGCTGAAGAAAGAGGCAGAAGAGAAGATGAAGCAGGAGATGGAGGCAAGGCTGATGGCAAGTCTGAAGAAAGAGGCAGAAGATAAGATAAAGCAGGAGGAGGAGGCAAGGCTGAAGAAAGAGGCAGAAGATAAGATGAAGCAGGAGGAGGAGGCAAGGCTGAAGAAAGAGGCAGAGGACAGGATGAAGCAGGAGGAGGAAGAAAGGCTGAAGAGAGAGGCAGAAGATCAGATAAAGCAGGAGGAGGAGGCAA
Source organism: Cladocopium goreaui (assembly GCA_947184155.2). Taxonomy (NCBI): domain Eukaryota; class Dinophyceae; order Suessiales; family Symbiodiniaceae; genus Cladocopium; species Cladocopium goreaui. Next base: position 301,533 of record CAMXCT020001780.1, read on the forward strand.
GGCTGAAGAAAGAGGCAGAAGAGAAGATGAACCAGGAGGAGAAAGAAAGGCTGAAGAGAGAGGCAGAAGATAAGATAAAGCAGGAGGAGGAGGCAAGGCTGAAGAAAGAGGCAGAAGACAGGATGAAGCAGGAGGAGGAGGAGGCAAGGCTGAAGAAAGAGGCAGAAGAGAAGATGAAGCAGGAGGAGGAGGCAAGGCAGAAGAAAGAGGCAGAAGATAAGATGAAGCAAGAGGAGGAGGCAAGGCAGAAGAAAGAGGCAGAGGAAATGAGGTTGAAATTGCTACATCATGCCCAGGCAGCACAGTCAAGCCTGAAGCCAAAGGCTCCCTCTCAGGAGACCAAGGATGCTGTGGCCAAGATGTTTGGCAACTAGTCAGCAGTAGGTCTCTACCTTTGCCATGGCCCAGCATGAATGTCACACTTCCTCATTATTGCATGCTCACTTTTCACCCAACACCCCAAGCTTTGACCATTAAGGTACCCAGGCAAAGAAGTGAGGCTGCTATGTTATTACAGCCTGCTATGCCCAGTGGATGTTGCCTGGCTTGGGTTGTTGTTTGGGACTGGGAGGGGGGCAGCAAGAAGGTCATGTCATGGCAGCCTACAGGATTGAATAATTACACCTGTAGAGAAAACATATGATGGATATCTGGACATGTATGCATGTATGTATATATAATGATACCTGCATACATAAATATATATGCGCATTGGATATTTATGGCTGGGTGACCAAATCATTATGACATAGCCCAGATAATCTGTTCTTGACATGGAACCATATTTGGCCTATTATGGTGCTAGTGATGCACATGTGGTATGGTTAGTGACAAATACTATGTTCATTTGATATGTTGGTGTTGGGGTGATCAATAGACCATGATTTTCTCTGAAATGGAATTGTTGGACCCAAGGTGTGGTGCTAGTGATGCACATGTGGTATAGTTTGTGACAAAGAGAAGTATGTTCATTTGATATTCTGTTATGTAAATTGGTGGTGGCATGAAAGCAAACCACATCATACTCATGATGTTCTGAAATTGCAGGTGCTGGCCCAAAGATAGTGCAGACTAGTGCAGTGCAAGATATTAAGATACCTGCCATGGCAACAGAAAGCACTCAGATTGACTCAGTGACATCCAGTGTAGAAGCCAGCATTGTGGATGTGGATGATGGGAGTGGTGAGGGGCAATTTGCATTGTCACAGCCATCAGTGCCTGTGACTGTGGAGCCACCAGTTAAGAGGCCTAAGCTGCTAGAGGTGGAGAAGGATTGCTCCAATGACACAATCAAGTGGATTCCAGGGGAACATGGCTTGATCCCATTTGTCAAGGATGCTCAGTTTGGTAAGGTGCACTCTGGCAGGGATCAGATGCAGTTGACCAAGATCTACTCAACCACAATTGTGTCCTGCTTGACTGGGTGTTCAAATGAACTTCCATGTACAAAATGCTGCACCTGCCTGTGTCATTTGCTAAAAGCATATTACATTGAAAAGCAGCAGCTCATTTGATGGGATTCTGGATGTGTTGGGCAAGTTTTGGCAAAAAAAAAGGGGTGGCATCAGCAGGGGCATGGTCCAGAGGTGGAATGATGGGTTTGGGTTCAGCATGTATTCTTCATGAATGGGTTTGGTGAAGGGCTGCTGCAGGATGGCCCTGTCATTTGCCTGGTCTACTGGCCCAGCAAACATCTGAGGCTGTTGGCAGCTGTGGTGCCAATTTGGCAGGACTTGGCAGTGCCTGGCTGCAACTAAAGTGGGTGACCAGCTTTCCTTGTGGAATTGGGTGATGATGTTCACAAGGCTCACAAGTCATGCAGCCTTGTTGTCATTTATGTTTTATTATTTTCATGGTTCATGCACTGGGGCATGTTCATTCTTTCATTGCTTCAGTCTTGGTGGCTGCCAGCCTTTGGCCATGAGGATGTATTTGATGGCCAATTTGGCCATATCTTCGATGTTGTGCTGGCAGGGGCACAGGCAGCTTGGCTCCAGGGCTGGGGGGCAATGTCAAAGAAATAGAAAGGGTATTGCATAATATATATATATATATATTTGAATTACAGGTGTAAAATGAATATGTCATCTGAGTAAAAATAATATGATAGCTGGCCTGCTGGCTGGTTTGGGGGGTATAAGAAATTTCTCTAAGGTGTAAAAAAAACAATGCTGGGAAAAAAAGGGCAGCATTTCCTTCCCCTAGCAGTAAACCAGGGAAGAAAGAACAAGAAAAAAGAGGTTATCCACAAAAGAATTTTTTAGATTTTTTTTTTTAATTTTTTTCTAATGTTTTCTAATGTTTTCTAATTTTTTCTAATTTTTGCTAATGTTTGCTAATGTTTGCTTATTTTGGACTAATGCTGGATGAAACCATGGTGGCCTGGGGGGCCAAATGGTGGTGCAGGGAGGTGAACTAGTGTGGTATGAAATGGAATAGAATGGAATGAAATGGAATGAAATGGAATGTCATTAAATGAAATGGAGTGTCATAAAATGAAATGAACAGTGGGAATGGAATGAAGTGGTCCTTTTGTGCCTGCCACAGCCTAGGATCTTGGGCTATAATACTATGTGCCAGTGACCAGAGACCTTGGATGCAGATGATGCAAAAAAAACAGCTGAAGCAGTCTGAGTATGCAGAGCATTGACACAACATGCAGAATGAAACATAAACCATAACACATATCAGTTGAATGCATGACAGCAGTAGCAGCAGTTGTGCAAGGCATGATGGTGTGTCACTACTAGCAGCTGTAGGCTCAGGGATCTGTATTTAGCATCGCCCAATTTGGTATATCCCACTACTACAGTGTCTCTCAGCTTGTGTTCAGGAAGTGAAGCTGTCCCCACCAATGTCCACCACTAACAGCACTTTTTGCCCCTTATCTGAGGCCCATCATGGTGTCCTCAGCAGTGCCCAAGTTTTCAGGCAATGACCCTTTGATGTCTGGACAATGGCACAGCTGGGGTGGGTGGCTATGGTTTGTCTGGTGCTTCACCTCTGGGTGGAGAGAATGGGTGCCTGCAAGCACTCAACTGGTGCTGTTTATCACCATTGGTGGGGGCCAGGATGTGAGCAGGGAGGAAGTCATCATGAAGACCACCCAGAGTTTGATCACATTACATGAACAGTATGGCCTGGAAGCCTTACATGAGACTGGAAATGGCATTGCCAATGTGATTGAAGAGCAGCTCAATTACACTGCAAATGATAAGAGCAACTGGTACTATGACTCTATTCCTGGTTTGAGTACCTGGCAAAAATATGTTGTCATGTAATCATATACACTGCAGCCATGGCACAGAGAGAATAATAGTTGCAGAAATTGGTTTGGTTTCAGGTGACCTGGGTGAAGCTCAGGTATGAGAATTGCTGAATGACACAATGGTGGTGGTCAACAGCTTGGGCTACACCAGTGGCAACTTGAATATGCATTTAAAATTTAATATGGTGGTAAGTGGTTTTGATGATGGTGTTGATGATATGTGCTGACAACTTCTATGTGATCCATAATGTGATGGATGAATGTTGCTGTGGTGATGGTTGTTCTGTTGTTTTCTGTTGGGTTGGTTTTGTCCACACCAAAAGCCACACCCTTCCATGCAGTGCCATCAACTCAGGATGACTTCTGATGCATGGCCACCAGTGTCATTGATCAGAGCCTTGGAGTCTGGAAAAGCTGGCAAAAGCATAGTGTTGTCAGTCAGAAGGCATGCAGTTCACAGGTGTTGCATAGGTAGTTGTGCAGACATTGGGCACTGGCAGTGAATTCACAAAACATGGCAGTGCAAAACTTGGCACCAGTGTGGTATGGCATGTCCAACCTGTAGTTTTGAAAAGGGTGCTCAAGCCTGTCCACCTGCTACTGGGTGACCTTGGAAAAATGGTGGCCAACAAGGTTAAGAAAGATGGTGCTGCAGCCATTTGCCAGCATTTGGTGACATGAAAAATGGTTTCAGCTGCAAGCAAGAATAGGCAACATGGAATGCTGGGTGATTGATGCTTGGTGGTGCCCAAGCCAAGGTCAAAAAGAAGCCATCAACACCTGTGTCCAAAATGGAGGATGCCACTTGTATGCAAAGTAGTAGGTGTGGGTCCAGTGGGGCAGGCTACTTGTGTGCACTTGGTCAGCTTGTGGCTTGTGCATTCTGAGGCTGAGATTCAGAAGATGTGGCCCTGCTATGATCCACCTATTGGGGCTTGGTTTGAAATTGGCAAGATGACACCTTACATGGAGACCAGCTTGCTGCATGTGACACAACATGCCTCAGGCTGGCTGTCATATCTGCCTGCCCATGCTGGACTTGAAAGGTACTTGTTCAACCACAACAGAAAATTTAGGAGTGTAGCCAAGCCTATGCAGTTGGCCATTTTGCATGCCATTTATGGACTTCCCTCACCTTACAGTTGCTTGGACAGTATAGCTGTGCAGTTTGTGACTGGCTGGTGGATGGTGCCCACTGGCAGCACTTCACATCTTGAGGCTGATTTGGCACCCTGGTCCACCTGGTGGGCAGGCTGCTATTTTTGGATGCAATACCATATTTATTTGTGGCCCCTTGGCTGCAATAGCTTTTACTGGAGCCTGGTGGCACCACTGGTGCCCAGCCCTCCTATAGTTGCCAAGTTCTGAGGCTGATTGGTGCTATGCTGCCAGATATATGTTTGCTGGGCCTTGTGGTTGGGATTGTGCACCTTGGCTAAAGCAGGTTGTGGTGGACCATGCATGAGGCCAGTTGTACCAATGAAGGCTTCTAAGCCCAGTGGCCCAGGTATCAATGTATCCCAGTTTGGCTGCCCTGCACTCTGGCATGAAGCAACTGGGCTTGCATTTGCATTTCAATTCATTGGCACTTAGGGTTTTTAAGTCCACACTGACAGACACCATGTCTTACTGGGTGGGCCTGCATGGCCTTTGGGTGTAGATGAGTCTGGATGGTGTTGAGGCATTGCTGCTGACCCTCATGCAGCTAGAGCTTTGGCAATGGACATGGAAAAAAATGTGCCCCATGTGCCCTGCATGCTTGCACACTCACAGCATGGCCACTGCCAAGCCAGGCAATAATCAGTATTATCACTTGGATGGGCTGCAGGGGATAGACTGTGCATTGGGTCTGGGGGGCTGGCAGTTGCTGGTTGGACCTGGCTGGATAGATTGTGAGTGGAAGCTTGCCAGAGCTCAAGCTTCAATTTGACCATGTCGGCATGATGCAAGGGCTGCACAGCACCATGCATGCTTTAGACAAATCACAGGCATAGTAATAATAAGTGAAGCTAAGGCCCAAACACTTTGGAAATGTGACATAGCAGGTAATGAATGTATGATTGAAGAGGTCTATTTGCCCTGGTGGTTTACCACATCACCCTTGCTAAGCAATGGATGTTGAAGACCCTCCAGGTGATGAAGAGCCAAATGAGCCAGGTCCAACTGACTCAGTAGAGAAACATGCCTTTGTTTTGAAGCTGAACAGATGTAGTCTGGCTGGGCATATCAATGACAATGATTGTGCTGAGTGGGATTGGGGATACATCCCTGCTGCAGTTGGAATGTCATCCAGCAAAGAGTTTAGATATCTCAAACAAAACAGAGAAGAATTTCAGGCAGAATTCCAGAAGGCACAGATCAGCTTTGACGAGTTCCATTACAGGGGCAGAGAGCCCCAATGCAAAGAATCTGAAAAGGGTGGGCATTCCATGGAATCAAGGGGGCTCATCTTGATGCTGTCTTTGCTCCCTCAGAGAAGACAGGTCAGAAGTGAGGTGAAGGCAGCAGCAATGTCACTTTTGGCTTCTGTGATTGCTGCAATGCTGGGCATGGTTGGTGCCACACTGAGATTCACTGCTACCATTTTTGGCACTGATTGGGAGTACCACTCACAGCTGCTCTTGTTTGAAAATGGGTCCACAGAAGGCCTTGGTGCCCTATTTGGCCATCACAGCCTTGCTCAGTCTCTGTGGGAAAAGCTAGGCCAGAAAGCCTGGCATGGCTTGAGAGTAGTTTGGCTGGATTAGAATGTTTTTCTTTCTGAAGCCACTGTGACTTTGGTGATTGCCACCTGCCAGCCCAAGCTGAACTGGTTTCTTGATTTTCTTTGTGTGCCACTCAGGTTTGCTCCAGCTTGGCCCATGCCACCCTGATGGACCTCATGGTGTTTTGCATGTATTCAAAATGTTGTGCAAAAGATGTGTGGAGAGACATTGGTGCTTTCATTTGGCCTGGGCTGCTTTTTATGATTGGCAATGCTTTGGAGCAGTGTGCACGCATGCTAGCAGATACTTCTTCTGAGCCAGCACCATTGTTGAAAACTAAGAAGGGCAGAACCAAAAGAATACCTCTTGGAAACAAATTGTTGCTGCTCAAAAAAAACTCAGGAAGTCCAAGAGCCACAGAAAACTAATCATGGCCAGCCATGATGAGCTGGTGCCTTCACAGGCATCCCTTGTGACTGATGAACCACTCATACATTGCCAGGAATACTTGAAACTACTGCAGAAATGTTTTGGAGGGTCTACTCATCTGCAAGTGAGTTGGGACATGAGCAGCTACTCTGGCCAGGAGGTTTTGGTTGCTACCATATACAGCTACCAAACTGGGCAGTGTGGATATTTGCCTATTCAATTTTTGCTACCAGCAACTTCTGTGGAATTGGATGATGAATTGAAGGCCCTGGCAACCAAGAAGACTATCACAAGGGTTGCTGGGTATGTGGAACTCAGAGGTCTAAGCCATGCATTGGCTGCTGTTGGTAAGCACCTCAGCAATTTCAGGCTGCCTTCTGACCTGCTTTGGAAAGCCTTGGGCAACCACCAAGAAAGAGTTCTGGAACATGGGCAATTTTGGATTGTGGAAAAAGACACTGGAGTAAGAGCTCTTCAATACCCACCTCATTTCAGAGTCCAAGATCAGTCCCTCCTTGTGTCCATCACTGATCAAGGGGCTGTGAATTTAGGAGTGCTTGACTATGCTGTGTACCACCTGGGTTTGAGCATATTAGTGGCATTTGACAGGCAGCACAGGACATATAATGATCTGAAGAGCTCTCTCAAGTTTGCAGGACTGTTCAGGAGCTTTCTTTCCTTCACCCTTCTATTCAACATCAACTATGCCCCAATGGGGTCCAAACAGTGGTTTGAGAGAAAAGCAGCAGCCTTGAAGAATTTCACCCAGGAGCACACCCCTCATACTCAACCATTCTTGGGGCACATGCATCACATATGCTCAGAAAGAATGCTGGCAGAAACTGGTGAGCCTGAGCAAAGGCAACAGCTTTGGGATGACATGGCAATGATGAGAACCTGTCAGGTCCATGGACCTCTAGCTAAGTTGATGAGGTGGTATAGTTGGTGGCAGGGGTGCCAATTCTATGCTGGAGAAGTTTGGATGACAAGGCTCATCATGCTGCACACTACAGGTGTTCAACTTGATGACACAGAGTTGGATGCTAGCTTCACTATGCCAGAAGGTTTGACCCCAAAGGAGGAACTTGCTCACCTGAAAAAAAAAACATGGTGGCTGGGCCCTAGCCCCTGCCCTTGTCAACAAGGAGTCGATGTGGGACAAGCAGCTGATTTATGAATTGGGTAAACCCCTATGGTCACACTATACTGAGATGAGCAGAACTGTCAAGACATGTCAGGACAGGGGTTGCAAAAATGGCATACAAGCAGTGTTGCCTTTCAAGTTGTGTTTTTCATTTTTGTGTGCCCTTGTGGGCCCCTGGAGGATGTTCAGAACCATTTTGTGCAAATGGCACTGGGTGGTTGGAAGCATGAGTTGCTGGAGCTGATGAAGGCTGGCTGCACTGACACCACCACTTTCCAGAACATTTATTTCCAGGATGGCACCAGCACTGACTCCCACTGGCAAAAGCATTCCAAGTTCTTGTTCCACATGCTTGGCAAGAGGGCCAAGTCTGTGCTGGGAACATACATGAAGCCCCCATGGAGATACTCAGCCTTGACAGACCCTGGTCTTGCAGAAAGTGTGCAAGCCACTATGCTGCATGAATGGAATCTCATTTTGGATGCAGAGCTCAAAGCTTCCCAGGGTCAGGACATTTGCATTTTGCAGTCCATGCACTTTCTGAAGAGTTCCTTTGCCAGGCTGCATTTTCTGGCAGCTGAGAAGGATAGCCTTGTGCCCAACTTGCACCACAGCAACTCAGATGCTGCACTTCTCTCAAAGGTGGCAACCAACCACATAGGTGACACTGTGGTTGTGGAAAATACCCATCAGAAATGCAAAGACCTGTTAAGACAGGCAAGGCATGACACAAGCAGTCGGCTTTCAAAGTTCCATTCTGTGATCACCTCAAATGTTTTTGCTGGGAGAAGCTTGCCACATTTGAAAGTTTCTGACATGGACAAGGCCAGGAGTGGGGCAAGCAAGAGACATTTGGGAAGTGTAGTGAAATCTACCCACCCAAACAGCCATCAAATGAGCAAAGAATTCCAAGAAGTGATGAAATACAAAGCTTCCATGCCAGGATTCACTTGGCCCAGCACTTCCCAGGATAGCTTGTTCAATGAGGTGGGGTCTTTGGAGCTACTTCTGCAGTTGGGTGCTGACACTTCTCCAGCAACACTTGGCCCTCCAACTGTCACATGTTTGATTGGGCAGCCAGGGGACTTGGTGGCCAACAGATTGGCCAGTGTATTGCTTGTTGTTGTGGCAGTTGGGCAGCATGCATTTCTAGGATGGGAAGCCCAAGTCCTGCCTGGCAATGGTGATGATTTCATGCAGGCTGCCATGTGCACTTCACCATCAGCACTGCAGTGGCACTTCATTTTGGATTTGGATGACTGGATTTTTGTTCCATCAAAACATGTTTGCTTGAACAGATATGGTCCTTTGGTGTTTGAACAAACTGGGGACCCATGCCCCTTGCTGCTTGCAAGAATACAAGCAGGCTTGCAGCTGACCATCAGGCAGTGCCAGGCTGTTCTCAAGCACTACAAGGTCACAACCACTTCACAGATGAGAAAAAGAGACTACTTCTGGGCAATCTTTAGCATTTTTCTGACAACTGATCAGGAAAAGGACAGTGCCATGGAGAGATCTGGCATCAATCAAGCTGACACTGGTGATGGTGATGATGCACATCAAGAGTTGGATTCTGACTATGAAGAGCTTCTTGAACAACTTGAAGAAGTGAACATGGGAGATGCAGACTTAAAGTCTGAAAAGGCAAAAGTCAAAAAGATGAAGCAAAAGCAGAACATAGACGACATCTTGCTTGACATGCCCAGAGGAGGCAGAGGTCGAGGCAGATTCAGAGCAGGCAAGGGCAAGGGCAAAGGCAAAGGCAGAGGCAGAGGCAAAGGCAGAAACAAAGGCAAAGGCAGAAACCCTTTGTCAGAGGTGCTCCAGCCTTCAGAGGAGGCAAATGATGCTGTGAATGTTGACAAAAAGGATGAAAATACAGCTGGTGTGGCTGGCACTGCTGAGCCTTTGGAACAGGCATCAGCCTCTGGTGCTGCCCTGGATGAGAATCTTGGAGATAGTTTTTTTGGTGAGAGCATTGGTGACCCTGGGCAGCCTTCAGCATCTTCTTCAGGTCCTGCCTTTGCTGACACCATGGAGTTGGGAGACCCTCCAGCAAGTGCTGGAGATGGTGCTGGGCCTGTGGATCCTCCTTCTTCAGGTCCTTCCTTTGCTGACACCATGGAGTTGGGAGAGCCTCCAGCAAGTGCTGGAGATGGTGCTGGGCCTGTGGATCCTGGAAATGCTTTGGTGCCAGCAGGGCCAGGTGAGGAGGAAACTGTGAAAAGAAAGAAGGGGTCATGTTTCAAACACTATGAATCTCCTCACCACCTTCTTGACCCACTGGCCCCACCAATGACCAAACTGAGCCTCAACTGCACAGACCATCGATTCACCATCAACTTCAGACAGCAAGCCACATGTGCTGAGTGGAAGTTGCCACAGTGGTCCAAGAAAACATTTTCAAAAAGTTTCTCAGCAGATAGCTGGCAAGAAGCTCTAGAAGAAGTGCATGCTTATGCCTGGAACAAATGGAAATATGCGAGCAAAGAGAAAGACTTTCAGCTGAAAGGGTCTGAAAAAATTCAAGAGAAAAAGGATATCTCACAAAAGACCAGAGATGGATTGCAGGAGTGGATTGACCAGTTGCCAGCCAAAAGAAAGCAAGGCAAGACTGAGTGAACCAATGCAGCAGAAAAAATGAGCAGCAGCAGCAGCAGCAGATGAGCTTGTGATGGGACTTTGGGGCATTTTCTGGAATGATTCTGAATGGTGTTTGTCTTTCTGGAATTTTGTGTAAGGTTATCTAATTTTTCATAACTTTCTGGAATTCAGTATTATTGGTAACTTAGTTTCATGAAGTTCCTCCTGATGAGGGCCATGGGCCTCACAAATGAAAATAACCAGATGGTATGTGTTTTTTGTTTGGAGAATCCAAACATGAGATATATTGGGGATATAATGGGTATCTAGTGGGGATATAATGGATATAACATAAGCATTACAATGGGTACCCTCTGGTAATTTAACATAACTATGGAAAATCACAATGTTTCACTGAAAAATCAACTATAAATGGTCATGTTCAATAGCTATGTTAAATTACCAAAGGTTATGCCCATTGGGTTCCTGTATCATAACCCATCCCACATGGGAGTTTTTGTTGAGCCAAACAATGCCTTGCATCATCCCTTGGTCACCCTGGGGGTTCATGTTGGTGGTCATGTTGGATCGGTTCATGTCGGGTGGTCAATTTCCTAAACCCCAAGTTGGGATGGTTGGTGTAGGGTACCCTCTGGTAAACAAACATAGTAACATAGCTATTGAAAATGCCCATAAAAATAGTGGATTTACCCATTGAAAATGGTGACTTTCCACAGTTATGTTAGTTTACCAGAGGGTAAACCAACAGTTCGATGTGGAAAATCCATGGAAAACATCGAGGAACATGATCTACAAATATATAGTCGTGGGCTTTTCCACATCTGTATTAGTTTATAGGAGGCTAATTATGTTTTCTTTACCTCATAAAGATTGTTTTTGTTGTCGCAGAAGAGTTCATAGCTGATTAGCGCCGTTTAAATGGGATGATTATGCTTGGAAATGAACTCCACTAAAAGTGGAATATATATATATATATATATATATATACACGTACGAGTAAAAGGAGAAATGGTTTTGTCCGAAAATAGGGTCGGTATCTCTAAGTGCAGTGGTTCATCGTGATTTTCCACCTAAAAACTGACCTGTTCAGGATATCCCATATTACCCCATTGATGGACTAACTATACAACCCTGAAATTTATCGGGGTCTTTATGGTGAGGAGGCTTGTTTTATCCGGTCACTTTGCAGTACCTCAAGGATTGGTCGGGAACTCTCGGCTTGCTATGGACTGTGGAAGAATATGTATGTCACTGAAGCAAACTATCGATAGTGGATTTTGGTGGGTTCATTGGTGCTTGGTCTTAATATGTCTTGATGTTTGAGCCAAATGGCAACCTTGGATTGGTGATCAGTGACCATTCGGCAGTTGAACTAGTTGTGTGCTCTCCAACCCGTTGTGGCATGGCATAGCAACTGATTGCTCGGGGACGGCGCTGTTCAGCAGCTTCACGGGTTGAGAACTTCCCGTCGTTGTGGCGTTTCCGTTGAATTGCTAGTCAGCTAGTCACAGCTGATGTAGATAATGGAGGAGGACCCGATTTTTGAGTTGACATTTTGCGCTCTCCATTATCCACCACTCTTGTTCCATGAGGTCAGTCTTGACATGGCTTGGCTTCAAGATTGGTCGATCCCTTTGACAATGGGTCCGGGATGCAGCCTCAATGGCCGGAAATTGTCTCCAGAGACCGGCCTGTTACACATGTTGAGATCGCCTGACATTTTCTGGAAAGAATTGGCCAGGTACCTCAACGTTGAATTATTTTTTAGAACCAGGTTGCCTAAGAATTCAATATTTAGATTTGATCCAATTCATATCCAAGATTGGTCATGTAAAGCATCCCAAATCCATCCAAAAACCAACTAGATTATTGTGAGTTATCCAAATGTTCTCGGTTCAATCCTTGAAAGTTTGCAGAAAATGCTGACAAGACATCTCTACTAAGGTTGGGCCCCCAAACCGATTTATAACTAGGACAACTATGTTGTATGGTAGATATATTATATATATATGTAAAGAATATTGCTTGTAAACCTTGACTGGTGGGACCCACCTTCCACTAACAAATGGTTATACAGCCATGTAGTTATAGTTGTTATATCCCAATTTATGGGAGGTGTCCTGGTGGTTATGTCAATTTGCTGGAAATGGGGCACCTCAAAAATACCGGTTCGTTATCATTCTCCCATTAAGAGGACAATTTTGGGGTATACACTCTTGTAAACTACCATAACCTGGTTGGTGGTTTGGAAATGTTTGGAACATTTTTTATTTTTCCATATATTGGGAATGTCATCATCCCAACTGACGAACTCATATTTTTCAGAGGGGTAGGTATACCACCAACCAGCAACTATTGAAAAACACTACCTCTTAATAGCTAAATCATCGACCTAAGTGGCCGATGGCTTCGGACTCAAACTGTTAGTTTACTGGAGGGTACCCCATTTTCAGACACACCTCTAGTGGTTATACCATGTCAGTTATAATGGTTGTACAGTGGTTATATGGTGATATATCAACGCCTGGGAGTTCTTACCATGATTGCACCCGCATTCACACAGGATATTACAGGATGGTTCCCCCCAGTTATAAGTTGATTTATAAGTTCATCTAAATATGTCATTATACTGGTTGGTGGTTTGGAACATTTTTTCCCTAAATAGTTGGGATGATGATCCAATCTGACTTTCACATTTTTCAGGGGGGTTGAAACCACCAATTAGTTATAATTAAGTATCATATACTCTTGTTCTAACACATTGATTTCTACCAACTTCGCAAACGAACCTGGGCCCCCATCCACTCTTCACCGCAGCCGGTGGTCTCCAGGTGAACTTCGACGAGGGTTTCAACGAGCGCACGGGAAAACCCAAGGCTGTGAACGTCACGGGCGGCACTGGCCCCGTAGGCGCACGGCGGCGTGGCGCCGGAGGAAGTAATTTTTTAAAGGGGAAAAAATGCAAAGAAGCGGACAATTAAGAAGCAAAATGGGGATTTACCAAAAAAAAATGATTTCAATTGATTTAATGAATCTGGGATTGTTGACCGAACAAAGACCGGGGATTGTTCCAAAGATGAGGAGTTCACCGAAAAATTGGGATCTAGCATGATCTCACCAATGGGGATCTATGGGAATCTAACCAGAAAATGGAGATGTCATGTGATGTCATTATCGAGTATGAAGGTTTAGGAATTCAACAGAAATGCGGATCAATAATATATGTATATATATATAACATCAAAGTAGAAAATCCGATTTAACTGAAGGGAATTCACAATCTCATTTTTGGAGAGTCAATCATGATACTGATCTAAGCCGCAAACAGTTACTGGGGTTACTGGGGTTACCTTCCCCATTTCAACCCATCTATAGATAACTGTAGATGAGCATTCGATTTTTTTGAACTTGAATGCCGATTCCCATGAACTGTTGTGTTTCAGAGAGAGATGCAATCCAAAACTTGGCAAACTGACTGGTGCATGACAGGTACAGGTCATTTTAAGCAATCACTGGAGGAATCTAAAGCCCAGCCATTGGAAGGTGCCGAGCCATCAAATTCAACCAACGGCCAGCTAACCTGACTGCATGGGTGTTTTATTCGTTGATCCCATCCAAATTACCCTCGGGTTATTTAACAGTTTACCATGGGAGCCATGGCCCATAGAAATAGATGGTTTACCGAACTTGAAAATGGTGGATCTTTCCATGGCGAACTGTTAGTCATAGCCAGAGGGTAATATATATATATATATATATATATTAAATAGCTATGAACATGGGCGATTTACACCGACCAGGACCATCTGACCAAGGTGCTCGTCTGACGCTCTCGAAGTCTCCCTGGGGATGGAAAAATTATCCCCAGGTCTTGGTCGTATTGGTACCCTCTGGTAAACATACAAAAAGCGATTGAACATAGCCATAGAAATAGTGGATTTTCCCATGAATAGCATGGTGATTTCCCATAGTTATGTTAGTTTACCAGAGGGTAATCAGTATTCTTGGGATCCCCAAATCAAGTTTCATCCACTGCTACTAGGTCGTTATTTCTACAATATTTCTAGCCCAATTTTTAGTAGTGGGGATGATTTGACCGATGGATCAATGGATCCCACTACAGTAACATACAAGGTGGTGCCCCCCCTCAGTTTTGAGTCGGTTATAAACCCATGAAAACTGTAGTATAATTATCACCAACAAAAACTTATTGGAGTTATTTGATGTTATTTGCACCAACTGAGCTATCGAACGGGGGCAGACATACGCCGCCAAAATCTCCGCCACAGGAAAGGGTGAAGGAGAAGGTGGAGGCTTGGGGGTCAATTTTGGGCGAAGGATTTTTCGGAAGATTGTAGCATGTAAAATAGAGAGGGTGGTCATGGAAACTATGTTTTGCTCAGGTGTTTCCAAATGCGATCATGTGTGTTTCTAGCGTTTGACTTCTCAAAGCTGCTAGCTCAAGCACCAGCTCTCGTTAAGGTCTCGACATTCTTTCTGGCAGCTAATTACGTAGCGAACTGGAAAATCACCATGATTGCTTGGTAAATCATCACAAATTATCTATAGATGGTTCGTTTTTAAGTAACCAGAGGTACCATTTTGATCAATTGCGTATCATTTTCTCCGATGTTGGTTGGTCCAAAATCCTTTGATTTCTCCCTGATTGAGAGGTTGAAACCCTGTGAGTACCCCTAGCTTCGTGTTGGTTGCACTCCCATTTGTTGCATGGTTAATATTCGCATCCCGATTGGTTAACAACCCCAATTTGGCTGCTCCACATCACCGTGTTCGTTATACACTCACATTTGGGTTCACATTTTTTTGGGTAACATTTCGATCAACCCAAAAATATACATATAAAAGTTCGAAACTTGGTCATCATGGCGTCTCAGTGTCACAAAAAAACATCCAACGTTTCATATGTGCAAAATACGATCTTTTAGGGAACCCCTAGAAATAGTTTCTATAATGATTGAAGAAAGTCATTACCCGATCTTGCTCTGCAAGGTGGAAAGGGCAAAGGTAAGCGTGGCGACAAGGGCAAAGGAGGCCACATCTTTGGGGCTAATATGGTAAACCCTGGTTGCCATAAAGAACTACCAGTTGGGGAATGATAGTTACCACCCACCCATCTAGAATCTATAGTGGTATTAATATTGGGTTTACCACAGTAACATGATGGTTCACATGATTTGAGTTTTTCAAATTGCTCGGATGGAACCCAAATAGTGATCATTTCCAATTCTGAGAGATCCGAGAGGTGAGAACTTCAGGGTGCCCTTGATGAGGTGGGTGATGTTCCATATTCGTGATGTTTCATGTCTATCTGGAATGATCCACCGATGGTCAAGAGTTTCGGAACGGCTTGAAGTCAGTAATCATACATAAGTCGGGTTTTGCAATCAACACTGGTTGGTGGTTTGGATTTTTTATTTTTTCCAGATATTGGGAAGAATCATCCCAACTGAATAATATTTTTCAGAGGGGTTGAAACCACCAACCAGAACAATTCGAAAAGGATCTTGCCACAAAAATAGGGAGCAACTTCGCTGAAAATCTCTGACCATGGGATGACTCAGATGGAATGGTGAGTTCCATGGTTGTTTGAAATCAGCCGACAATGTTACCCTCTGGTAAACTAACATAACTATGGAAAATCACAATGTTTCATGGAAAAATGAACTATATATAGCAATTTTCAATCCCTAGCCATCCCAAACACATGCTGAACATATGCTTCCCATGTCGTGCACATGCTGATTGATTCCGAAAAATGGGCCTGCCCAAAAACCATGCTCAGGGAAAAGTGGCTATTAATAGCTATGTTAAACTAGCAGAGGGTAAACCGCAACAACAAACCTGCTATGTTTCATCAACGAAATTATCGCAAAGAATTCCATTCGGAGTGCCACATCCTAAGGAAACTACAAACCATGGAGTGTTCAACATATCATAAACCATTTGACATGTTTAAACATTACGTAGTTCATGTTATATCCTACATATTCTGGTTGGTGGTTTGGAACATGTTTATGCATGTTTTATTTGTCCATTCAGTTGGGAATTTCATAATCCCAACTGACTTTCAGATTTTCAGAGGGGGTGGTATACCACAAACCAGTATTTCATGTTATATCCATCCAAGAATCGAAATTGATTACATGTTGATTTTATCCTACTTTCACTGGAGATTTAAATGTTATATCCTACTTGAACATTTACATGTTATATCCATCATGTTATATCTGTTGAAAATCTCCATGTCAACCATTGAAAGTTGATCTCCGAGAACAACCTCTCCGCATGTTTTTCCGCCAGGTCCTAAGCAACTGCCAGGCGCAGCCCTGGCACTGTGCAGAATCTGTAGCCCAAAACATAGCTGGTTAATGAATGTTAATGATCCCAAAATATCCCAAAATATGGTAAGAATTTAACATCGATCGGAAAATGGATGATACTCGGATATGATATAATCGGTTTTGACCCTATATTGGTTGATTTCATGGGATGTACATGGTATTTTCATAGGGATTCTTTGGAGTTGTCTAATTTGTTGTGGTGATATTGGGCTGCACATCAAGTCTTTTGCACCAACAAAGGCTATCATGGAAAACCAGCCACTGATCAAACCATTGGTGCGATCAAAGCCATGTTTCCCATGCTTTCCCACTACTACTCAGCCCTATACCCATCAACAATGGGTTAATATGGAGGTTTCCTGACCCCAAATCATCCAATTTGAGATTTTCCATGAAATAAACCATCCAGCTATTGGGGGATCCCCCATTTTATGGAAACCCCCCATATATCACTTACAAACCATTACAAAGCCATATATTGTGCTTTCTCATACTCATGGATGAGGGATTCCTTTTTACGATATAATTACTATCATTACTAAGCCTTATACAGGGCTTTAACAAGTGTACTATAATTCCTGTCATTACTAAATGATCTAAATGATATACTATCATTACTATCATTTCTATCAACAAAGGTTTTTAAAAAATGTTTCCCACTAAGCCACAGGCCTCGCCGGCCTGAATGGTGGCCTGGCCGTTGGGCCCCTGCCTGGCTCCCCCATGCCCTGTGGGCCCTGCGGACCTTGCGCAGGCGACGGGAAAAAACTTGGGAAAACCCGGCGAAACATGGGGGAAGTCCACGTAAAACGGGAAAAAACCCGGGAAAAATGGTGGTAAAATGGGGAAGACCTGGGAAAAATTATGGGTTTTGCCAGCAAAAAGCAAAGGTAAACCATCGAAAGTTGGGTCGAAACTAGGTTTGAGCATGGAAAATATGTCTAAAAGCATATCGTTCAAGTTCTGGCCTTTGCCCTCAACTATTGCCAGGTAGACTGTTGATAGGGGTCCCAAATAGAAAGAGAAGTGATCGCCCTTTGTTTCGAGGATGAGGAATGTGTCTATCTATTTTTGTGGGACCTGTTTGATGCATATATGATTATATGCATGTATAGAAAAAGAATGAAAAAGATACAGATAAAGATACAGATACAATTTTATCCGTACACATAAGCATGATGATTACAGATGTATATATATATATATATATACGCCCTTATATTGTGCCCACCCCTACGTGTATATACCTATCTATATATGGATAGACATATACATATTTGTATATATATATATATACATATATATATATATGTATACATGCATGGCACATATGTGCAATATACTTCCACATATGTATGTATGCATGAGATCAATACTTTCTTTATTGCATATGCATGAAAATACTCATAGATTAGCTTAGATTAGACTTAGATTGCTATAGTTTGCGATGTTTCACTCGTATACATCATAGATACAGTACATGTCTTGGTGCCCCCCAGTTATAAATGAGTTATAAGTTATAATCCCATGAAAACTGATATATCACCAACAAAAACCATAATTAACAATAGATATATCTACGTATAGTATCGTATAGTATATCACCTATATCTAAGTTGGTGCGTTTATAACTCCATCCTATTAACTATAGATACTGGTTGGAGGTTTCAAACATTTTTTATTTTCCATAATATATGGGATAATCCCAACCCCATTGACGTTCATATTTTCAAGATGGTTAAAGCCACCAACCAGTTATTGATCGATATAGAATACCATGGCCTTATATGGTACAGTACCTCTATTTTAGGATCCTGGAATGACCATTGATATATCCCATATATCATTAGCTAATTGGAGTTATAAACGCACGCACCGAGCGCTTCCGACCTGGAAAACCACCCGCCAGGTGGCTGCGGTTTGCCGGGTGCTGGACTGATGGTTCTGGCGTTGGTTGATGTCGTTACCTTGCAATGGTTTATAGCTAGCTAAAACGAAATGCTGGTAGTGGTTATAGCATTGTTATAGCTGTATAAATTCCATGTTAATGAGTTATATACCATTATATACCGTAACAAAATTCAATGGTTATCCATTCAAAATGCTGGCTGATTCATGACAGCTAAGTGTGTGCATTTTTTCCTTGCTGAACTCTTGGATTCATGGAGATATAACGAAGTAGTTCATTAATGTTTTTTTTGAAACCAACAAAACATCACTGGCTCCAGTTTGTAGAGGATCTAAGCATGTTTAACCAAGGATTCATTAGTGAGCTATTGGACCATTGATTATGAGTAAATGTGCTTAGTAAGTGGGCTTAGTGCACCCAAATGGGATGAGCACTTTTGAGCCATCGGATGATCCTCTGATAAGACTATCGCTGTGGATTGGTTAAAGGAGTTATACCCTCTGGTAAATTAACAGTTGGACCCTCAAAAGTTAGCATTTTTTTAATGGAACTAATCTTTCAATCCCTATCTGTCAGGGTTTAATTGTTTGGAGTTATACTAATTGGTTTATTGCGGATTATGAACTAACCCAGAAGAGAAATATTTACACATCAACCAGTATAATGAGTATAATGAGATGGGATATGGGCATTTCTCATGGCACAACTGGGGAAGGCTTGGATGAAAAGAAGTTCAACCATCAAAATTGGGGTTTTGGCCAACAGAATGTGGAGATTTAACAAAAACAATCTGGGCACAATCATTGGTGCTGGGTGGTTTCTCAACTTTAGTGTGTTGCTACAAATAGGAGCATATAACAACCAGCGGTTTCTTTTTTGTCAGGGTATCCAAGATTGGCAATGGTTAGAAAAAATGGTGCCCATAGTCATGGGTCGGATAGTTTTTAGAACAACATTGTCAGCCAGAAATTCTACTAGACAAACCAGAAGGGGAATCTAATGAA
Source organism: Cladocopium goreaui (assembly GCA_947184155.2). Taxonomy (NCBI): domain Eukaryota; class Dinophyceae; order Suessiales; family Symbiodiniaceae; genus Cladocopium; species Cladocopium goreaui. The sequence goes on from CAMXCT020001780.1 coordinate 320,958, forward strand.
CCAAAAGGTGATACCCCATCCATGACCAAACTGAATAGTTAGCCAACAAAAACTGGTTGGTGGTTTGGAACTTTTTCCCGAGAGCGTCTGAGCGCAGGGTTCTTCCAATAGTGGGGGTCTGTAAAACATCTTCTCATCTTCACATCTTCTCTCACATCTGCTCATCTTCACATCTTCTCTCACATCTTCTCTCACATCTTCTCTCACATCTGCTCATCTTCAAATCTTCTCTCACATCTGCTCATCTTCACATCTTCTCTCACATCTTCTCTCACATCTGCTCATCTTCAAATCTTCTCTCACATCTGCTCATCTTCACATCTTCTCTCACATCTTCTCTCACATCTGCTCATCTTCACATCTTCTCTCACATCTTCTCTCACATCTGCTCACCTTCATCTGCTGTTCTTCGCATCTTCTCTCACATCTGCTCATCTTCACATCTTCTCTCACATCTTCTCTCACATCTTCTCTCACATCTGCTCATCTTCACATCTGCTCATCTTCACATCTGTTCATCTTCACATCTGCTCATCTTCACATCTGCTCCTCTCTTCACATCTGCTCATCTTCACATCTTCTCTCACATCTTCTCTCACATCTGCTCATCTTCACATCTGCTCATCTTCACATCTTCTCTCACACCTGCTCATCTTCACATCTTCTCTCACATCTTCTCTCACATCTGCTCATCTTCACATCTGCTCATGTCCACATCTTCTCTCACATCTGCTCATCTTCACATCTGCTCATCTTCACATCTTCTCTCACATCTGCTCATCTTCACATCTTCTCTCACATCTTCTCTCACATCTGCTCATCTTCACATCTTCTCTCACATCTTCTCTCACATCTGCTCTTCTTCACATCTGCTCATCTTCACATCTTCTCTCCTTTCTCTCTCCCTTTTCTCTCTCTCGCCTTCTTTATCTTTCTCTCTTAAGGCCGAGGGTGGTGCCGGCGGCGAGTCACGAAACGTCAACCCTTTCGCACGAAATGAGGGTCGATCGTCAAAAACTGACGAAAAATTGCGATTTTACTTGTGCCGGAGCAACCCTTTCGCACGAAATGAGGGTCGATCGTCAAAAACTGAGGAAAAATTGCGATTTTACTTGCCCCCGAGCAACCCTTTCGCACGAAATGAGGGTCGATCGTCAAAAACTGAGGAAAAATTGCGATTTTACTTGTCCCGGAGCAACCCTTTCGCACGAAATGAGGGTCGATCGGCAAAAACTGAGGAAAAATTGCGATTTTACTTGTCCTAAGCAACCCTTTCGCACGAAATGAGGGTCGATCGTCAAAAACTGAGGAAAAATTGCGATTTTACTTGTCCTAAAGCAACCCTTTCGCACGAAATGAGGGTCGATCGGCAAAAACTGAGGAAAAATTGCGATTTTACTTGTCCTAAAGCAACCCTTTCGCACGAAATGAGGGTCGATCGGCAAAAACTTAGGAAAAATTGCGATTTTACTTGTGCCGGAGCAACCCTTTTGCACGAAATGAGGGTCGATCGGCAAAAACTGAGGTAAATTTGCGATTTTACTTGCGCCGGACTTGTCTGTGTGTAAAAGCGTCTGTGTGTAAGAGTCTCTGTGTGTAAAAGTGTTTGTGTGTAAAAGTGTTTGTGTGTAAAAGTGTTAGTGTGTAAAAGCTTCTGTGTGTAAAAGCTTCTGTGTGTAAAAGCGTCTGTGTGTAAAAGACTGTGTGCACAAGCGTCTGTGTGTAAAAGCGTTTGTGTGTCAAAGCGTCTGTGTGTAAAAGCGTCTGTGTGTAAAAGCGTCTGTGTGTAAAAGCGTTTGTGTGTAAAAGTGTTTGTGTGTAAAAGCCTCTGTGTGTAAACGTGTGTGTGTGTGTAAACGTGTCTGTGTGTAAAAAAGCGTCTGTGTGTAAACACGTCTGTGTGCAAGAGTGTTAGTTTGTAAAAGCGTCTGTGTGTAAAAGCGTCTGTGTGTAAAAGTGTTTGTGTGTCAAAGCGTCTGTGTGTAAAAGCATCTGTGTGTAAAAGCGTCTGTGTGTAAAAGCGTCTGTGTGTAAAAGCGCCTGTGTGTAAAAGCGTCTGTGTGTCAAAGCGTCTGTGTGCAAAAGCGTGTGTGTGTAAAAGCCTCTGTGTGTAAAAGCGTTTGTGTGTAAAAGCGTCTGTGTGTAAAAGCGTCTGTGTGTAAAAGCGTCTGTGTGTAAAAGCGTCTGTGTGTAAAAGCGTCTGTGTGTAAAAGCGTCTGTGTGTCAAAGCGTCTGTGTGTAAAAGCGTCTGTGTGTAAAAGCCTCTGTGTGTAAAAGCCCCTGTGTGTCAAAGCGTCTGTGTGTAAAAGCATCTGTGTGTCAAAGCGTCTGTGCGTAAAAGCATCTGTGTGTAAAAGCGTCTGTGTGTAAAAGCGTCTGTGTGTAAAAGTGTTTGTGTGTAAAAGTGTTTGTGTGTAAAAGTGTTTTTGTGTAAAAGCGTCTGTGTGCAAAAGCGTCTGTGTGCAAAAGCTTGTGTGTGTAAAAGCCTCTGTGTGTAAAAGCGTCTGTGTGTAAAAGCGTCTGTGTGTAAAAGCGTCTGTGTGTAAAAGCGTCTGTGTGTAAAAGCCTCTGTGTGTAAACGGGTCTGTGTGTCAAAGCGTCTGTGTGTAAAAGCGTCTGTGTGTAAAAGCGTCCGTGTGTAAAAGCGCTTGTGTGTAAAAGCGTTTGTGTGTAAAAGTCTCTGTGTGTAAAAGCGTCTGTGTGTAAAAGAGCCTGTGTGTAAAAAGCATCTGTGTGTCAAAGCGTCTGTGCGTAAAAGCGTCTGTGTGTAAAAGCGTCTGTGTGTAAAAGCGTCTGTGTGTAAAAGCTTCTGTGTGTAAAAGCGTGTGTGTATGTAAAAGTCTCTGTGTGTAAAAGTGTTTGGGTGTAAAAGTCTCTGTATGCAAAATCGTCTGTGTGTAAAAGCGTCTGTGTGTAAAAGTCTCTGTGTGCAAAAGCGTCTGTCTGTAAAAAGTTCTGTGTATGAAAAACTTTACAAAAATACGATGCAAACTATTGTCTTGTACTAGTCATATATTGTCTTGATACTACTCTTCTCGTCTGCCTATAATACATCTTTATCATATTATCTTGTAATATAGTGTCTCCATACTAACAACAGAAGACTCTGCTCCTCTACGCTCTCGGGCCATCCGTCGTCTAGTTTTCCCATATATTGGGAATTTCATCATCCCAACTGACGAACTCATATTTTTCAGAGGGGTAGGTCAACCAACAACCAGAAAAGGATCTTTCCTCCATTCTTGGACGGATGTCTGATCCGCACAGTTTGATTTACCCTCCGGTAAACTAACAGTTTGCTGTTGAAAATGGCCATAGAAATAGTAGATTTACCCATTAATAGCATGGTGATTTTCTATAGTTATGTGAACGTTTATCAGAGGGTATAGCTTCGGCCTGGGGATTGCCATTTATATCCCACCAAAAGTTGTATCGCACCAATCCCCGCGACATCATGGAGTATGTCATGGAATATGTCCGTCCCTGTTATTGGCCAAAAGTCTAGGGCCAATATGCCAATGTCACAGCTGGGGATATACATCTTCGCGTTCCCAAACTTGGATGGCTAGTTTAAATGCAAAATAACCATAACCAGCAAAAGACTTGTTGATTGTGGATTAATTACCAAAGATTGACCACGTTCATACATATGCATCAAAACCTATCTATCTGCCTTGAGGTATTTTTGGAATATCAGCAGGTGCATATCAAACGAATGAAAATTCCGTTGAAACCTGTGATTGCAATGTTGAAATACCCTCTGGATCCCTCTGGTAATTTAACAATGTGCTATTGAAAATGGCCATAGTTATAGTGATTTTCCATCGTTTTTTGTTAACGTTTACCAGGCCGGGTAGATGAGTTTCCAAGCGCCTTAACGATGCCTGGAACATCCTGGAACCTGAAAGAATCGTTTTACTAAACAAATCTGGGATTCATCCTATTCATATTAACCATTCATAACCTATGAATAGTGCTTCTTAATGGTTATTAATGGTTAATAAAAAGTATTCCTGGCTGGTGGTTTGGAACCATGGAATTTTGAATGATTTTCCAGAAACAGGGAAATGGAATAATCATCCCAACTGACGAGCTTATATTTTTCAGAGAAGTAGGTATACCACCAACCAGGTTTTGCTAAAAGTGACGGTTTAAAGATTAGTGAAATTGTATCGAACATTGTACACACCGTCTCGAAATAGCGGGCCTTCAAAGACGTAGTGTGTCCTGTTGTTTGAACAATGGGGTTTTCTCGAACATCCACTTGTTTCTGAGCAAACTTTTCTTTTATATTTGATTGTCTTGGACTCTTGGACTGGTGTGATTTGAATAATTATGTTCGAAGTGGTTTTGGCGATAAGTGGGAGAGTTCATTGGATATCGAAAGTTACATATAGTTTATCAAAGTTTATCATTCCACACTATCTAAGCTGATAGCTTCTACAGGTGGCTTGAGAATCTGGTTTCGATGAGTGAAGTGACCTCATCAGATCTGTTGCTACCGATAGAGAGCTAGGTGGCCGATGGGCTAGAAATAGTCCCTGGAGCTTGGTTATTTCAAGATGGCTCAAGTGGTGATGTGCAATCAGACATGATTCTACAAACTGGGGCGGAGATCAACAGATTGGATGTTTCTATCTCAGCCGTCAGCAAGATGGTGTTTCATTGAGCATACAGAATTGTGAAGGAACTGGCAACGCCGAATGACGATGAAACATTGATTTGAACCGGGAAGGTCTTATCGAGTATAGATACAAAAGTGTTTGAACCAAGCGGGGGGCTTTCCAGCAAGATCTTGAGCGGTGAGGTTATTTCATCCGGATTGGGGGTAATCCTCTTGACACCAAGCTGAACAAGAAAAATATTGAAAGGTTGCTTATGTGCGATTTATCCAATATTCCTCTTCAAACTTTGCACAAAATCGCATCAGCAGATGATTTTCCTTTGGCTGAAACTTTGAAGCAAATGTGCCAATTGACCAGATTGGTAAAGCGTTTGATCAAACAAGACGTTAGTGACTGTTTGGTCAAGGGAATCAAAAATCTGGAGAACTGCCGATCTGTTGGTGATTGCAGCCATTGTCTCATGACCAGGCTGTAGTCTCCCAGTTTATGCAGGGTGTTTTCCCTTCCAAGAATGTTTTTCCCTGCTTTGATTTGTGACATTCGCAGTTATCATGCCCATGTTATCTTCCTATGGTTTTCCTTTCTGTTCCATTTACTTCCTATCATTTCCTTACTTGCCTTTAATTTGACAAGTAATTATGTACTCATTATTTCCCAATTAGTTCCCTACTGTTTCCCTGCTATTTATATACTCGTCTACTGGTCAGCCGCAACTTCCCACTGGTGCATCTCAGCTTTTGCATCCTCTTCATCGTCAAATTAGTCAAATCCAATGCTTGTCGTGTTCAAATCGCAATCTTGGGCTTAAACTCCATTAAAACCCAAATTCTCAAGAGTTGAAGCTCATTATTGTTGCTTTTATACCCAATACATATATATATATATAATTATTTATATATATATATACACACACACCATTAAATTGTTCCCATTCCTTTCAAGGAAAAAAACCTGCCCCTTCCGCAGGAAAGCCTATGGCCATGCCCGGCTCCGGCGGGGCGAAGACGGGCTTGGTGAAGCCGCTTGGTGGCGGATCACGTTCCAATTTCCAGCAATGGGAAGATCATGGGGGTATTAGGAAAAGAACATTGGTTTAGTATGGGGTAATGATGGTTAATGATGGTTAATGATGGTTAATAATGGTTAATAATTGTTAATAATGGTTAATAATGGTTAATAATCTCTGGTTGGTGGTTTGGAACCATGGAATTTGATGTTCCCCTTCCTAGTTGGGATGATGATCCAATCTGACTAATAAATATTTTTCAGGGCGGTGGCTCAACCACTAATTTGTTTGAATTGGAGGTTGAAGATTGGATAATCTCCATCAAACAATTGGATTTCATGATATTTAATGGGATGTTTTTTCAGGGATATTAACCTCCATGTTTTTTCGCGTAGCCAGGGAACATGGCCCATTTAAAGTTCAATAGTTTAGTTGTGTTTAGTTATTGAAACCGGTGATGTTTATAGTTATGTTGAATTACAAGAGGGTAATAGGCTACCAGAGGCTGATGGGAATACATATAGTCAAGTTGTTCCATCCTGTTATAGGTGATAGGTGCATGATAGCGACAAGGCTCATAAATTTACCAAACTTGACCTCTTAGTTTACCCCACAGGACTTTCGTCAAGTCTAATATAAGCCAGTTATAAGTTGGGGACCCCTGCAACAAGTTGGGATTATTTTGGGCCCCGGTGAATGATCTCCATAACTGAAACATCCTGGAGATGGGGTCCCGTTTTTCTCTGGGATTGATGGATCACCCAATTTACCAATGGTCATCCGGGTTCCAGGTATATGTAGTATGTACATTCAACGTTGTCTAAAAATACGGTGGGGCTAGCGCATGCCCTATTGTCGATTCGATTCGGAATAGCTTATGTGATACAATGGGGTATAATATGTATAATGGGATCTACGTCAGTACATGGGTATACACAGTGCAGTGGTCAATGCTGGGCAAGACTTAGGACTACCCCGGTACCAGATTTTCTCCCTTGGGGATCACCGGACAAATATGGTGAAGAATGTGCAGGATGGGGCCCCCAAGATAGCGTTCAGTTGCCTTATAAGTGGCTGAATTCTATGGTTTATGGTAGATATAACTATAGTTAATGGGGATTATAAGGGTGTATAAACAAACTTATAACTGCGGGGCCCCATCCTGTGGGAATATTGGGGGGATAGATACCTTCAAACAATCTGGATTTATTTGCCATAGACTTAGATGATGTTTGATCATGTTTTATGATGAGGGAAATGGGAATATATGCTTTGAAGCATTCTGGCTATAATCCCATGCCATCTCAGAGAAGTCTCAGAGCTACGATATGTTCTGATCAACCTTGCTTTGATTATGTATTCAGCCACACTTTGATGTTTATCCTTTTTGGGATTAAATAGGTAAACACCATGTTTCACTACAGGTTAAACTGTTGGAAGGGGATCCACAAATCATCCAGTAGCAACTGGGATGATAAGCCCAAAGTTGGTAATTTGACGTATTTCACGTAGGGACATTGACGAACCCTCAACTTGTTTGCTGAAAACATTGAAAACGCTATCCAGTAAGAAGTGAAAGTATATTGCTATAGTTGGAGGGGTTGTACCCCAACTTCTGGTGGTTACCATAGTTGTAAGCATTTTGTTCAGCCCCCAAGCCTGCACCCGAAAGTAGCTTCTGCATCTCATAAAATCCCATTAGATCAACATGTTTAGATTCAACCATATGGTTTAATCAGTTTAATCATCCCATTTTTCTTCCCAGGTCCAGGGTTTTTGCGCAGGTTCTTTAACGATGAGAAGGGCTTCGGTTTCATCAAGCAAGATGATGGTGGCACCGATTTGTTTGTCCATCGACGCTTAGACCGAAAACGTATTCGTGGCACGGCGTAGATCTTTTACGCCCTCAAGAAGTGTTTCTCCCAATGGGGATTTAATGATGATTTAATGGTGCTTTAAATGATTCAGTGGGATTTAATGGTGGTTTACTGGGATTTACTGGTGATTTATTGGGATTTGATTTAATGCTGATTTAGTTGTGATATGTTGTGATTTAATGGGATTTAAGGGGATATTATAAATGGGCTGACGCCCTGGTGCCGCCGACCCCCCGAAAAGATGTTTGACAAGGCTTGGCAGGTAGGGTGGTGTAGAAGAAAGCGGGAAACAACAGGGGACTCTTCGAAGGCTTGAGGTAGTGTGGTCAGGCGCGGCCTGTAAAACCAATGGCGGCAAGTTACAGCGCAAGACCCTTGCAAGGTCGGGCAGGCAGGGTGCTTCGGAACCAAAGGTAACAAACGGCTGTTCCGACACTGTTAGGAAGTCGGGTAGGGTCGTGTAGAAGCAAGGGTAGCAGTTGGTAGTGTGGAACCCGTGAAGAGGGCATGGAGACGGCGGAGCAGGTAGGGTGGGACGCTTAGTTTTAAAAGGGACGTGTATAGAAGGGTGGGCAGGTGCGGCCGTGAGAGACTGGCAGGTGTGGGCAGTTGCGAAGAGGCGCGCAGGTGCAATGAAGAGCGGCGAAAACGTGAAAAGAGGGGTTGCAGGGATTGGGAGGGGGGGGCCTTGCAGAACCAAAGGGGCCAGAGAGGAGGTGGGAGATGTGAAAAGAAACAGCCGCAGGCTGGGCAAGTGGGTCTGTTGTATTTTGCAGGTGGCAGGCAGGTGCGAAACAGGCGGGAAGGTTGGATACGGTGGCGGGCAGGTGGTGGGAGTGGAAGGCGTCCGGGGATCGGAGGCGCTACGCCGCTACGCCGTCCAGGCGAGGGCTTGGCAGGGGGCGGCGGATACATACATATAGAACCGATAGATAGATACGTAGAGAGATAGATAGATATAGTTTTTTTTAAAAAAACATCTTTCATATATATATATATATATGTACATAGCTGGAACAATCGAGGCAGCAATAATTATGTATGTTGTGTGATAACTTAACTTTTGGGGGTGTGACCCTGAATCCTGGCCAGCAAACGTGCAGACCAAAAAGTTTTTTGGTCAATGCCTTGTTTGGTGCTGTCTCCCATTTTCAGACACACCCAAATATCAGATCAAGTTTGTTTTGCAATGTTGTATATCCCATTCAGTTAATTATATGCATCCATTATATTGTGTATATCCACCAAAAAATCCAAGTACCTTCTTCGGAAGAAACTTATCAGGAGCATGGTCCGGTTGCTGTCAAATAAACGCCGATATAGAGACATAAATGAATTTATATGCTATATATTGATATATGCCAGCTTTGCAAGCTAGGCAGATTGAGCATTCATCGTCGAGAGTTCATTCTCAGAAACATCCTTCACCGCTACACTCCCCTGGACGAAGACGGCTTTCCTGAGGAAACGTCAACTTCGTCCTGGTGAGTTCTTGACACCTGTGGTTCTTTACGAGCTCATTTGGAGGAAGAGGCATCAGGAACTGAGAGGGACGGGCAGGGAGTCTGGCAGGAGGATCTCGCACTCCTCTTCCTGCTCCAGCTATACTGGCTGGAGCCATGCGTCGAGCTGCCTGACGTCGCTGCCTTGTACAGACTTCCCTATGCGCCCTTGCGAGGAAAGCATTAATTAAGGGGAATGAGGTTACTGGTTTTTTTGGCAGATACATTTTGAGCGCGAGGTCGTTGCGAGAGCTTTCTGGGGGCGCCTGCGCCCAGTCCAGGCCCAGGCTGTATTCATTCGCGCGGCGCACGCAGCCTCATTCTGTTTTTTTTTTCAGGATCAGGGACCGCCTCCGGTGCCACCGCCAGCTCCGGCTGGTCGGTGGGCCGATGACCCGGAGATGCTTGAGGAATCGGCATGGATCCTGTTTCCTGTTTCCTGTTTCCTTCTCACTGTTGGCTCAGGATCCCTGGACATTGGGGGCACCACAAGATCACGTGTGTTGCTCAGAATGTATCGTGGCTAATTAACAATGACCGGACATACAAACATTTCAGGCAGTTCGAAAAACATCGATTATTGATTCAAATGTGATTTCAAAGCAACATGGTTCTGAGTTTTGTACTGTGTTGAAGTGCAGCTGTTTATTCAAAGGAATGCTAAATTCTTTTCGACGGAGCAATGTGTGAAGAGTATAACGATGTTGTACGTTTTTTGATGGAAGAGTGTATTGTACGCATATTGCTCCCAGTTGACTTATGTTGATTCCTTGAAATGGAATGGATAGGCCCACTGTATACGCTGCATGATTTCTTAGACAAACACATGCATTTGTTTAAAGGAATTGTCTGCTGTAGAATTGGTGGTGCACTTTGCTGAAGTAATTATTTTCCCTCATTATTTATAGACATGAATTGGTGCCTGTTGAAAGTGCACATTTTAAAATTGTTACTTATCTTTCAAAACAATGCCACACTTTTTGCAAAGGGTTGTTGCATACATTGAGGAATGGTGTTCTTTATGCAAAGTCATTTTACAAGTGTTGTTTGCAAACCTATTTTCCCTTCATTATTTATAGAGAACATATTGCATGGATTGGTGCCTGTTTCGACTGCACATTTCCTAAAATAACGATTGCATAATATGTTGAGGGAAACCCCTGTAGAGATGTCGTTTGTACATTCTTGAAGCAATGCTGCACTCTTTGCAAAGGCCTTTTGCGCTTGTTTGTTGTTGTGTTTTTAAAGCTACTGGGTCAAAGTGGTAACTTATGCCGCGGTCATCTTCTTGTGCCGCAAACGGTGTGCCGTTGGGAAGTCTATGATATACATGTCATTCTTGCTGGATGAATCAATTGTTTGTGGCATTTATTTTTCTAACACTTTACAGGGTGCCTGCTGGCTGCAGGATGAAGCATGCCAAGGGAATGTTTAAGCGATGGCATTTCATGGCTGGTTTCAGGGCTGGCAAACGGCGGGCAAGGGTTTTAAGCATTTTGAGGGTTTTTAAGCCTTTTAAGCGTTTTAAGGGTTTAAGGGCTGGCAAACGGCAGGCTTGGACGCCCATAAGAAGCCATTGATGTGTGGCCTTGGGGTGCCTGCTGGCTGCAGGATGAAGCATGCCAGGGGAATGTTTAAGCGACGGCGTTTCAGGGTGGTTTCAGGGCTGGCAAACGGCAGGCTTGGACGCCCATTGAGGGTTTTAAGCATTTTGAGGGTTTTCAAGCGTTTTAAGCCTTTTAAGCGTTTTAAGGGTTTAAGGGCTGGCAAACTGCAGGCTTGGACGCCCATAAGAAGCCATTGAGGTGTGGCCTTGGGGTGCCTGCTGGCTGCAGGATGAAGCATGCCAGGGGAATGTTTAAGCGATGGCGTTTAAGGGCTGGCAAACGGCAGGCTTGGACGCCCATTAAGGGTTTTAAGGGTTTTAAGGGTTTTGAGCGTTTTTAAGCTTTGTAAGCGTTTTAAAGGTGCCCAAAGCATGTAATTTTCATGTCCAAATGCCTGGAAGGCTTAACTGAAGGATGAAGCATGCCAGGAGAATGTTTACGCGATGTGGCCTTGGGGCAGCGCTGGTGGCTGCGAGATGGGTTTGACCTTGGGGAAGCTAAGAAGGAGAAGTTCCACACCTGCGGTGGTCCCAGGCGCCGCCCCTGCCTTGGCCAAGGCTGGGGTCGGCGGATAATGGTGATAACGTGGGATTTCATGGGATATAGGGATGTAATGGGATATAACCTACTTGGGAGAAACGAGGTTAAACTGGGGGAGTTCCAGCAATTTGGTGGTGTTTTGTTACTGGAATTTCATAAGATATACTGGAGATGTCTGATGGGATATGTGTTACTTGGGGCTGCAGTTTTATTGTTAGAGATGGCTTTGTTCCTATGGTAAGTATTCACATGTATTCACCTCCCTAGTTGGAAGATCCCAGTACCATCTGGTTATTTAACATAGCCATGGAAAATCCCTTATAAATGGAGTTTTTTTGGGGAAAATCATCTATAAATGGTCCATTTTCCATGGCTATGTTAAATAACCAAATGGTAAAAACCATGGATTTCTGGTTGGTGGAAACTCACGGTCACCGAGATTTCCATTCAGACACTGGGACGGTAACAGAGACATCAGGCAAAGGATGATGGCATGATTAATGGTGATTTAATCATGGTGATAACAGTGAAACATGAGACATTAGGCAAATGACGGTAACAGAGATTTCCATTCAGACACGGCAAAGGATGATTGTCGGCTTCAGAGTTAGAACCGTGGATTAATGGTGATTAGTGATATTAAATGATATTAATGACTCTTGATCATGGTGATTAATGAATGGTGATTAGGATACGACTAACAGGTGAGCTTGGATCCATTCTTTTCACATCTACATCATTCCTTGGTCGACCTTGGGTCGTTTAGTACTTGAATCTATCGTCGTATAAGTGGACAATTACCATCTGGCAAAAACAACATGTTTCAGCGGATTCGCAAGATTTACATAGATTTACCATCATTCCAAGAGAGCAGCAGAAGGTGTTTTTCCCCCCAGCCTTTTCGGTGTTGTTTCCCCAGCCGTGTGTTTCTTCTCCAAATCATTCGAAAAAAGTCAACCCCGGATTTCATGAAGTCCGCTGCTTACAAAAAAAGGGGGTACCATCTAAGTATGAGATTATCACTGGGGGAATACCCCTCTAATAAACCAGGGTTTATTCATCCAGGGTTGACATTACCCTCTGGTAAACGAACATAGCTGCTGTGGAAAATCACCATTTGTAGTGGGAAAATCAATTATAAATGGCAATTTTGAATAGCTATGTTAATTACCAGAGGGTAGTTTACCATATCTTCCCATGATTCACCATTGTTAAGCCATTAAATCACATTTATAGTGGTTAAATCACCATTCTCCTATGGTTTTCCTATGCTTTACCACCATTTTCCTATGGTTATCACCATGTTCACCATATGTTCCCATTGACCAAATATAGGTGCTTCGGGGCTCCCCCTGAAACAACCTCCCAGCGCGCCGAGGAAATGACGTGATCGACCAATTGTTGAAGGAAGGCGATCGTGTCTCGCGCCTCGCTCGTTAAACGTCCAGAGATGTCGAAAGGGAACATCCGATGCTGGTGGTTAAACCCTATAGCTGGTTGGTGGTTTGGAACATGAACATGGCTTTTATTTTCCATGATATATGGGATAATATGGATAATCCTTCCAATTGACGGGTTGAAACCACCAACCAGATAGTGAAGGTGAAAATCTGAAAAATTTGGCAATGGATCAACAATGGTCAATAATGGGTATTTACTGGGACTGATGATGAGAATAATGGTTAATAACCCTACTTATGGTGGCTCATCCCACGAATCCGATTCGTAGGTTAGTTCACCCGCTCGCTGCCCGCTCGTTATTTCAGTGGATTCACCCCACTTATCCCACTGAAAAAAACAGGGTTATAACTTAGTAAGTGGGATGAAGCACCAAGTAGTCAAGGTGATCTGAAAAATATAGATATTCCAGTTGGCAATGGGTAAACAATGGGTCAATAATTGGATCAATAATGGTCATTATTTACCGTTATCATCAATAGATGTTTATATACCTATTGTACCTATTATATGGAACTATGATGAGAATGGTTAATAATGGTGAATAGTGGGTGAAAATTGGATATGTAATATATCTGGGTAAATTTAGTCGCGACCTCACTGCGACCTCAGCCGTAGTTAGTAAGAGGAAATTTCTCCAAATGGCCATAATTCAGGTTAGTGAAATATTATAACATACCCGGGTATATGTTAATATTTTATATCACCGGTAATATCCAATATAGGTTATATTATCCATGGTTAATACTGGCGGATATTACTGGAAGGTAAATCCCATTGGGTTAATGTTAATAATGGGTGAATATTGGATATGTTTTATTCACCATGATTAACCATTATCACCATTAATCCCAATATATAAATCTCCCAAATTATAGGTTAATATTCTTCAATCAATGGCCATTTCAGGAACATAAATTGAAGGTACCTACCATATATATAAGGCCTGTATGAGACATGTAAGGGAATATCCCCACAAAATATAGCCTGAAATATGGTACTAACGTACCTCCATTTTAGGATCCTGAAATCACCACTGAACTTGGCAATAAAAGATCCTAAAATGGTTAGATTACCTTTCCCATTGGGTTAATGTTAATATTCTTCAATGAGATTTGCCTTCCAGTAATCAAACATGGGAAATCCGGGAAGCCATGGAGGTTTCTTCCGGGAGATGTTCCAGTGATCGAACACCGGGCGCTTTCGCATTTTTTTTGGCCAAAAAACATCGGGTGAAAACTACAGGAAAACCATAGGAAAATATGGGTGAATCACCCAGATATACCCATTTATATATCTGATTGGTGGTTTCAAACATGGCTTTTATTTTCCATAATATATGAGATAATCCTTCCCATTGACGAAGTCATATTTTTCAAGATGGTTAAAACCGCCAACCACATATATATATATATCTCATTATATATATATTTACTCAGAATATAACAGTGAATCGTGGGAAATAAATAAATAAATAAATAAATAAATAAATAAATATATAACTACTATTATCCCATTTCTTTCTATGGTTCAATAATATGTAGGTCAATCGACTGGATGGGTAGAAACTAGTCCTAACTAGCCTTGCTAGGTATCAATGGCACCATCTACGTTCACCAGCTAAGAATTGTTCTTTGTTTGCAGGGCATCTGGCTGATTGGCCATGAAATGGTGATTTAACGATGATTTTTTATGGTCTTACAATGGGTTAACAATGGTGAAGAATGGGATGATGCCTACTTTTATATACCCAGATAATGTATATACTTGATTTCCTAGAAGGCTAAAGAGTTAGAGGCTGGGAACATGATGGTGATTGATGAACAAGTAGCATCGTGACTTCTAGCTTGCGCTCATGGTGGGCTCCGAGGTTGAGCTAAAGCGCGTCGCCGGTGTCGGCCTCGTAGACAAGGAGATGTACTCCATGTGCCACATCGTTCGAATGTCTGGCTACGAGACACCGTGGGCTGATCTCAAAGACTCCGACCTCACTGCAGGGGAGATCGAAGCATGCAGGAATGCAAGGAGCCAGACATCGGTCACAACCGCCATCAGTGAGGCTCTCCAGGATAGAGGGGTGCTCATGAAAAATGCGGGCTTGCCAAGCCTCAGCAACGTCCTCACAAGGAACAACTTTGACAAAGCAATCAGGCACCGCGGGCGGATGCAGGCCCTGCCCACTGAGCGCTGGTGGCTAGATACTGTCAGGCAACAACGCATGACATCACATGTAGCAGCGGTGCCAGTCGCGAGGTACTGACTTCTTTTGTTCAACATGGCCAGTTTGTCTTGCGAGTTACGAATGATGTGTTTCCAGTTTGAGATACTTACTTGGGATGATTGAAGGATGGCAGGAACAATTCCCATTGAGTTTGGCCCAGCAAAGAGAGGTTTGTGGTTTTGCATGTGACATTTGATGTTTTCCAAAGAACATGCTGGTTCAAGACATCTCGGAACCCATCAGGGCATGGCCAAAGTGTTTGGACCCCTCCATTTCAGAAGTGACCTGGTCATCACATCTTCCACGCTGAAAGTACCCATATACAACTAAAACTGGCCAAAACTACGAATTACTAGACGTAGCATTAGCACTTTTCGATAATGTTGGATCATCTTAGCATGTTTTTTCTGTGTCAATTTGACTTTGATCATCATAGATCTATATTTTCCTCCAATGATCACGGTGAGGTCATGGAACTTTGTCGCAGGGACACTGAGGGCAGTCATGCCAAGAAATAGCTCCATATCTTAACCATTATCATATATTAATCCAACGTTATAGATCATGATTGACAATTATTATCAACTAACCATGAACTATAATCTATAATTGTTGATAATAGTTGTACTAGTTATCAACCGTGGCTAGTTATGATTGTCTGGTTGGTGGTTTCAATCATTTTTGATGTTCTATTTCTTATATGGGATGTCATCCTTCCCATTGACACACTCATATTTTCAAGATGGGTTTTGCACCACCAACCAGATTATCATCTATCATGCCATTATTTACCAACATTTCCCCTCTGGTAAGCTAACATAACTATGGAAAATCACCATGCTAGTAATGGGTAAGTGAACTATTTCAATGGCCATTTTCAATAGCTATGTTAAATTACCACAGGGTTTACCATATCATCCCATTATTCACCATTGTTAAGCCATTAAATTACCATTAAACCATATGTTCCCATTCACCATATATACCTGGCTGTACTGAGTTCTTCGCCCCATCTTCTTTCCGAGGTACAGCGAGGCGGTGGATTCCCGCACGGGCCGCATGAAGGCGCATCAGGTCTCTGGTGGCACTGGCGGTGCCAAGCCGCCCGAGAAGGGCAAAGGCGAGGCTCACGCCACGGTGTTTCTGGGGAGGGCGGGTTTTAATGGGTTCAATGGCTGGGTTCTAAATGGTTAAAAGTGGTTAATAGTTGTTAATAGTGGTTCAGAACTATAGTGATTCATAATGGTTAATGATTAAATAGTTAATAGTTGTTAAGAATACTCTTTTTTTATAGGGTGATGAATCGAAAAAGATGGGACTAATGTTGATATTCAGAAATATCATAGGAAGTGGAGAATATCATGAGATATAGTGGAGTATTAATGGTATATTGATTAATACCACATGGTAGGAGAACAATGGTTACAACATGTTATAACTGATGGCAATGGTTAATCATGGTCTATAACAATGATAATCATAATGGTTGAATAGATTTGAATAGGCAACAGATCTCGTATCAATGGTGGGAGAAAAAAGGGTTCAGAATGGTTAATATTGGATTGATAGTGGCTTAATCTTGGTTGATGTTGGATATATGGGATATATAAGGGGATTAATCCTTAGGTTTCACATAAAGACACTTTTTATAGTTTATTTTCCCTGTCAATCCCTCATTCATAGGGCACTTTCCATTCGAAGATAATGGATTGATGGGATACATGATGGGATACAAGCAGGATCATACGGGAACATAATTTGGGAAAACCTGGGTTTGTTTCGTCGGTGATTTTTGTTGCATTTTCCCAGTGGGCAAAATCCACCATGACAGGGGAATCGATGAAGGGAAAATGGTGAGGCCGCAATCAATTTGATGGCTCAACCAGTCGAGTTGTTGGATTTCAAAACTATCCAGATGGCGGTTGCTTAAAATCGGGGATCCCAAAGTCACCATGGGTATCAATCCCAAAATGGTCGAATATTGGATGACTTGGGGGTACTGGTACCTCCTTTTTTTTTTGGTAACTGGTGATATTCGATCAATAACTGGGTTATTATCATATGTTTGCTATCCATTATACAAATGGATATAACTCGTGTAATAACCACATATAACCACCATAGGTGGTGTTTTTGTTGCCCTTGTACCTAGGGTTATATACCTATGTATAATCTCAACTGCACCCCCAAGAATCCAATTCCAGATGGCAAATAGGTTGTGGAGCGAACAGTGGGTTGGTAAGCCGCGTCACAACAAATTTCAACTGTGTTTCCCAACCATAAGAGAAATTAGATATATGGCTCCCAAAAAAATAGAAGAGGCTGTAGATGATATCTATACCATTTATACCTGACATCTTACAAGTTTCCAATTTTTCTATCTTCACCAAATTGGTTGGAGTAAACAATTGCAGTAAATGATTCCATCAACCAATCCATTGATTGTTGGTTGTATTCCCCGCAGCATTGCCCATTGCCTATATAAATCCCAGTTTATCCACTTACATTCCCATCATATGTTCATGATATAATTCCGTTATTGTTCCGTTAGCCCATTATATCTAGTCCCACAATATACACATATATATATATATATTTGTAAGCGCTTCTGACATTTGTTAGAAACACACGGTCGCGATACGCGCACCAAAAATCAATGAAATCAATCGCAAATGCCTACAAACACCATCAAGAGGCCATTTGGCCAGAATTACCTCCTGAAGGCGACTTTCGCTACACTTTGTGTACTACGAATCAAGCCACGGACGGGAAGAAAGAACGTTGGAGCAAGACCGAAAGCCATCCAAACCAACTCCTAATGTCTTGCATTGGGTGGAAATAAGCATCCGGCATGGTGATATCCTCCATCTCAAAATTGAGATAGGAGAGGCTCAGACATTGATCCGATGACGGAACAGTGTCATTCTCATCGGTGGGAACCTGATCACGCCACACGGTACCAGTTAGGTTAGATCGTCATCTGAGATGAGTCGTGGGACGAATTCAAGCACGTCCTTAATCTCCCGTTGATATTTATCAGCGGTTGAACATGGCTCACTCATTGTCGATTCGATCACTTCTGGACCGACCCCAGCGGCGTCAACAAGTGTCATCACCGGATGAGACACGTACGTGTAACACGAACCACCATCAGGCATCTTTTCAACTTCTGGACGCATGACTTGAAGTGGAAGCTGGAACTGGCAATATTGGCCGACCTGCCTTGCCAGGTCGAAGAAGAACGCCCTGCCAAAAAGCCTAAGCGGTGGCACGAGGCAGTTTGCGAAGCACGGGAGATCCTGCAGATCGAGTCATCGAGGGCTTCCAACCTGTGGGGGGCGCGCCGCTCAGGGCCAAAGGCTGCGAGCCGTAGCTCAAGCCCTGTGCCGTCGCGCCCGTGAAGCTGCTGCCGTCGCTCATGGCCCTAAGACGATCCCAGCTGGTCTTGAAAATCTGACTGACCCCTTTGTCGCCTACCCCTTTGGGTTCGATATAGAACCCGTTTGAGGTAACTGCGAACATGGGTTCTGTATGGAGGGTTTTTCTGCATGGATTCTGTTCAGTGACTGACATGATGCATGTTTTTACATGTAAAAAACATCCAAAAACCATAAATTGCTTTGGGATGGCACCTGGATTGCAGGAAAAGGCAAGAAGGGAAAGGGCAAAGCGCAGTCGCCGGGACTCGAGGCGCGCTACCGTTGGAATGGGGACCGCCGGTTATCTGGCTGCGATCCGCCCCTGTTGGTTGATTAGTTGGGGGATTATGGTTGGTGATGACTGGAACCATGGAATTTTGAATGACTTTCCAGAAACAGTTGGGAATGGAAGTTCAAACACCATCATTTTTCAGAGGGGTGGCTCAATCACCAACCAGATTAGTTGGGGGAATATACTCGCCAATATATTGAGGAATAATCCAAGAACGGGGGAATCCTTAGAAACCTGCCAGGATTTAATGGAATGATAGAGGGATGGCTTGAACACAGCTCAATTGGGGAAGACCTTCAATGTTATCTGATGTTTTCTGGTAAGGTACAGAAAATCCACGGAACTCCGAATTGTTCCTTGAAGATGGGGAAACGCTGCACGCGTTGAGCGAGTTTTACATATTGTTTCCCGGCTATGGCCAAACTCCTGCAAATTTGGACCAGACAAGCCATTTGGGCCTTAGAATCACTTGGATATTCAGCCATATATCGCACTAAAAGTTCTCAGCGTCGACCAGGGGATCAACCGACCACCCAAGCAATATATACATATATATATATATGAGTAACCGACAGAATTAGCGGAAGACTAAAGTAGTGGGGAGTGGACATGGGATGTTTACATTTGTGCGAAAACATTCACAACCGATAGGGGACCACCCACTTACCGATACCCTATTTTTGTACATAGCATGGAAGTACAAACCTTCACAACCGATAGGGGACCACCCACTTTGGCCATGTCCATTGCGGGTAGTCATTAATTTTGTCAGTCACTCATATATATATATATTTATATATATATATATGTACATAGATATGATGATCCATTAGCCAGAGGTTCCTGCACACTGCAGGTTTGGTCGAAAACCGGTTGTGTGACATGTCAACAGCGGCACTATAAACCATCCATTTTGGGGTACCCCCTTTTATGGAAACCCATATATATATGTAATAATACGTTGATCTGGCAACCTCTTCCCATCTTCCCTGGCTGTGCAACGCCAGGCGCCCCCCATGCCATCCTTGGACACGGGCGCGATGGGCGCCATGGGCAACGCCAAGATGTCCAGCCTGGCGGCGCAGTTCGGCTGTGGCGCTGCAGGCGCCTATGGTGGAGGGGTAGATGGGGATGGATGTAGAGTGGGACATATCTATGTATATGTCTATATATAATTATATGTACTCTATATATATATATAGAGAGAGAGAGATAGATAGATAGATAGATAGATAGATAGATAGATAGATAGATAGATAGATAGATAGATAGATAGATATGGGTATATAACACGTAAATGGATATTGATTGATATTGATATATATTTCATGGGTACACATATTTTGATATATGTGTATATGGCACCCCCCCCAAAAAAAAAAGATGGAACTGCCAACGGTTCATGGGCACTCCATAAGGCCATCGACTCTTCAATTGACGGCAACTCTGGGACCCCCCGCACCGGTTCCCAGGGCGGAATGGGCTTTCATTATGGCAAGACACCGACACCTGGCAGAACAGCTGTTTTATGTCCATCTGGTGATCATGCTGTGACAATCCAACTCGCAGTGAAGGGCCCAAAGAATGCCATGATGGCTGAGCAAGTTCGCGCTGTGGCTAGACCATAGTTGAACACTGCGTGGCCTATTTGCTGTGTGCATCTGCGAAAGGTTCCATCAGTTGTCCGATGACTTTTGACATATGGGTGTGTCTGAAAACTGACAGTATACCCCCGGTGGTTTCTCAAAATGGGGGATCCCCAGTCATCACCATGCGTTTCAATAGAAACTGGTTGGTGGTTTGGAACATGGTTTTTATCACTTTCCATATATTGGGAATGTCATCATCCCAACTGGCGAACTCATATTTTTCAGAGGGGTTGGCTCAACCACCAACCAGCAAAATAATGGTCTAATGACTGGGATGATTTGGGGGTACCCCGTTTTTAGGAAACCCCTCAATAGTATTCAATAGTTATGTTAAGATTGAAAATTGTGATAAATCATTGGGGCCCAGGGGCGCGAGTAGCTGGTTTATACTAGCTGGTTTAGTGCCGCTAGGATTCTATTCCATGGTTTATACTATGGTAAATGGGATCTTCATAGGATTTATTGGATCCCCTGAGATTTTTTGCACGGAAAAAAAAAGGGCCTGCGTGATCTTAAGGCGAGGAACATCACATCCAGCAGACGAATAGGAAGAAAACTGCACCAAGAGTGTGGCTACTGCAGAACAAGAAGATCATCAGGATCTAGAAGTTTTGAGTCTTCTGAACCACCAAGCACTGCTAAGGTTTATTTACCATCAGTTTTTTGGAGAATCACCTTTTGTGGTGGTCGGTTGAGTAGCCAGATAGGAAAATCATCGTGTTTCAAGCGTTGATCTGAGGATGAGAGATGTGGCCACCGATGCCTTGTTCAGTTCCACAAATGCGGACGTCAACAACAAACCACTGATCACCAATGGTGAATATTTATTTGGTTTATGACCACAATAGGTTTTTTTCCATGGGTATTGGTTGTTTGGTCAAATCAACATCTTTGTTTCTATAGTCCAAATGATGGTAGAACCACAAGTGCTCATGATAAAGTCACTATGTTGATGGTAACATCACCATGTTGGATGGCTGGGTCTCATCCGGGTAAAATCAGCATGTTTCATGGTTCAATCTCTGTTTTTGATCGTTAAATTTCTATTTGTCATGCTAAAAACCGCATAGTTTTGTTGAAAAACTACAACCCCTCAGGCCCCCTCCCCTGGTTTTCTGTAGCATCAGCCAGGCAACGCGGGCGTGTTGATGGGCAAACCGGGCTTCGGTGACGGTGCACCCACCATGCCTGACGTGGGCTGCATGGCGGGCGGCGGATGCACCGGCTGTGGGCTCTGTGGCTGTGGAGGCGGTAGATGGAGATGTACCCAGTTTTTCTGGGTACCCTCTGGTAAATAATGGGTTAGTAATGGGTTAATAATGGGTTAATAATGGGATGATACTGGGATTTAACCTCTGATACACGTTTAATTACATATCGAACTGGAAAATCCCCGTTTTTGATAGCTAGATCAACTATCAATGGCCATGTTCAATAGCAATATTAAATTACCAGAGGCTAAATCAAGCCCAAATGGAGGTTTGAATCAACAGCAATACGGATTTATAGGGATATTGAAAATGAAGTACCAACAAGATATAGGAAATTTACCATCAGAAAACATCAGGAAACCGAATGGTGAAGAACAGTTTAGTAGAAAATATCATTGTTGATAACTAGTTTTATAAGATGCAGAGTATCTAAATGTGAACATTTTTTTGGCGTGTTTTCTGGGGTTTCACGAGCAAAATCAGGGAGTTTGTGTGGGATTCGATGGAGTTATGCTGTTTGCTTTCTCGGGAAAAAGGTTAGTTTATGTTAGTTTGGTGTGTGTTTACCATTTATTTCGACGAAGTTTGCCCCAACAAATTGTGATGTTGCCTCTCAAATGGGTGTCACTGGTTGCTGGGTCAAATGATCGGTGAAAGGTGGATGATGATGAGACATTTGGAAAAAATGGGGACTTTCACGCAACAACATTGTGGAGTGAATCAAGAGTTGTTTTGCAATCTGAGAAATATGCAAACCATTGGGGATTACCCTCTGGTAAACTAGCATAAGTATGGAAAATCACCATGCTATCAATGGGTAAATCCACTAGAAATGGACCATTTTTAATAGCTATGTTCAATGACCAGAGGCTATATGTTGGGTTTGACTTGTCTTGCCCAGAACAGAACACATCTGGAGATGCCATGGGGATCTGATCAGGGTGCTAAGCCCACCGTCATTGGAGTCAACAACTGTTCTGCCCACCTAACAAAAAGCGGTGTTTTTTTCAAACATTGTTATTTCATTTATCTCTTTCATTTACATATCTAGTTCATTTATCTATTGTATTTATTTATGTATTTATTTATGTGGGATGACCTTTTTATGGCTAACTGATATGTTTCCCAAAAGAGCTGAAACCACCAGCCAACAGTTTTTTTTATCGGTGACCTATGTCCTCATATCCCTTGTAGGAGGCTGAAACCGTTGGATCCGTAACGTTGACAAGCGCCATAAACCAATAGTAAACCTGACTGGGGATGATATTTACCATCAAAAATGCTGATGAATTTGGGATATTTTTTTATGGCATGGTTGATGAATCCCACATTCTTTTCACCATAAATATCATAAATAGCTGGTAACAGCCATTCTTATGGCTGATGAGTTTAACTTACCCTCTGATAAACTTACATAGCTATTGAAAATGGCCATTTAGTTCGTTGATTTAGCTATGAAACATGGTGATTTTTCCAGTTCGTTATGTAAACGTGTACCAGAGGTTAAATCCCATTCTTAACCCACTTAAACCATTAGTATCCGAAAATCCCGTAGTTTATCACTTTTTCCCCTTTATTCAAAATGCAATTCAACTTATGGTCTTATTCAAACGCCATTATCATCCCATTATTAACAACGATTAACCCACAACCGTAAAATCCCACCAAAACCGTCCAACGTCGCGCGCCATCTACAGGTTGCGGCTGCAGCGGTTGCCAGCCCTGTGGCTGCGGGAATCTTCCCATGGGCAGCTGTGGTTGTGGAGGCCGCAGCTTTTTTTTGGTGTTGCGGAGACTCCCCCCAAAAAAAGCCCAAAAATATGTGGAAATCATGTGAATACAGGGGAAGTCATGGGAAATTTGGGGGAAGTCATTGGAATGGTGGATTTTTAATGGGATTTCATGGGCATAGCCTGTATGCCCTCTGGTAATTTGACAGTTTGCTATTGAAATGGTCCATTTGAAATGGTGTTTTCAATAGCTATGGGAAACCGGAAGGTACAGACAAATCTTGGTGAAAAATGGAGCTACTCATGTTTTCACAGAAGCTTTAAAGTTCTGCAGGCGCTGGATCATGTTTTATTTGGTCGTTGATCTGAAATATGAGTTGTTTCTGAAAAATAGGATGATGATCGCATCACTTTCTTAGGGTCGGGTGGGTCTTTTTGCCACTGGGTGGGTCTATAATGGCCCATGAGCATCAAACCGGCTGATTCTTTGAGGGATGGAAGTATCCATAATATATTGGCGTCCCATTTTGTGACTCATGTGCTATGGGTCATTGCCTCTGCCTGGAGGATCCCAGTTTTTAATACCATGTATACCTGGGTGAACTAAGCCAACACGAAGCAGAAAAAACCGCATCGTCGACCCAGTGACCCTCCAAGTTTAGAGATGAACTTCAATCCATTACCCATATGATCTATGGGGCTGATATATTTACCTACATGACTGGGTAATTTTTGGAGTAAATGTTGGTAAATATATATATATATATATGAGTCCCGGTCCCCGGACCCCCACAACCCCCCCCCCAATGGTATCCCCCCCCCACTCCTAACCCCCCCCACCCCCCCAAAACCTAGTATTTGCATGTTATTTGCACATATACATACACATATACACATATATACTCCCCTTTCCACCCCTCCAACCTCGCATCTCTACGTTATTTGCAGCACTTGAGAGCCACGACCTCGTCAACGGACCTTGTCTACCTGTATATTTCTATCATAACTTTTTTTCGAACCGCCTATAGCGTACCTCGCACATGGTTTACAACATATTTGCTACCTATGGATTACGCAAAGCTTACCTATGCAAACCTAGACATATGTACAGTAGAAAAACAATATATATATATATATATGTATGCACATTCTAGATACTACAGATTGATATCTTGATCTTGTATCTATCACATATTTCGTTTACATTGTACATACTGTACACGTATATATATATGTATATATATATATATATGTATATATATATGTATATATACATATGCATATATATATACATAAACTCTAGATATACAGCGTGTATTGCTGTCGATATTCAATATACCACATATACTATGTAAAAAATATTCAACGAACATATTTACCTATATTGTATATATTACATCTACTGTGGATACAGTACATGTGGCATATACTATCTATATTCTATCAAAAACCACATATACGATATATATATATATGTGTGTTCAATATATATATATATATATATGTCAAATATATATATATATATATATGTATTATATATATATATATATATATAGATTGCATATATTCTATTTATATCTTACATATTATATATATGTTTATATATATATACACTACACATACACTCTATATTACATATAGTATATCCATTCTAATTATCGATACATATGCATTATATGCACTATAAAGACTACATACACCATGGCTTGGCTGCTGAGAAAACCCCCCCTCCCCTGCCACAGGGGGGGGGAACCATCTGGCTGGGTGGGGGGGGGTGTGGGGGTCCCTGCTCATATATACACGTATATATACCATACACGGAGCATTTGGGTTAGGGGTTCACCCATGAATTGTTCCCATCGATGCTCAGATGACCCCACCACAGGCATGGACAGTTTCCATGGTCGAATGACCTGGATGAGGGTACCCCCATGACTTCGGAAACCTCCTGTAATGGGTATATTAAACAAATAATATGATGCAATTTGATTTCATGCAAAATATACATTTAATATACTTGTGAAAAAATGTTTCTAATATCAATATGATGTAGAAGTACATACTTAATATGGTGTTTCGGTTTCCTATCTAATATCATATTAACTAATGGTACAACTTGATATTGTGGCTGCTATCAGATGTTTCAGAAACCTCTATGGGGATCAAGAGATGGCGCCCAGGTGGATGTGGCTGTGGTGGTAACTGTGGTGTGCCTCAAAATCTCAACGCAGTCCGGCGCCAAGCGTCGCGTCGCGAAAAGACCATGGGGAAACTCAACAGAGGGGCCCCACTTGGGATTTTTGTAGGTTTATAGTCGATAGTTTCAAGTTGGTTTACAATGGTTTATCGACTGTAGGAATTATGATGGATATATCGTTTATATTCGTTTATAATGTTTATAGTCGTTAGATGGATATATCGTTTTTTATTTATATAGCATTTATGATGGATTATAGGATTTATTTATTGGAAACCAAATGAAATATTGAAATAACCCAAATGGGGGGCCCTTCCAGCGCCAAACTTGGGTGAACTCGTCTCAGTTAATAGAAACGACCTGCAAATTGTCATCGATCTCTAGCCATTTCCGGAGGTCTTGCAACTCTTATCGATTTTGATCCCGGGATATCCCGAGAATCGAACATTTTTGCTGGATATATTGCTGTTTTCTCATGCCACGGGTCACGAACAAATCCAGTACCCTTTGGTCGAACATGGGAAATACACCAGAAATGGAGGTTTTGAGATTTGATCATCGAAGTAAATGTGGAACAATACTGGAGGCTGTTAAAAAATCACCACAGAAGCGGTTGTGAAACGAATTGAAAAGACATGGGATTCTGGGTCCACAGAATCACGCGTCGTCTATGGTCTCACCATGTCCCACCATTCTAACCCATCATGTCATGGAGGTTTCTGCAAATGGAGGTACCTCGCTGGATGGTTGGTAATAGAAACTCCCAATCTAAAATGGATCATTTGGGGGTAGCCCTATGGATTTAGGAAACCTCCATATATGTCCCATGATCGATCCATGTCTAACTCATGTTCAAATTTCCAGAGGGGTCCTGTTATGATCTACTGTTATCCAATATTATCCACTATTATCCCAGTACTATTCCATTGCTACTGGTTAAAATCATCAGTAATCACCATTATTTACCAATCAATAAAAATCCCATCAATGGTGAAATTACCATGTTTTTTGCCCAAGGCCGGCGCTGGCTGTGGCGGTTGCTGTGGCGCCTGTTGCGGTTGCAACCCCTGCGGCGCCTGTGGCTGCGGCGCCTGCGGCTGCGGGGCCTGTGGCTGCGGGGCGTGTGGCGGCTGCGGTGGATGCGGCGCGGAAGGGGGTGGGGGTGATTTACCCATCTGCCAGGATCAATTTGATAATTATTGTTAGGGCTGGGGTTTAATCATGGATATGAAGGGTTATGTTCTATATGATTCTATATTTCCATATCAATTACTAGTAGG
>CAMXCT020001780.1:352571-567571 GCA_947184155.2 Cladocopium goreaui
TGTTTTTGGATAATGGTAATTCCCCACCTGCCAGGTGAGGGTTGTTAGATTTTATGTCAGTTGCTTCCTCCTCGTCCTCGTCCTCCTCCTCCTCGTCCTCCTCCTTCTCGTCCTCCTTCTCCTCCTCTTCCTGCTCCACTGCGATCCATGTCAGTGTGTCCTGCCGGACCTCAACCACGACCATCCACGTTCAGTGTGCCCTGCCGGACCTCAACCACGACCATCACCGCCCAGTGTTCCCTGCCGGACCTCAACCGCGAGTATCCCCGCCCAGTGTTCCCTGCCGGACCTCAACCACGACCATCCACGCCCACTTTTCCCTCCCGGACCTCAACCGCGAGTATCCATGCCAAGTGTTCCCTGCCGGACCTCAACCACGACCATCCACGCCAAGTGTTCCCTGCCGGACCTCATGTAGGAAGATAAAATGTCAGATAGAGTGCCAGAAGATTTGCCAGGTAGAATGCCAGAAAATATGCCAGAAGATATGCCAGATAGATATGCCAGAAGATATGCCAGATAGAATGCCAGATAGAATGCCAGAAGATATGTCAGAATATATGCCAGAAGATATGCCAGATAGAATGCCAGATAGAATGCCAGAAGATATGTCAGATAGAATGCCAGAAGATATGCCAGATAGAATGCAGAAGATTTGCCAGATAGAATGCCAGAAGATATGCCAGATAGAATGCCAGAAGATTTGCCAGATAGAATGCCAGAAGATATGTCAGATAGAATGCCAGAAGATATGCCAGATAGAATGCGAGAAGATTTGCCAGATAGAATGCCAGAAGATATGCCAGAAGATATGCCAGATAGAATGCCAAATAGAATGTCAGAAGATATGTCAGATAGAATGCCAGAAGATGTGCCAGTAAGAACATGTATAAATGTCATGGTGGGGATCACACGAAGTAAAGTAATTGTTTTTGGAAATAATGCCATAAACCATCCCCCAGTCATCACCATTTTTATAGGTGGGATTCATTCCCAAATGGGTGGTTTATGACAATGTTTTAACCAAAAATAAACCCATATTAACCACATGTATCCCATCATATCCCATTCTACCAAATTTGTTTAGAAAAGCGTGGTAAATGGACCTAAATGGGGCATGTTTCATTGGGCTCATGGGAATTTCACCCAAAAAAAATCTGGACAAATTGTGTTTTTTTTTGGTGCCAGAAAAGCTTCAAATGGAGCTACAACCAAGAAAAAGGTTAGGATCTGTTGCTTGGGTTTGGAATTAGAAGTTTGAAACAGTATGTCTGATTAGCTAAGTGTGTTCTACGGACGTCACGATTGCCAACGTCGGTTTAGATGATTGCCAGCCCGAAGTCACCGATTTTTGGCGGGCCCAAGTACAGGGCTTTTGACTAATAGTAACCAATCGTATAATATTTGGATTCCATAAATGGAATATAAATGGAATCAAATGTAAATATTTTCTATGGGGTGTAATGGAATGATATCCTATAAATTGGGCAAAAATGATGATTCATGCTGATTCTCTGGTAAGCATGGCTGGAAAGTCCTTCATTTAGTTCCACGATTTTAACGAAAGCTCCATGGCCAACCCGCTCGAAGCTAAAATGACCCCAGGCTTGGGGATTTGACCAACGGCCATGACGAACTGGAACCGATTCATTGGAGGTACTTGCCATATATAAGGCCTATAATATAAGGCCTATGTAAGGCAATATCCCCACAAAAGATGGCTTGAAATATGGTACTACGTAGTTCCATTTTAGGATCCTGAAATTCCCATTGAGATTTGTTTCACATACAGCCGTATCTGTTGGAGATGAAATATCCCCAATATTTGGGTGATGTGAAACATTAGGACATAAAAACCAACCCCTGCCAACGAACATCAATCATTTGATCCACAAACCAGAAATTCAGGTGAATGGCTAGAGTAATGATCATGGTTCTTAACCAGTGGGAGGACGAAGTATCAAATCTTGCCTGAGGCCCGATGAAAAAACCTAATCCACTCTTCAACAAATGTCAAAGTTTCTAGAAAACTTGACTCATGAATGGTTGGTGACCATGCGTTATTGTCTACCTTTCGGCAATCAAACATAGCAATTTTCATCACTTGCTCCATGTTTTCCATGGGTCATAGGCATTCGTCATACACCTATTTTCAAGGGTCAAACGATCACAACCCCATATGTTTCAGACAGGTTGTGGTGAAGAAAACCCACCCCTGCGCGTTGTCGCCGCGCAGGTTGGCCAATGCAGGTGCCAACGCAGGCCTGCTGGGCTGTTTGATTGAAGGCTCTTGTTGTAGTCTGCTGTGATGGTGACTATTGGTTGATGATTGTTGATGATGGTTATTAATGGTTTAGTAGTTTATGGGATAGAGATGGTAGTGTTGAGACTTTAATAGTAGCAAGGGAGCTTTATGTTAAAAATAATTTTATTTATGATTTTTTTAATGATTTTAATATGATTAAATTTATGATTTGGATTTTTTCGATTTTTTCTTTATGAAAAAAATATGATGAAATTTATGATGAAATTTATGTTTTTTTTTTTTCGTTCTGGCATTTTTTATGATTGTTTATGATTTTTTTTTTATGTTTTTTTTTTTTAATTTTTTTTGATTGTTTTTATGTTTTTTTATGATTTTTTTATGATTTTTCTCGGCATGAAAAATCATAAAAAATCATTAAAAAATCATAAAAATATCTTTAAAAATCAAAACATATGATTTTCTGATTTTTTATGATATTTTTTATGATATTTTTATGATTTTTTATGTTTTTTTTAATGATTTTTTTTTAATGATTTTTTATGGTTATTTTTTGTGTTTTTCTACTTTTTTTCTTCGAAACCAAGTGAAACTAAATCATAAATTTCATCATAAAAAAATCATAAATTCAACCATAAAAAAATCATATCTGAAAATTTCCCGTTTTTTCCCGACATAGTGAAATCATAAAAAAAAAAATCATAAAAAAAAACATAAATAAAATTATTTGTATAATTCTTGTTTAAGCTAACGTTTAAAGTCTCAATGGTAGTGAGTAATCTAGTGAATAATCTAGTAATCTAGTGAAGAATCTAATGGTGGTTGAATAATCTATGACAATGGTGAATAATGGTTGATAATAGTGAATAATCTAGTGTGGCTCGCTGGAAAATCTCCATGCAAGGGGGTCTACCTGGGAAAATCATCTATACTGGAGGGTAAGCATCATAAAAAAAAGTGGTTTCAAGAATTTATATCATAAGAAATGGTGACTCAACCACAAGAATAGATCAACAGAGTTGACTATCACATAGATTTGGGTTATAGATATGGGATGAATTGAATAGACCACAAGAATAGATCACAAATGGTTGAGTCATGGTTTAACTATCAGTGGAATTCTCATGGGATGTGTGGGAAAATCATTGGGATGGGCTGACGAGAATGGGCCTTTTGAGCAAAACTTGAGCCAAAATGGCATTGGTGCCTTTCATTGCCGATCATTCTCTCCAGGAAATGCTTTTGCAGTTGATGTTAGCAGATCGCAATCTGCATGTAGCAAACGATGTCCTCAATACCCTGCTCGAGATTGAAGATTACTTAGAGGATTGTGCTGCGCCAGTTGCGCTAGCGACATTGAGGTCGACCATTACCTCCCATCGTCGTACCATTTACCAATTAGCCATTTGGAAGCTCCAAAAGTTGATCCAATTTCAACGATCTCTGAACGAGCATTTCGCACGTTACCACAGTGCACCACTGGTCGACCTTGAATTTTGAAAGTGAAGTCCTTCACAGCTTTTGGCTATGATCAATTGTAGCCTATCCCTGGCCGCTGGCCAGCACCTGCTCGGATAACCCCATGTGTTCAAAAGAAGAGTTTGCGGCTGAAATCACTCATGTGCAATTGCAGTCTTGTTCGTGGTAAAGACTTTGAAATAACTACTGTCGTTACCATTATCACATATTGTCACTATATCCCATTGATTTCTTGAAAATTGGGGCATCCCATTGATGGTATCCAATATCATGGATATTTTACAAATTGATATGTAACATATGTATATGACGCTTGGACCGTCAATTGATATTTTGAATTTTGCATACGATATTGTTTGGGTATCAGTTAGTACAAATGCATCGATACGTATGTGTGCTGTTTAATGTTAGTAATGGTATCTAGGGATCAGATCAGCTGATATACCCTCTGGTAATTTAACATAGCTATTGAAAATCACAATTTAAAATAGGTAAATCAATTATAAATGGGGTATTTTCAATAGCTATGTTAAATTACCAGAGGGTAAATCAAAGAAAGAACTGTGGGTTTCATGATTAAAGTGAAAATGGTTTTTGATGATATACTATCTGTAAGACAAACATGATCATTCCTCGAAAAAATGTGACTTATACTGGTATAAGATGCTAGTTTCCATTTCAAGAACATGTATCATGTGTTGGATATCAGTATATTTTACTCCTAGATCAATACAAAACAACAATAAAATTCATGAACGATCATTCGTTCTCTAGACAACATCATTTGACACTATTTGGAAATCCTTCAATATCAAACAAAAAATAGTCATAAGTAGATAACACATTGATGATATTACAACATTATATATATTCATAGATAATAATTTTGTGCTAAACGATCATATTATTGAGCATTAAGCCAGTATTAGCCAGCTTTACTCAATATTTAAAAATTGAAAATGCAATAAATAGATATTGAATATGTTCCATAGATATGTCCATGAACGTATCGATATTATCTCTGATAACATTATCTGATGAGTAATTTAAGAACAAACTAACATTATCGCCATCATTGCGATAATAGGTTTTAAACATTATCAGTATATCACCATTATTAAACTGTATTGACGTCATTAAACTGTACTATCAGTATATTAACAGTAATAACAGTAATAACAGTAATATGGCAAGTATACTAGCAGTATATTAACAGCATAGTAACAGAATATTAGCAGTATACATTCCCATGACAATATCAATAACATCAGTATATTCACTGTACTATCATTAACAGTATATATACTCATGACAATATCAACCTTTTCATTCGCCATCGTCGCGACGCCGGGTGCGCGAATTTTTTGCGTCAGGCGCCGGCGCCACCGGCTTTGATCATGACTTCGACTACGGAGGGCAAGGCGCGCGAAGCAGGGCGCGGCGTCGAAAAAGATTGTGGGGAACTGGGAAACTGGGAAAAACGATGGGATAAGTAGGGTTAATCCACTGAAATAACCAGGGATATCACCTACTTACTAAGTGGGATGAGCTACCAAGTAATTTTGGATTGACAGTGGCTTGAGAGAAGATGGGATGATATTTGGAATAATCCCTGCTCCCTAATACGAACCCCCCAAATAATAAACGCCCGGATGAGTTTTTGGTATGAAGGGTATTTAGTATTAGGCTGCGAAGCTTCCTCCTAATACTAAATTAAAAACTTGAAATTAAAAAACTAAAATGTAAGGACGGACCCTAATTTCCAAAAACACCCCGGTGTCGACTAGTTTTTATATTATGGGGTGAAACCCTCAAATGGCACCGTCATTTTTAAATTGTTTTCTAAAGAGGGATCAATTAAAAATCAATTTGGCCAATTTGAAAACTCCCAGATTGGAAAACGGACCCTAGTTTTTTTAATATGTGGGGTAAGTTTAGTAGTGGGGAGAAGGGATTGAGGAATCGTTGCTGAGAATTCAAGTGGGATAACCCTTGGGATATATGACAATAAACTTTGGATAATGGTTGTTTGGCAAGAGGTTATAGTGGTTAATAGATTAAATAATAACCACTGTGATTATGGTTATTTGGATAATGGATCATAGTTATAAAAGGTTTATAGTGGTTAATAGTGGCTGACAATGCTTAATTTGATGATTAATGTAACGAGACAGGGTTAATATTGATCCTCACAATTCATAGGAATATGATGAGTACCAGTACCACATGGCGGGATGATAGTAGGATAATAATCATAGTTGATAGTGGTTAATATTGGATGAATAGCGGCGGCGTAATGATTATTATTGGATATTTAGTGGGATACAGCCTCTGGTGTCATGGCTAGCTGGGAAATCTCTATAAAAATGGAGGTTTTAATGATTTTAATGGGAAAATCAACTGAATGATGTATGTTCCATTGCCATGTTTGATTACCAAGGAGTAAAGATCAGGGAAACCACAGGATTTGAGCGATTTGAGCAGCATTTTTTTTGTTTTGCTGGCCCAGTGGTTTTTCAATACCCAATGAGCAAATGAAAAAATAGTCATTGATCGATATAGAATACCAAGGTTCGCTTAAGGCAATGTGTAGTTTTTCCACATGGGAGATCCTCCCTTTAGCGAATCCAGAAGATTTTGTTTTGCTTTTGGGGGCTTGAAGCAAAAGAATAATATTTGAATATACCCCCATTAAGCCCCATCATACTATATCCTATTGTACAGTATCCTATTACATCCAAGTGTACCCCATGTCTATCCCATTTTCCTACTACCCTCTGGTAATTTAACATAACTATGGAAAAATTGGACAATCACCATGTATAGTGGATTTTCCCATGAATAGCATGGTGATTTTCCATAGTTATGTAGACGTTTACCAGAGGTTATATCCCATTAAATCCCATTAAATTCCATTAAATCCCATTAAACCACCATTTTCATATGGTTTTCCTATGGTTTTCCTATGATAATCCCATTATTAAACCACCATTTCACCATATCTCCATGATATCTCCCAAGTCGCCCGATGGCCTCAGGAGGTACGCAGACCCTGGCCGCCCGCGCTGCCGCAGGCTGCTTTGCCAACCTCGCAGGGGCAGGTCGGAGCATGGAGGGCGAGTGGTACAAGGGGAGGCCCCAACAAAAATGGGAAACTCCCCAAACCATAGGAAAACCATAGGAAAATGGTGGTTTAATGGGATTTAATGGTATATACCCTTTGGTTATGACTAACATAGCCATGGGAAATGGCCCATTTATATCCATTTATAGATGGTTTACCTATATGAAAAATGGTGATTTTCCATGGCTATGTTAAATAACCAGATAGTAAATCGTTTGGAGCTATTTCTCCATTTTAACTTGTGGCCGAACTCACAAGAATAGATAACAAAATATCTATAGCTGATTTATGATAAGTTCACGCACATGACTTGGTTAACTGTTGGGTTTATGGGGGGTATAGCGAACTAATGTTTCACTGGGGGACCGCCCCCACCTTGTATCAATTTGGTCATCAACTCATGGCCGGGTGCAACTGATGGATTAAAACCCATGACATCCATATTTGAAAAGGAATCAGCGCCAGCAATTGCAAACCATTATATGGATGGAAATCATGGAAAATCATATGTCCATGTTACAACCCATATTTGATCAGCCAAGAGTCCGTTATTGGAATAGCTACTAGCGGTTACTAGCAAAGATAGATATAGAACCAGTTCGCAACCTGGTTTTTGACGCAAGCCATGTCGAAAAAATTGGTAGTTCCCCCCGGAGGGCAACCATCAAACATCGTGATGTAAGAGACATCTGGGTTTATGACCCCGTGTAGAACAGAGAAAGTGGATTTTAGCAAAAAAATAAAAAACAAAAAAAAAACAAAAACACAAACAGAATCACCAAAAAAACAAATCGACAGGAAGAATCACCAGAAGAAACAAAAAAAACAAGAAAAAAAAACAACAACAAAAAAAAAAAAAACGGCATTTTCCGCAGTTTTTTTCTTGTTTTTTCCTTGGTTTTGGTTTTCTAGTTTGTTTTTTTGTTTGCTCTGGTTTTGTTTTTTTTTGTGTTTTTATGTTTTTTGTCAAACCCTATATTCTCTGTGTTGTTGGACTCATAAATCTGGGTAAATTATAACGACCTCACTGCGACCTCACTGCGACCTCACTATAACCGTAGTTAGAAAAAGATGCATTATCCCCAAATGACCTTATTTCAGGTTAAAAGGTTAATTCCTGAGCACGTCTCCATGGGTAAAGTTCCTTCATTGTATTGGCAAGGCTACACTGCATGGACAACTGGTTTTCAATGCAGACCGGTGTTTGAGAATCAAGTGGAAGTCTACATGACACTTCAGAAGTTTTTTTTGGATGGACATGGAATTCACTGGTTGCCGTCCATTGATTTTCAGGTCCCCAACCAATTATGGTCTGAAGATTTGGAAAGAGGGTTGGAATCCTTTGCAGAACGGAGTCGAAAGATGAAACTGGCAATGCGCAGAGCCCGAACAAAACGTAAGGACCTTTCTCTCATTTGATCCCTCCTCTCAATCAGAGTTGGGACGCATTTCAACGGTGGACATGGGCGGGTTCCTTCTTGCGCTCCGGTTGGGAAGGGATCCAAGAAATCAACGGGTAAGAAGGCCTTATTTCAGGTTAGTGAATTATTATATATAATTTACCCAGATAGAGTTTGATAACAATGGGAGAATAGTGGATAACGCTGGATCATGACCCAATACCCTCTGGCCATCTTTGCTATGGAAAACCAGGATTTTTGATAGGTAAATGGTTGAACCAAATGGGCAAATTTCCATAGCTCTGTTAGTTTACTGGGTGATGTGATAAATCCAACCAACCATTCTATCAAAAGTTCAAGTGTGAATGGACCAAACTCTACGACCTTCAAAAATTTGTACAACCCTGATTTTTTTCGGTTTACCAACCACCGATTTGGTTGGTTTCATTCCCATGTGGGAATTATTGAAGGCCCAATGATTGGGTATTGTCCTACTTATTGGAATGATGTATGATAGCGGCTCTTTTATAGTTGATAATTGGAAATGGGTTCTGATTGTGGCTCCCACATTAAGAATGAATGAGAAAAAACATAAAACATGAACAGTGGGGTTCAAGCTATCAATCAGTTTATGTATCCGTTCCAAGACAGAATACATGATACAAAGGTACGATACAGGTAAGTATTGGTCCAAATTGGGGGTGGTGAATGGTGAAGGCTACCCGTTGGTAAACTGACAGTTTGCTATAGAAATTCAGCATTTTGAATACGTAAATCAACGGACCAAATGAGGTATGTTCAATAGCAAGCTGCAACAAATTACCAGAGGCTTTTAGAGTTGCCAAATATTGCGATTCCCCATGTCTTCAATTTGGTCCATACCATGTATTTCGCTGTCAACATATCGATCCTGTGTCCAACAGGAAACTCCCCAAACCAAGGTTTGATCAGCATATTTTTTTGAAAATGGCAGGAAATTATCATTTTTGTTGTATTCCTGAATTTTCAGACACCCACATCTCATATCACATATATATATATATTCGTATATGTGCTGGGATCAAAACTAAATCTACCGAAGTCAAGAGCAGTCTTGGAGAGGTCTCTGCTTTTGGAAACTTGAACTGAGGCTTGGAAAACGTTAATACATTCTCCAAGAAACGATCACATGTCTGCAACATTCAATACCTAGAACAGCATAAGACCGTCAAAATCTTGCAGGTGCCGCCACGCAATGAATATTCACCGTCTCCATCCATCTCATATATAATGTGATTCATTTATTCATAATATTATACTATGCCATCAAATTTACAATATGTATATTTATATATACACACATTAGGTGTGTATACAATGTGTATATATATATATATATACATAGACAGTAACTTTATTTACTACTGTAATTATATATATATAGTTTTACACATATATATATATACATAATGTTATACATATGTATTGTATCCCCGTTTATATCCCCAAATGCCGCCTTGACCACATGACACGTCGTCAGGTGGCGCTCTGGGCGCAACTGGCAATCAAGGCCGCTGTTGCGTTGTCAGCGAAAAATGCTGGGGTTCACCAACAGAAACGCTAGGAAAATGGTGATAAACCATAGGAAAACCATCGGAAAATTGTGATTTAACCACGATAAATGGTGGATTTAATGGTGACTTTTTATCTTGACAAAACCCAGAGAATCTCTAGGATATGTCACACGATTTCTGAACAGTTTCGGAACCATTTCCTCAGTTGTATTGAAAAGCCTTATTGTGCAACCGTGCGTGTATAATGTGAAACATTGATGTTATCTTTACCCTCTGGTAATTTTAACGTAGCTATTGAAAATGGCCATTTAGTTCGTTGATTTACCCATTAATAAGGGTGATTGTCCATGGTTTTTTGTGTGTTTACCAGAGGCTATATCCCATTATCATCCCATTGTTCATTGTTGAGCCATTGTAACAAACCATCAAAAAATCACCATTAAATCCACCAGACAATCCACTATGAACGATCATTAACCATTGTTAAACCAACCATTTAAATCTACCATAGTGGTTAAATCACCATTTTCCTATATGGTTTTCACGTTGGCTATGAGTCGCTCTTTATATATACGGTCGACCCGAGGCCAATGTTTTTTGACCAGCCATGGGGATTATGGCAGCCATTTACGGTGATATTAGGGATGGTTTATTATTATTGGGTTTACCACATAGGTTTTATAGGTGATATATCTATAGTTAATGGATGTCAATGGGTTTAGTATTATGGGGTTTACCACATGATTTCCCCATTAATGGGTGGTACCAGGCATTCCTATTGGTGATGGCTTCTCTTTTGGTGAATGATGATAGGTTTATAAGCCAATAACTATATGGTTTTATAGGTGATATATCTATAATAGTTAATGGATGTTAATGGGTTTATTATGGCATGGGGTTTACCACACTATTTCCCCATAAATACCACTAATTATATAATTATCTAGGATATAAATCTAGTGGTATTCTTATTTGATCAATTAATGAGATACAATGGCAGAATCATAGATGTCCCAATTTACCATTGGTTGGTTGATGAAAATAGAGGGGTTTCTGAAGGTTTACCCCTTTAACAACAGATTTCTATGATGATAGATGGTATACCAGCTCCCGGCCCCTCTATTTTTACCAAAAGGACGTTACTGGATGGTTTATTATTATTATTATTTTTATTATTATTATTATTTTGGGGTTTACCACATTATTTCCCCATAAATGGGTTGTACCAGCCATCACTAGTGGCCGATTATTTAACGTGTTCTTGAAATTATAAAGCAGTTACCACCAATAATAACTTACATTAGTTTTGCCTTATATTGTTACATACTGTGGATGGTTGCGAAATACTGCACCATTCTTAAATAGTTGGTAAACATCCCATGATTTATAGGTTTTGTACCATCCTTTTGGTGGTGCAGGATTTCGCAGCCATCCACAGTATGGTTACTATCCCTTTATCACAGATGGGCGCGATTCAACCCTACAAGGTGGCGTTTTTGCCAGTTAGAAATGGCTTATCATCCCATGAAAACTAGTTCGATATATCACCAACAAAAACCATAGTGAAACTGGACTCATTGGCACCAGCGATTTAGCTCACTGGGGCACCGACCGTGGGATTCAACCCATCGGCAAGTGCTAGTTGTGCCATGCCAGGAATGGCCGGTATGGCCATGACCGGAGACACCCCGACGGTGCCAGGCATGCACCGAGAGACATGCGAGCCATGAATATTAGCCCTGTTGGTTGATCTCTTTCATCATGAAAATAGGGCGTTGAAGTGTTTTAACATGTTTTAACCATCAAAATATGGAGATATACTTAGTCACTTGGGATATTGTTGATGAATGATGGTTGGTGATTAGTTGGGGAATTTTGCAAACCAATATATGGGAGATTATCATTGGTAATCACAATCCA
Organism: Cladocopium goreaui; assembly: GCA_947184155.2. Lineage (NCBI taxonomy): Eukaryota > Dinophyceae > Suessiales > Symbiodiniaceae > Cladocopium > Cladocopium goreaui. The sequence continues at coordinate 364,311 of CAMXCT020001780.1, forward strand.
TAATGGGAATTCCTATTAACCAACCACCGGCATGGAATGACAGGTTTTTGAACACTGCTCATGTGTGCCATTAAAAATAGCCTGGTTGATTGGTCTTTAAGTGAAATGGAATTCAAGCGTCAGTTTGAGTGGTCTTGTTGTAGTTTGACTATAAAAATCTGGGGATACAAGTGATAAATGATAAATGATGATTGATAGGTCATGATAAAAAAAAAAGGTTCATAATCCTGGGTTTTTGTGGATTATGATAACCCATAGGTCAACACCTATCAACCACGCAGTATTTCAGATGGGAAAAGCCGGGTTATTTTCTTCATGGCTCGCTGGGAAGCTCACGTGGAATACGTTGAATCCCTGAGTCTGGTGAGGATAAGTTGAGGAACAAAACACTGCTTGTTGGTTTGGAACCATGGATGGTTTGGTATATGGATTGTATATTAACCACTATTAACCATCATTCACCATCATTAACCATCATTCACCATGGAATTTTGAATGACTTTCCATTCAGTTGGGAATGGAAGTTCATCATCCCAACTGACGAACTCCATCATTTTTCAGAGGGGAGGCAAAAAAACACCAACCAGAAACAGATTCGAGGCAAAACAACATCGAGGAAATCTGGTTGGCGGTTTCAAATCTGTTTGCGTTCTGTCCTGGTTGGTGGTTTGGAACTGACATTTTTTATTTCTCCATATATATTGGGAATAGTAACCCCAACTGACGAACTCATATTTTTCAGAGGGGTAGGTATACCACCAACCAGATAGGGGTATACCGGAGGGTAAGCATCCGAAATTGAGATCATTTCATGGCGAACAGTGGGGATTTCTGACTTGAAGATGTGGGCTATATCGGTGTCATCAAACGTGGCTAGCTGAAAAACATCGGGGGATGTTGCCACATTTGATTAACGCGAACCAGCAGAAATTGGGATGGAACCATTTTCAAAGGCTGGACTTAACCAACACGGAGAAAGTAGTTTGGAGCTGTGGTTTTTACTCTGTTCAGTTACCTAAAAAAACATTTCAGTGTTTCCCTTACATAGTTCGGCTAAAATATAGGGTGATGTTCAGTTTTTTCCCTTCAACGATTTCCGGAAGAAAAGATGCTCAGTATCATTAACCATCATTCACAGTAGGGAAGATCATCGCAGTTTACAGGGGCTACAATTGCAATGGCTCTGTGAGAGTAGCTCCTATGGCAATGGCTCAATACGCTTAATTGATGCCCTAAAGTTTCATGCATATTGGATGGGGTGGTCAACTATCAAGAAAGAGTATCCTCTAGTAAACTAGCATAGCTATGGAAAATTGACCATTTATAAAAGATTTACCATGATTTGGCTATTGAACATGGTGCTGTTCCATAGCAAACTGTCAGTTTACGTCAGAGTAGCCATTCCTGGGGCGATTCCTATCCATGGCCGACTTCATCAACGAAGTGGGGAAACCTTGAATGCAGTAGTTTGTACTTTGCGTTAATCATTTGCTAGAAATATGGATATGCGGCGGATGGCTTTCGCTCGCCCTTGTGGTTGTTGGCCTATGCAGAGTCAGGGGTAGTGCTTCAGCTATCGCCAAGAACAAGATCCGAATGCTGAGCGATCAGTCCTGCACGGCTACGCTTGCGGGAGACAATGAAAACGCTCAGTCGACGTTGATAAGGCAGACGATGAGAGCTCCACAGACTCTGAACTTGAGATGATGATCCTGCTGACAATGTAGCGTGGTGTCCGGCGCCGGGCTGTTCGGATGAACCAGAAAGTGAGGTTTGCACCAATAGGAAGAGTCAACACCCATGGAATCCCCTGGTGAACACCAAAAATCGCTGGAAAATGATGTTGATCCATCCCCCACCTGGGCTCGTATTTATTGACACCAGTGACTCACCGGGTAAGTAAAACGAACTGTTGGGCGGGAAGTGAACACAAAGATATCTAGTGTGGTAAACCATGGGCCATAAACCTATCAATTGTGGGGATGGTTGTTACCATCCATTTATGGTCATAGTAAATATTGGGGATGTTTTATATAATTTGGGGTTTACTTACATTATGCGAAAACGGAGCCCCCCAAGTTCAGACAAAACCCTTGGGTACAGGAAGTGGGTTGCTTCCACTGGGCATGGGATGATCAAACTTAAGTTACCAGGATTGGTGGGTGTGGTCTGAGTTCGTGAGCTAAACCTAAGAAATCTGCAATTATGGGATAGATACTGGATAGTACGGGACAATTCAGGGCTAAATATAAATAACCATCCCCAAAGCCTGCCAAAGTACCAGTGAATCCATGGTTTTTCACGGTTGTTTTTCGGAGATTGCAGCAGCAGGTGGCTGCTTTGGAAACACCGACACACCCGGAAGTGCTGCACAGACGATCAATCCGGCCATGTATGAAAGGCGCGGTGGAGAGGATGAGATGTCCCGCACAATACGGGTTATATCGTTATATTGGTTCCAACTAAACAATAGGAAGTGGGATATACCCCGGTACTCGTAAGTTAATAATTATTGCATTATGCGGTATTCCTTCACATTAAGTAGTCTTTCAACAAATTCATGAAAACGCGAAATAGATTATCAAACTTCGGGTCCCTCGAATTTGTGGCCCTAACCCTCTCCACGAGGTTTAATTACGGAGTCAATATGTTGTCAGGAGCTATTTGGATGGCTAGGGCTAGGATATTTGAGATGAGTGTGTTGATGTATTCATTCTTGTACATGCATGTATGTGTACGCATAAATATATATATATATACATGCATAGTATGTATACCTGGAAGCCTTGGAAATGAAGCATATGTTGCATTGTGGACCCTTTTTTGTGTTTGTAGTCATGTTGCTTCAAAGTGAAATGATCTCATTGTTTGTTTCGAGGTATGCCTGTGGGAATTTGTGTATCATCAAACAGACATACAAGCATAGATGAATATATATATATATATACTGTAACTCTAGTTTATGAGAACCAACTGATAGGGGGGCCTCACCTTGTACATGTTTTTAATTCGAGAGCCCTCCTCGGGTGTTCCCAACGGCAGTGCTAGGATTGCGTTTCCGTGGATTTATGGTGGAATTAACCATGAAACCGTTGAATTTCACTGTGAATCATGGTGGTTTTAAGCGTGTTAAAGCAACAATCATACGTGATTTTTACTGGTATATCATAGGGTTGATCCTAGATTCCTATAGATATCCGATTATGATCAATAATCAATTCACCATTGTTAAGTCCGTATAAAGCCATTATTAATCTCATTCAATCACCATTGAATCGATGAAGATGGATCAATTCTCAGGTCTTTTACAAGCAGAAATTGGGCCTAGACACCCTGAAAAGAACCATATGGAACCACCCATTTCGATGGTTATAAGTTATACCGGTTATGTCAATTTTTTACAACAATTTTATACAAGTTTGGGTTATAAGTTATACCGGTTATGCCAAAGTTTTGGGATTTACAAGTATCGCGATAACCCAGTATTCTGTGGGATATATATATATATATCAAACGTGGCTTCCTGGAAAATCCCCCCATTCAGTTCGATGACTTGCCATTGACACGTTTGATGACACCAGAGGGTACCCCATTAGATATCCCCTTAACCATTACTAACCCATTGTTGACCCGCTATTCGGCATACCCTTTGGTATAATTACTACTCAATGTTAACCCCAGTTATGAAGCTGGTTATCTCCCATTAAATATCAAGTGCCCATGCCTCTTTTCCATATGTATATGGTTCCCTGATGTTCCCTGCAGTCGCGACACCAGGCAGTGTTCATATACAAAGGAAAAGTGAAGCAACACATCTTGCGTTCTTCTGGATTTTTGCAAATGCGCTCTTTCAACTGAAATCATAAAACTTGCATTTCGTACATGAAATGTCCAACGAAAAAACCATGATCAAGCTATAAATCCAATGTTATCCACTTTTTTACTATGACTGGTTGGTGGTTTGGAACATTGTTTATTTTCCATAATATATGGGATAATCCTTCCCATTGACTTTCATATTTTTCAAGATGGTTAAAACCACCAACCAGCTATGATTATCCCACATAAAGCTGGTCAGGTTAGCACATCAATCAGTGCGATGTCTCCATCAGGTTAGCCTCAGCGACTGCAGGAGGACGCTGAGAAACTGATGGAAAACACGCCGAACAAAACGACCAATGGGGCTCCGGGAAAGCATAGAAAACCATCCGAAGATGGCAATTTCATTGGATTTAATGGTATATCTAATCTGGTTGGTGGTTTGGAACATTTTTTATTTTTCCATATATTGGGAATTTCATCATCCCAACTGACGAACTCATATTTTTCAGAGGGGTAGGTATACCACCAACCAGTAATTTACCTGAGGTGCAGTTGGGGTTATGAATATACTCATGATAAGTAATGTGGGAAACACAAGGCCATAAGGTGCTGCACTTTGGGGATGGTAAACATAGCACCCTTTTTAAAATGGTGATGAATTGGGGATGGTTTATTGTTGAATTTACCATATTACCCTATAAGTTGGGATACCACTCCAATAACTATGGTAATTATATATTTATATATATATATATATATATATATATCATAGCTATATAATTATAACTGGAACTGCACCGCAACTCGTATGGCTAGCCACCCTGAAAATGTTTACTCGGATTTAATGAGGGGTGCTCCGGCCCATTATAGGTACCCTCTGGTAATTTAACATAGCTATTGAAAATACCCCATTTATAGTTGATTTACCTATTCAAAATGGTGATGTTCCATACTTATGTTAGTTTACCAGAGGGTATATGATATGATAGCCACGTTTGGATACGGAAAGTTGCAATGTGTCCATATGTTCACCTCTTTACCCCATGTACTAGCGTTGGGAGCACCGCCAAGTTGAGTGGACAACTCACAAGCAATTTGGAGAGATCAGAAAATGAATTTGGCAATTCGGGAATCTCATGGGAAAGTGTCCCTTGGCCAAAACTATGTAACTACCCTCTAAACCAACATAACTATGGAAAATCACCATTTTGAATAGGTAAATCAATGGGTAAGTCCACTATAAATGACCATTTTTAATAGCTATGTTAAATTACCAGAGGGTATGTCAAAATAAACCTGGCTGCAACAAGAAACAATGGCCCTGTCCACAAACTTTCGAAATCCCCAGCAGTCCACCTCGGCCAACAGAAATGATGGGCTTATCTGGGGCCAAGAGCTCCGCTTATGGGCTCACCATAAGGCTGCTTGACTTTCACTTGTTATTCCTGTTCAAACTGACAATGACATATCATCAATGCCATGCCGATGTCTTTGGCAGAAATGCTAGATCAGGGGATGGCAGGCGGGCATGGCATGCTTCACCCGCCGTTCAAAAGCGAAGCAATGAATAAATGCATTCCCGCAAAATTTCTCCAACAGCAGTGCAGGAGCTTGTTTGCCTTTTAGACATACAGGACATCAACTGACAACCTCTTTGACGCGCCCATTGCGTTTCAAAGGCAGGGTCCTTAACGTCCTTTGTCAGTGGATGAAGGCGTAGAGGCGCTCACACGCACACACATTGATGCCAGTGTCAGCTCAGCGTGTGGTATGCACCCTTTTGGCTGCGTGATGTTTGACATTTTCAGGACGGGTAGCAATGTCTTGGTCCCACAGCCGGACTGCTATTTTTGCTTGCCCCTCCGAAAGGTTGTGGATCGCTTTTTTCAGAGTATCCATGAAATTGTCCGGAGACATGCTGCGGGCAGTTGCAAGAAATTGGTAATGCAGACTGCTGCTGTCACTTTTTCAGAGCGGATGAAGCCCCGTCAGGCTTTGGAACAAGGTAAGTGGATGTTTGCAAGTGATAAACGCACCCTAAATTCTTCTGTCTTAGTGAATGAAGTTGCACATGCAGTGAGATTGGGCGTTAGTATTTCGATTGTTTTTTTCAGGCGAGGTTCCTGCGCAGAGACTTGAAAGATGTGCAGCTAGCCTAGCTGTTCTGGTCTCTTTGCTGTAGTCAGAGCCCGCCCTTGGTGCTGCCCATAGCAAACAACCATGAGATACAAATATATATATATATATACATATAGGGTTTTTTTGAAGAAATGCCAATATGAGGTAACCTTTAATCAATTTTACCAAGGTAAAACCATTTGAAGGAAGTAACCAATAGAAAGGAGCAATACAAGAATTGCGAAATTTCATTCAATGCACAAGTAGTTAAAATAGGAGGCATTGGATTCCCAATAAACCTTTTAGGGCCTTTCCCTCGCGCTTCTGCAGTCACGGTCACTTGAGGGAGTAGGATGGTCTGTATAGCCATCATCATCATCATCATCATCATCATCATCGTCAGACCACACCTCAATGGGCATTAAGAACGATGCGCCCAGCAGGAAACTTCGAGGATTACGCAGAGTATGGAGGACAAGGCCAAAAAAAAAGCAGGGTTTTCATTTTTTCTTTAATGACGTAAACATGGGTAAGTGGTGTTTTTCTGCCCTAAATGCAATGGTTTCTCAAGCACTTTCTATCTAAAGCTGCTATAAATCCCTCTGACAGACCCTTTGGGACCATGTCTGTCATGCATTGGTGTTTAAGCATTGGCAGTTTAGCCCAGCATTATATCCCCATAATATATAATAATAATAATAATAATATTTTTCAGGGGTTTGTTTAGAAATCGGGCATCCCAAAATCACCGGTGAATCAAAAAAAGTTCCTTGTCAAACTGCCGAAATCCATGTTCAGACACATCCGTTTTCAGTGGTTGAACTGGCATGATGGCAGTTTTAGTGGTTAAATTGAGGTTTTGAGCTATCAGCCATGGGAAAGCATGCTATTTGGGGGTACCCTATGTTCACACAGACCATGTTTCTTCAGGGAACAGCCATGGTTGTCATTGTAGTTGCTAGGGGAAGTCATCCCCAAATTGACTTCAGTTCGTGTGATTTCAGTTATTTTTTGTGGTTTTTGCCATTTGACACATCATGGCACAGCGCCGTGTTGCCAGAAATTCATTGTTGAACCACTGTTTGATATGTGTTGCTTCTTACTGCACGTTGGATTCCCTCTTTATATATATATATATATTTATCATAGTACATTGGTATACCATTAATTAATTTGAATTTCATAGTACATTAGTATCACATATGACATGTCAGAAATACAATTTAAAAAAAAATAGTTTTAATGGATAGTCATATCCTTGACTGATATTTTTAATCCCACTAGTGTGATACTAATAAAATTGCCATTAATACCATCAGTATGCCTTAGTTATCCTTAGTTTATCACAAGTACAATAACAAGAATGTATCCATTAAATCACCATAAAATCACCATGGTACTTATTGGGGGCTGACCCATCAACATTCCATCGAAAAACTCCAAGTAGGGTATTATCATGTTATCTATATTATAGATCCTATATAGATATCTACTATAAACCCTATTTAACCCACTTATAAACCAAGTAACTGATCCAGATCTCACGTGAGAAAAGTTGACAGGCGCGGGCAACTTGGCGCGCGCCGGTGCCGGCGGCGTTGCTTTTACCAATTTGGGAGGCGCAGAAGAAGGGCAGGATTGAATCAATCAAAAAATCTGGGTAGATAGGAACATATGGTCAATGGGAACATATGGTTTAATGGTGATTTATTGGCTTAACCATGGTGAATAATGGGATGATATGGTAAACTACCCTCTGGAAATTTTAAAGAGTTTGCCATTAAGGATGGTGATTTTCCATAGTTATGTTAGTGTACCAGAGGGTAATGATGATAATGGTTTAGAATGGTGAATAGTGGGTGAATCTTGGATATGTAATATATATCTGGGTAATTTTAATCACGACCTCACTGTTCTCCCTCACTATACTCGTAGTGAGTAAGAAGAATTATCCCCGTTTATGGCCTTAATTTAGGTTAGTGAAATATTATAATTTACCCAGATAAAGATGGGGATTGAAACTTAAAAAATGGGGATTGAACCATGAACACTTGGGATTGAAGCATCAAAACTGGCCTTGAATTGAAGTTTATCATGCAAATCTGGATTTAACAATGATTTAACCATGATTTTTCATTCAAATCTGGATTTATCATCAAAATCTGGCCCAAAGTTATTGATGAAGCAAAACTTCCTTGGCATTTCAAACGGACCAGCCAACGCCAGAGCTCGCTGGGTAAAGTTACTGGATAAGTAGATATCATTCAGCTTTGCCGACAGATGAGTGTGTTTAACTAAGCCCACCGAAAGCCATTGGTGCCAAAACTTGGCGATTTTCAACTCATTTGAGGTAAGATATTGATGGATAGTAGATGACAACTGGGATCCACAAAAACAACAAATTGTGCTGGTTGGTGGTTTGGAACATTTTATATTTTTCCGTATATTGGGAATAATCATCCCAACTGGACTTTCATATTTTTCAGAGGGGTAGGTCAACAACCAACCAGAGTAGTGTGATGACAACTGGGATCCACAACAAATCAACTCCCTAAATCGAGGTGAGATTTCCAACGGTTTTGGTGCTCCAAGATGGCCATGAAAACCCAGGAATCAAATGATGAGATTTCACTGGTTGAACCTTGGAGAGCCGCTTGAATGATCCAAACACACCCAAGTTGAAGGGTTGGGATGCAAATATCACATCTGCTTGGTGGTTTGGAACATGAATTTTATGACTTTCCATATATTGGAAATAATCATCCCAACTGACGAACTCATATTTTTCAGAGGGGTTGAAACCACCAACCAGACATCCATTTGAGAAGTCCGGAGTGTGAAGATGCAAAAAAATACACAGCAAGTCAGATCTCACCATCTCATCTATCCTGGCAACATGTTTGAAGTTCACCTGGGTAGACCTCATTGGAATGACTTTTACCTGTATCTGATCTTTATTGTTTCCATTCTTTGCCTATTGTATCAACATGCCGTGGTTCTGTAAGATTCAAAACCTATTTCAATTACCCTTTTAGTCCCTTTTGATTTTTCCATATATTGGGAATAGTAATCCCAACTGACTTCAACGAGGCTTGCACGCGCCACCGTCGTAGTGGCAGGAGAGGAACATCGAACACAGATTGCCACACTGCTGGCCCGACCGCTGGTCCCCTGGACAACAGGAGAGGGTGACGTCGGTCTGTTTGCATCACCAAATGGATCAAAAAGTAGGAGGCGACTTTGACGGCTCCCAGTTCACGGAGGTCCAGGCCTCTGCTGTCATCGAATGTCTCAAGGAACTCATTTTGTAAATCAATTTCCTCATGTGTTCTTGTCCAATGCCTATTTATTATTTAATGGTCAATATCCCAATTGTATCCGCATTAGTTGGTCGTTGCATGCCTGTCGTTTGCTATATGTGCATTGCTGGATACAACACTGCTGCATCCCCATCTTTCCCAACTCTAGTTGTAAATTTCCCCAATCTATTTGAGTTTGAATCCTGGATTTTTTCTGAACAATATCCCCTCCTTTGTATCCGTAGCTTTGCGTTGACAAAGAAGCTATATCATATCTGCAGTTTCACAGCTTGTTGTTCTGCTGTCTCGATGCGCTGGTTCAAAGGATGGGAAACGATCTATTACTGTAAATCTATTAATAGGATCCACATATGTTCCACGATGTTCCATTATTTTCCCATCGTGGATCCCTCCTTTGATTATTTTGACTGCAGGTCAAATTGCTTGGTGAAATCCACAAGGTTGTTTGTAGATATCCCCAGGAAGGGCCCCGTTCGTTTGAAGTTGGTTCAAACCGCGCGATATCCCCCATAAACCCTGATTAAATCTCATTAAGCAAGTTGAGAGTCAACTTCGCTAACAAACTGGGGCCCCTTTCGTCTGTCCAGGCAGTGCAAATATGCTGCCCTCCGTCTCCAATCCCGCTGGTGCGCTGGAGAAAATGTTCGCCTTTGGGGTCGGTGATTTCTTCGTACTTTTTGCACCAGAAAGGTTGGAAAAATTGTCGCAATTGAATGTGCGTCCCAATTATATAGGGATGGGTCAAAACCTATGACATACCCTCTGGTAATTTAACATAGTTATTGAAAATGGCCCATTTATAGTTGATTTACCTATTAAAGATTGTGATTTTCCATAGCTATGTTAAATTACCGAGGGCACTGTATTTGGGGGGAGAACATCCATAAAATCTGCCTTTTTTTAATCCAGCTCAAATAGTTTTTCCAGGACATCATGTTTGAACGTCTTGCGATGATCTACACCGAGAATAGGCAGAAAGTTCAGATCAAGGTGAAGAAATTCATGGTCAAGAACAGTTCCTTGTGCTTTGCCAAGGCGCAGATGTTACAGCTTGAACTAGCTGGGCAAACACTTGGCCACTCATTGAATCCACTCATCAATTGACGATTCTTGTCCTCTCGAACTTCCAGGAGCGCCTTCCGTTCGGTGGTGATGGTTCCTACTCCATGGCGGTCTACCACAAGACCAACTGGGATACTATTCCTAAGGTCCTGTCTGAACAACTGATCAGACCAGCTAGAAGATTCGAAGGGCGAACAGGGATATCCAAAGCAATATCCTTTTGCGGCTGTGCACAAGAAACTATATGGATCTCAGATCTCATGGGCCGTCAAGCAGACACCAAATGACCTTTGTAAAAAATCAGTTATTTGGTCAGCTTCCCGTTGGGGTGAACCAACTATTTCCGGGCTCGGGTCCCAGGGTATTGACCCATAACTATCATATACCCTCTGGTAATCTAAGAGTTTGCTATTGAAAATTGCCATTTATAGTTGATTTCCCTATTAAAATGGTGATTTTCCATAGTTATGTTAGTTTACCAGATATAGTATGTGGATGTATGTGGTTGATCACTTTTGTACAAATCATCTAAACCCCGGGATACTCCATATACATATGAAATTGTTATAGTTGGTGCATATGTTGTTCATCAACCCCCATAAAAATATTGGCGTTGTCCAAAACTTGGGTACCCCAAAATCTCATGGTAGGCATGTTCCCCAATAAATGATTGTAGATTGGGGTATGGTTCATGTTTCTGCAAACCTATCTTTTATTACCTGGGTATGGATCAAAATTCAGCACCTATGGTTCTGAGGATGTGTGTCATTCTTAGAATCTGACACCATTCAATTTGAGAGATGGGAAAATTTTAGGCCATAAATCTGGCGGGGTCTGTGCAACGAATCTGGTGTCGATCAAGATCTTGATCCTTGTTGGGTGTCCTTGGTGGGGGATGAAGAAAAAATCCACTGGCGAAATCAAATAGTCCAAATGGTCAGAAGGTCGCCCCAAGTATAGGGTCTAGCTGAGTTCTAGCTAAGTTTAATCATTATCAATGGTTTGCAGCTGGCTGAACTGAGATGATCCATAGGTTCTGCCTACTGAGCGTGTTCTACAAGGTGGTGTCCCCCAGTTGTAATTTAGTTTACACCCCCCAGTAACCATAGTTTTAACCATAGGTTTATCTACGATGAATCCGAGTTGTTCGGGTTCAACCACCAACCATAGGCGATTCGTGGATCTTTGCGGATGAACCGGTCGACCGGTCTGCAGGTGGAAATTTGCTTGGTGCCGGTGCCAATCAAGGACGCGCGCTGACGCAAGCTTATCTGGTTGGTGGTGACTGGAACCATGGATTTTTTTTAAAATAATTTTACGACTTTCCATATATTGGGAATAATGATCCCAACTGACTTTCATATTTTTCAAGATGGTTAAAACCACCAACCAGTTATAGTCATCCCCCCGGTATATAGTATATACTCAGCTGTTACAAGGAATTCCCGATGCTGGGATAACCATAGCCATAGCCCATATGAATGCCACAGAACTATGACATGTTTTGACCATGGCACGTAAGGAACTGGAAATTGTACATCCACCATGTTTGAGATAGCGGTACCTGGATGGACCATAGGACCATAAGTGGCTTAAATAACCTGCTATAATCCAGTCATAAGATGTTATAGCAGGGTACAAGCCAGTTCTGAACTAGTTTACTCCATGACCCATCCAAGTAGTTATTTCCTGGTGGAGAGTTAGATTCTAGATGGTTTCCTGTCAGCAGCAACATCTAGCAGATTAAGCATATTTCCGTGTCATCAGGCCAGAATTCAACCATGAATTCTTACGGATGAATCAAGTTGACTTGATGTGGATTCATTTGCCACAAGTTACTCACATTGAAGCCCAGCAAGAGGTGGAAAATCCATATGAAAATCCAATGTTCTGAGAAATTTCGGATGTGACGACCTCAACAGCGACATTATAAACGTTGGCCCCCAAATCCCATTGAAAGTATCCGCATTATATCCCCGTTATCATAGGGTTGACACAGATTCCGTTTATCCAAAATAGGGATACATTGGGGACAATCATATCACCGTATCCATCTATATCCCCATTCTGGGTATACCCACTGGGCACGGCAAGCCCCCAGAAAGAACACTCACGTGACCCTTAGCCCTTCCGCTGGATGTCTTTTCCTCCACGAAGTTGCGCCAAACAGGCGGAATGCCGAACCAAATGACCATGGCCAATATGCAGGTCGTCACCGGGGTCGATGGAATCTGGGGTAAGCAGCGAAGTTTCTGGCGACTGGCTGAAGACCCTCTGGTAATTTAGTGGAACATCACGAACATCACCCATTTTTGATAGGTATATACTCATCGATCATCTACAAATTGGCGATTTTCCAGAGCTATTTCAAGTAACCAGAGGGTAAGGATCAATGGGAAAGTAGACCAACTAGCTAAACATCGATTGGCTGGGAGCCAAAGTGGCTGGTGCCTTTCCATACACTCCGGTAGTTAAAGATAACAGCAGGGCATCACCCATCTATACATCCCCAACCGTGGATGGGTAGTTCAATCCTTGAGGTTTTTGCGATACATGAGCTCACATGGAAAATAGCCAGAACCAGCAAAATATTTTTTTGTGGACTAGCAAAGATTGACTATATGTATTATGTATGGATGGTTTTCCAACTAAAGCGACAAATTAGTGGGGTCATTTTTCCAGCTAGCCATGTTCGATTACCGGATGTTGTGATCCCCACGATTTTCTGTTACAAAAAAGGTGCGTTGGTGCGTGTTGTTCTCCAGAAAAGTTCCGACAAATTCTTCATAACCCACATTGTTTTACTAATTCACCATGGAATTCTGGGGCAGCGGCAGCTTCTGTGGTTGTTTCCCCTGTGTTTCCTATCAGCTTTTTCGATCCTTGCGGGATGGTCCTTTTCGATCAAATCCAACAGGGCTTATCATGGGATTATCATGATGATTTAACCGGTTTAACCACTATAAATGCTGGGCTTCACCAACAGAAACGCTAGGAAAATGGTGATAAACCATAGGAAAACTATGGGAAAATGGTGATTTAACCACTAACAAATGTAGATTTAAATGGTTGGTTTAACAATGGTTAATGATGGTTGATAGTGGATTATCTGGTGGATTTAATAGAGTTTTTTTTTTTTAATGGTTTGTTACAATGGCTTAACATTGGTGAATTTCATGGGATGATCATGGGATATAGCCTCTGGTAAACATTCACGGTTTGCAGGAAAGATCCACCATGCTATTAATGGGGATTCATCCACTATTTCGACTGGGCCATGGCTTCCAGTTTCCCAATATGGGATGACCTTAAAAACCACAAAAAGCACCACCTTTTGACTCTTTTGACCGTGGAACACACATGTATTTTTTGCGCGTGAACTTGTGTATTTTCTGTAATGCGGATGGTTTGCACGCGCATGTACATACAGTACTACTGAGAACAAGTGGTCAAATATTCCGCGCTTCACTGTAGGATGTAGAGAGTGGTACTGGCTGGAATCTAGCCATATTTGTTGCGTCTTACTGTTTTGGGGCTTGATGGATTTACCACGAAGAGTTCAACTTTTGCTGTGGGATCAACAAGCTGGGTTAGGTCAGGATATGCCCCTTCATTTAGATCACCCCCATGTATTAGCCTATCGTTTGATGGCTATCATCCCACATCAAAACCGATTAATTACAGTACTTGAACTCATAACTGTTATATACATACATTAATACACATACATGCATACATATTACATATATAATTTGTATATATATATATATATGGGATACTCCATGTCGGGGACTTATTCATGAGGCTTGTTCATCACTTTCAAGTAGGTTTTTCACTGGTTTCACATATTGATTCGTTTCATCACTGTCTTATTCATCCCCTATATTACATGGTGGTTCATCCCACGAATCCTCAGTAGGTTATATCCCCGGTTTTTTCAGTGGGATAAGTAGGGTTAATCCACTTAAAACTAGGCTAACAAGCTACTTACGATCCGTGGGATAAGCCACCAAGTAGAATATTGATGATTTTCAACCTCCGATGCCACGGGGAGGCAATGGCAGCTATGGGCCAGCCTGGTATGTATCAGATGGGAAACCCCACAGGGTTGCCCACAGGCGGGATGATCATAGCGAAAACTGAGCAAAAATCATGGAACTTTGGGATTTCATGAAAAATTGTTGGAACCAAACCATGGGTGGAAAACATTGGTAAGTCAACCGGTTCAGGCTAGTTTCATGGGCAAATCGGAGGTTTAAGCAGCCAATTTTGTGCGAGGTTTTACCATCAACAAGTCAGGCCTTAAGCATGAATATGTGAAGGAACCAGCTGCTGAGGTATCCATTCATACGACTTCACCTTTGGCATGTTGATGGGAATCGTTACGATATTAGTGGGTAAATGGCTACGAATATAGCAATATAGTGGCCTAGGTCCCAACGTATGGTTCATAAGCCAACAAACATGGACCCCCTCCTTTTTGGGAGTTCCCATAGTTGTTTCGAGGCAATAATCATGGCAGGGCTCTGGGAAACCCGGACAGCAGCATCATCATCGCCGCCATATGATGGGGATATGACTGGATATAATGGGATATTGATGGGGATTTCATGGGGATTTAATCGGGTCTAGCCAATAAACATATATACATATAAATAATATATATATATATATTATAGTTATTGTATGTATATATATATATATGTATATATACGTAGTTATATACAACATAATGTATATATATATATACCTAGACCCTCAAACGTAGTTCCTTTTTCAAGTCATTCCTAAATACCAAGAACTTTTGGTCCGAACAAAAAGTAAGTGGCCACAAGAATTTCTAAGATTAACATGTCAATCTTGAGATATTGTCTAAGATAACCAGGCAAGGCACACCCCACCACAAGCACATTTCCACACACCTTTTCTCTCTTCTTCTAGGATTTCCCTCCTTTGCGCTGCTTCTTGGGTCTTGATGATGACCACTGCCTGCGAATCTCTACCAGGTATTTGAAAATGGTTGTTCGAGCAACGCTGCTGGGGTGTGATGTCCGCGAGATTCTAGAAACAACTCCAATGAAGTCTTCAAGGATCGGTGTCGCAAAAGCACCAGGACTGATGGCCCACTCTTTACCATCTGCGACTGATTGTGATAACTCTTCATGCCAGTGTGCTGAAAAATGAGACTTGGGAACTATTTTGAAAAAAGTCCAATCTTTTCGGTGCCAGTAGACTTGCAGCTGAACATAGGAATGCAGAAACGTTCCCAAGAAGGACTTTCCTTTCTTTTGTTTCCTTGCATCCCAGAAAGTTCTGTCCCCAGTGTATGATAAACGCATGAACTCATCAACTGCTTGAAGCCCATCCAAAGCGGTGTCAAGAAGCCAACAGGTCTCGAAGGGAATGCTTGTAAGAAAATCGATGAGCCACTTGATAAGAAGGTTGCAGTCAGAGGCTTTGCAAGTCATGTCCGGATACGAACGGTTTGTTTCCCAACTCAGGTTTTCCAAGGTAAACTCCTTCATGTCTCGGGCATGTTCATGGTTGCAGTCCTGCCAACTTTGGAAATACGTGTAAGCTTCGTCCAGTCGGTGTTCCTTACTATTTCGAGCTGGGCCTCCATCACCAGCAGGCAAAAAGATATCCATGGGCCCTGCCATCATACATATGATAGATGCCACAAAGTTCCTTCCACAGCCATGAGGTATCATGTGCATCAAATCCCACCGTATGAAGGCTGGATTGTTTGCCCCAGGTATCATACCAAGTGGAGGTGCCACACGCCAGTCCCAAGGTACTGTTTGATAGATAGTTCGTCGCCACATTGCATGCATGGACATATCCTCAAAAGGCACACTATAAGTGTTAGCGTGGCAGTGTGGGCAAATTTCAGTTTTCAAGTGTCCTCGCGTGGCTCTGTACGCTTTGGTTTGGAAAGGATGGTCCCCAGCCAATCCCAAAAAGACCAGGAAGAACTTGTGACCAGAGCGTGTTTCAATGCCATCAGTAAAAGCTTTGGCGGCAGATTTGCCACACTCTTCCAACAACTTGTCGATAACAACGTTCCCAGCTTTGGAGCCCTTGTTGAACTTTGAATACATTTTGTGCGCGCATGATGTTATCAAAAACATCCTTTCCAAAGAACTGTACCCAACTCGTAGCAAAGAACCCCAGGATAGTTGGAGAACCGGTTTTTTGCGATGACCAGTCCCCTCATCACCATGTAGCATACATGGTATGCAATGATCCAATTCGTTCCCATGAGTAGTGTACACTTGGTTGTCAGGTTCTATGCAGCGCCATTTCTCCCAAAAATCAGACAGATCCTTTGTCCAGCTCGTCACATCTGAAACCGGATTGTTGAGAAGCTTCGCAGAATAGTTGGAATTCAGCAAAAATCGGGCCATATCAAATATTGTCAACATTGGATGTAGAATCTCTCGTTTTCTCTTCTTTCTCTTTCGCAAAGGAGTTGGGTGAACCTTCAGGGAAAGTAGGTAACAGAAAAAACAAGCCTTTTATTCACAAACAGGTTGGGGAAGCCTCACACCAAAAACAGCTAAAATGAAAGTAAAAACATACTTTGCACTCTGAAAGACGTTCTTCAACCAGCTAATGGGGATGTTCAGCATCCAACCACGCTTATGCAAATGCCGTGGCAAATCACGGCTACGATTCCACTGGGATGATTTCCCAAGACCACCAATGCCCTGCAAAATGACTTTCTCTTTGCCCCAAGCCGCTACATCACCGGAACCTCTCGCTTGGTTGATTGCAGCCTCTGCAGAGTGGGCCTTGGGAAGAGTGAGGCCAGAAGCTCACCAGGGATGGTATACGGTATCCAGCAGAAAGAAATATGCGCACATATATAAAAAACAAAAAGTTAATAGGTAATATAGTTGTTTCCTCTCTCACTCTCTCTCTCTCTCTATTTGTCTATCTATCTCTAACTAGCTATCTATCTATCTATCTATCTATCTATCTAACTATATATTATATATATATCATATATCTATCTATCTATCTATCTATCTAACTATATTATATATATATATTATATCTATCATATATCTATCATATATCTATCATAGCTGTCTATCTATCTATCATATATCTATCATCGTTGTCTATCTATCTATCTATCAAATATCTATCATATATCTATCATATATCAATCATAGCTGTCTATCTATCTATCAAATATCTATCATATGTCTATCATATGTCTATCATATATCTATCATATATCTATCATATATGTATCATAGCTGTCTATCTATCTACCATATATCTATCATATGTCTATCATATATCATATCTTTCTGTCCATATTGTTTTGGTCACCCATGACGCATACACGTGATTTTTTTTAATATATGTGTATATAAGTTGTAAATATATCATGTTGGAGGGTACATAAGGTTGGATAACCTGTAACATAACCATTGGAGGTTATATTGGGGGTGTTCTAAAATAAAGTACCCCAAATCCTCCAAACTTAAACCAATTTGTATTGACCCCCACGGTCTTGCACCCTCTACTTTGAGATGTTCTCTCAGGTATGGAAATTCCTTCCAAGTTTGCTGTTCACAAAAGAGGATTACATAACCATCATGACAAATGTTCCCCAAGAACTTCTTTGGAGCTTATCACCATTTCAAAGAATGTCCCACTAATTAATCCATTATAACCCATTTGAATGGAAGAATGCCTCACAACAACCCATATATTAAGTTGATTCAAAGGGGGTTCATTGCCCACAAGAATCCACAGATGATTTCCATAAGCAGTTCTAAAATAGCACCAAGGAACTACATAAGTCCTGAGAACATCTTCGACCACTTGAGGAATTCCTTGATCTTGAGAAGCACCTGCGAGGGGCAATGAGGGGCACGATACCTGTTCTCGGCATCAAGGGGGAAGGGGAAAACACTAGGAACCGGCCATTGAATGTCCGTTTTGGGTTTCTTGGATGGGCCCATGAAACCACAAACAACCCCAAACAACATCACAAGAATATCCACACACAAAACACACTTTTGTCATTGAGACGATTTTAGCAAAACAAGGGATGCAAACACACACACACACACATGCGGAGACATGTTTTCACCGCAAGCAGCAACACCTGCATAGTCCGTTCCAGTCAGCAGCCCATCAAAATTGCCAGGCTATTCAAGGGTCAGCCATAGGCAGTGCAAAAGCATGTTTTTTTTTTTTTTATGAAATGGTGTTAGGACAAGTGCCATGCAATGCACTCTATAGATCCATGGCACTGCATTGCATTGGCCAACCACCAGGCAGGGCTGGGTCACCGTTGAGACCACTGGTAACTTCTACCATAGAATATCATGGGTATATCCAGATCACTCAGGAGATTCAGTCTTCGGCTTAGATTTGGCCTTCGCCGAGGTCTTTGTAAAGAACGTCCTTAGGTAAAAACGTCCATTATATACCCCAATCAAGGCTCGTGAATTTGGAAAGTAACTGACTACCAAAATAAAATATTCATGACTTTGGATTAATATGGACTAGACTATACAATCTTCGGAACCCCAGACATAACATATATGCAATTGAGCTTCTTCACCTGGGCATGGACGTTGCCGAAGCTGATGCACCTTGGTGAGGGAAACTGTGGCGATGCACCCCACAAGCTGGGGAAAAAAAACATATGACAACAGCCGCTGTTCAATAGGTACCCAGCTCTTTGCGGATCTTTTCACAGGTGGCGGCAAACGCTCGTTTCCTCATCCAGTTGAAACTTCAACTATCACAAAATTTGCATTCAAAAATCATCAAATCGTAAGTCTTTGACATTTTTGATTTAATATTTCCATTTGTCATCGATGGTGAGCCCCAACCCAATGCAATAGAAGATTCTCCCGACCATTCGGGCCAACTTCAATCACTCCAAGTTCCTGGTAGTATTGGCTCAGCAAACCTGGGCGGCTGGCAGGGGATGTGGAGAGAGACGTGGTTGAAACGGTTCTGCATCAACAAGAGCAAGGACTGCACTACACCAAGTGGCTTCCACTCTTCTCTAGGCTCTCCAAATCTTTCCTTATTTCTTTGTGGAAACAAACAAAGCATGGTTTATATTCCATGAGGCTTTGGAATTTTGAGGCCACCAAACAAGTAGAAAACAAATAGATACGAGATCATGCAAGACAAAGAATCTCATGCCCTTTGGAGTTGTCACGTTCCAAACGTTCCCGGGTGCTCTTCAAAAGGGCTTTCTTCGATAGGCAGCTCTTTTTGTATTGTCCGATGTATTCGGTGATACTCTCATCGCCCTCTACAATGGGGAATTCACAGATTTTTTTTTTGGGCCCTTTCTGATCACCATGAGGGGTGCTGGTGTCAGAATCCTCATCCTCCAAGACATCTCCTAGGGAAAAGTCTGTGTCATATATGCCCCAGTCCTTCATCTCCTGCTCAAGGAGCTTCATCTTTTCATCTCCTGCCTCCACGTCATCTCGCACCTGGACCAGGTACTTGATGGCCTTGTCATCGTAGATGCATTTCCTGCCAGCGGTGATATTTTTAGAGAAAGTCTTTTCAGTTGATGTGATTAATTTAATGATGACGAGAATGCATGAGATATGACGCACATGAAATGTCTCGAGGGGCAGTCTTTGTCATCTTTCTCTTGGTGCAATACTTCACAGCACCTTCGATCTTTGTCCTTAGACTGGATGAGTGGCCCTACGGATTGGGGACATGTTCAAGGAAATTCGCAAGAATGTTGTAGGCTTGTTGAAATAAAATTTCAGATCACATGAAACAAAAATCAAGTTGTATGATATCTCTCTCTCAACAGTTATATATATATATATATATTATATCAATACTAATGTATACATAGTACAAATATATATATATATATATGCTATAAATTATATATATATATATGAATCACTGTGTATCTTGATGGCAAGTGGCTCTGCCCATCCCAAACCTTTCATCTCCTCCTCAGTATGCCATGAATAGCCCTGCAAGTTCCGGCGCCAGGATCGAGCGGTGTTCCTCAACGTCACCAACGCTTGCAACTTGGCCTGCAGCAAGCCCGCTGAAAGAGGAGTGTTTGATTGGTTTCATCAATGTGATTTCAAAAGATGAAGAGTCTAGCCCATTGCACAGCCACTATGCATGGCCTTGTTCTTCCCAAAGTCATCACTAGGGTTGTAGCATCGGCAAACAAAGTCTCGGAGTAGGTTGTCTCTTTTGGGTCCACCTGCTCAAGGGGAATTTGTTCCAAACTGTTTCAAACTGTGATCTATATTTTGCAAGCTGATGGGTGGCTGATTCTAAATACCCATGCTTTCACTATAGATGCACCTGCATGCCACGTATCATAGATGGTCTTGTCGCATTGGTCTTCCTTTCTGGTCAAACGGTATAGGAACTGCCAAGCTGCTGGGTGCGTAGACGATGTGAACCGCATGTCCGTCATCGGAACGATTGCACCACCAGCAACACCATCACTGGGGCTAGCAGACGGGGCTGTAGTCACAGAGGCGGGACATGGGACACCCTGTTGACTCTGAAGCACTGTCTTCTCAATCTTCTCTCTCAATTTTTCTTTCATCATACTTTTGGCATCTGCAGTAGGCCCAGCAGGCATGGGAGTACTGGGAGGGTTGTCCAACGCTGGGGCGGTGAGCTTCTTGGATTCCACTTCCAACCTACGTTGCATGTCAATTGCTTTGTCTCTCAGTTCATCTAGGTGCGATTGCTCATCAGAAACCAACTGCATTCTTTCTTGCAACTGGCATTCCAAGCTGGCAAGTTTGGCTTCTTTCATCAATTTTTCTTCTTTGAGTTCCTCCTCTAGCTCACGAAGTCGTTTTTGCCGTCTCAGTTCCATTTCATCTTCCAACTCTTCTTCGGCCTTTCGTTTTCGTTCAAGGAAATCGTCCATGAAGTGTTTTTCAAGGGCTTTTGCATGGAAAGTCATCTTTTCTTTCAACTCCTGTTCTAACTTGGCTTTCAACTCGTTTTCCAACCGACCCCTCATATTTTCCAACTCCTCGGACACGTGGCTCCGAGGCAGAGCAGGCTCAGCCGTTGGTGGTGTGGACCCTGGATCGGGCGGTTGGTCCGGACTAGGCTGAAGGGGATCTTGGGACTTGCTAGAACCATCACCTTCTGCAGTGTGTCCACCAAGCACAGGTCCACCGGCTGAACCACTAGAATATCCTACCAGGGCGGCATCCCGTTCATAGAATAAGCTACTCAAAAAGGAACCAGAAACATATAGCATAGGTTGGTATGTATACTATGTGTCCTATACACTATCCATAAATAACAAAACAATTATATTATTATATATGGTGCTCAGTTGACATAATAATCATGCATATATACATCAACATGACAATTGACTCCTCGTTTGAGTTCATTCGCGGCACGGAGAATCTCAGCCTTGAGCTGCATGGACTCAGGGGAGTCACTCAATCCCTTAAGAAGGGCCTTGGTTTCCGGTGAAAAGAGATGTCCATCATCTTCCGGTTCACGTTCAGCCTTCACCTTAGCTGTTGCACGATGGGCCACCTAAGTTATATAATATATATGTCATAGGACAGCAATACTTTAGTGATGATTGGTCAAGTGATTCACCATACAACTGGCCACATGAAGGCAAAAATCAATTGGGAACATGTAAGCATATGCATTGCTCCAACAAGAACATGGTGGGGCATAAACAAAATAACAAGGTTCTCCATGTGCTGCACGTGTTGGTGTCGTTGGCTGCCCCTGCCCATTCAAATACGTAAACCCAGCACGAAGGGTCTCCGTTGAGTGGGTCCGGTCCACCATCTTAAAGACCCGATGGCCCCACGGACCCTTTTGATGGAAAACGGCTACAATCCACCAGCCATGAACATCAGTGGGAAACTGCTACCAATGGTTGGAAAGGCTGTAACCGGACTCTCAAAGGACTGGTTAATACGATTAATTGGTGCTTTTGCTGTTTCATCAAACCCGTCAGAAAATGATTTGTTTTTTTTCTGTTTATTTTCGATGGGATAAATGCATCACTGAAAGCACCCTGAGAGATTGACAGTTTTGTGTGTTGATATTACTTGATTTGACGATTAAACATTGTTTGACCCGATTATAATTATGATATATAGTTCAAAATTCCATCATATAGAGTGACATTAGTGGCCTCAACGCACGATGTGAATCTGCTGCAATCCCAGGTGAGAGGGGGCTGGCACCGTTCGATGGTGAAGACTTGGTCTGCGAAGATTCAGGCGTGGCACCTGGCATCAGATGGTGGTCATGGGTTGCAGCTAGGCTTCGGGGAATACTGGCAGTATTGTGTAAAATTTTGTTTCGAAACCAAAGTGCAACATTATATCATATTGATGATTTTATAAGCCACTATAACACTATCTTACTCAATGGGTCTCAATGGGTTTCCTTCCAGGACCAACAACTTTTTTCATTGGTATATTTGATATTTGAGTACGCACTTTAAGAGGACACTTCATTGTTTTTAAAATCCATTGTCCCAGGATAGGGGCTTGTAAATTGTAAGGAATATGTAAATGGCATGGGAGTGGGAGTGGACTAGCATTCTTTATTGGTTGAACATGTCCCTTATTTGTTTAAATCGTAAGGTCCCCAACTTGATTCATAAGACGGAACAACGCATGGTGGATCCATGTTTTAAATGGTGATCTCGCATAAGATTAAATGACACCTTGAAGGGATATGCCATTGGACTGTCCCTCCCTGGTGTAGGCAAGGATTGGGCTGATGTTATCAATCCTGGTCCCATCAGGCAGTGCTACATGCATGGTACTGATCTTCCATTATCAAATCTTATTCAGTGGGATTCCCTTCCCCCCAAAAAAAAACCAAACAAGTGTGCAGTGTCTTTGACAGGGAAAATCATGTCAATCTTGATGGTGACCTCGAAGATTCCCAAGGCACAACGCCAACAACTTTTCAGAAGTTAAACATCCATTCCACAAGGACACATTTGATGAAAACCTTTGCCTATACGGCCACTACATATGGGAAAGAATCTTTATTCCCACTTTGTAAGGGGTATGCATGAATATTCTTGAGGGAATCAGTGCAGATATGCTTGGAACCCTTCCAATCTCCACCCAAGATGGCTTATAACTGGTTTTGGGAAACTATGTATAGAATAACAACCAAACATATGTAGATAACTACAATTTTCAACCCCCCAAGGTTCCAAAAAATTCTTGCGCATTCTTGCGCGTTCTTGCGCGGACGTTTTTTGATGATTTTTGAAGTTGGGTGGCCCAAGATGGAATTCAAACCATAAAATGATCAACAGTGTTATTCTTGGTCTTGTCAAGATGAAAAAAATGTGTTTTTAATGTTCTTATGTGCTGGATGCTTTCTTGGCTCCCCAAAATAGAAGTATGCAATGCTTATTCAATGCCACCAAACAATAAATATGATTTATTGTGGGGTTCCCAAGCCCCTTTGCAAACATGCAGGACCCCTTTTCCAATCCCAATCTGCGTTCTTTGCAGTGGCTCCAAATGCCCAGGTTGCTGCCGTGCTGGGATCACAACACATGGCAGGGAACCCTAATTTTCGGATTTTCCCTGTGAAAAGCTAATCCGTGAAAGCTTCATTGTAGATATCAGGGAGGCATAGATATTTGCTACCCGCCAAGTAGGAAACAACCTCATCCATTTTGGCAAGTTGCCAGAGTTCCGTATCCACCAATGATTTGATCAGGGTGGGACCGGCAATGCCACCAGTTTCCTTCAGGAATGCAGGGACCGATATGGCACATCTTAAGTCACATTCTATAGTCACATAAGACGTGGAATCACCAAGAAAATGATTAGGGCACCTGGTGTTTGTTAAAAACATTACCATCTGAAAGGTGACCTTTTGGAATTATGATTCCTTTTTGGTAAATTTTCACTTAGATTGGTTCACCAAAAAAGGCCCCCACAAGTCCTCAAAAAACAGTGTTTTCCCTACATTTTATGAAAGATTTTGGGACTTGTGGGTGCCTTTTTTGGGGGACAAACCCAAGTGGAAAATGAGCATTCCTTTTGAAACCAATGCCAACAATTAATTGGTACAGTCCTGTGGGTTGCGCAATGGAGCAACACCAGAAGGCAAACGAGGGAGGATCGCAGCAATTCGACGTCCAAAGGCTTTAGTATACACCCTGAGCTGCCCCACATACAGTGGCCACCCAAAAAATCTATAGGTCCAACCAAAAGGTTACTTGTAATTTTCCTGTTGGTTTAAAAACACGCAGAAAGGAACTTTGTCGGGGGGCTGTGTTGGAGGTGGTGAGCCAGTAGGAAAATTCTTCTGAACCCCCGGTTATTCTTAAAGCCTATTATAATAATATATATATAATACTATCTTTTACAAGATCTTTTGGGGAGAAGCAGATGAAAATCCACTGCTCAAAACTGAGGGGCTGAGATTTTTTCAGCCTCTGCTTGACTCCATGGCACCTCTTGCGGCCCCGTGAATCCACATACTGCCGTGCAAGCGGCACAGTTCCATTTCGCTGCTCCTGCCATGTTAGGTACCAAAAATGCCAAAAGGATTCCAATTATTAAAAGTGAATCAACCATCAGTTGATTGATAAGGCGGATGGGGAATACCATATTTTTTGCATGGCATGGTTCAATGTTTTTCCTTATTAACCAAAGTCTTTGGATAACATATTTCTGGTTAGGTTCTTGGGGAGAGAGGGACATATAGCTTCTCTAATAAAGCAAGAAGCTGTTAAACAGAACTCTTATTTTTAAACAATACCTTCCCCATACATGACTTAAAAAATAATCATTTCATAGATGCCTTCGCTTTGGGATCCCATATTAGATGATGAACAGATATGAACAGGCTGACCCATCCTTCCCAACCAAAAGAATATCCCTGAAGGGGTTATATGTTGAGACAACAAGTGGATAAGATCTTGAAACAGATGTGAACCGCTTTCCACACTTCCCATCCAAACGCCCACCTTGCGGAGTTTCCCAAGGCACAGCTGCTGAATGCCCAAGCTGTTGCACCACAAGTTGGTTGGCTTGCAGGAGTCAGCACCCCAGTGTCGCATCCACACCGGTTGCCGGTAAACCTTATGGCGGGACGGGTCGTGGCAAACATGATTGGGATGCAAAAAATCAATTCACCAAAACCCTCCAAATGATTGATATATAGTTCAGTGTTTATTCCTGAACGGTTTTAAACGCTTGAAGGATACATCAGACATCAAAATAATAGAAACAAATTCCCAAACAGCATAAATAATAACCAGTTACGCGGCAGATGTATTTGCAAAAGAACCGCCACTGTGGGAATGAGCGAAAATGTGAACCACTTGGTTGCTCCAATATGAAAATGTGGCCGAGGGCCACCAGGATCCAGCAAAGAATGATGGACCTGCAGCAGGTCAACCAAGGAATAATTTATGGGATTTATTTTTTCTGGTGGGGACCAGCCACTAAAAGTAACCATTGCATACCCAAAGGATATACCCCGCTTGCCCTTATTGTACCATCAAATTCAAGAGGGGTTGCATGAATACCCTGAAAGGCTAAGGTACCTGCAAGCAAGCAAATTACCGTCAGATACGGTCATTTTGGAAATGTCTCCCAGGGGCATCATGCAGCAACGCTTGGTCACTGAGGAAGCAAGAAAGCCCATCGAGCTGCACACCGGCGCCAGGACCCCAAGTGAGCTTGGCTCCAACTTCAGGATGGCAAGCATCGCCAACCTCAATCGGCTGATTACTATCCCCAAATGAAGTTTCTGACCAGAATGCTAAACATCAAGAAAAATAAAATCATATAGTTGCGATTGAAATCAGTTCGTATTTTCTCATCCCAATCAAGAGTCGCCATTCCAGGTGCTGTGAGCATGTCCATTGCCTTCCCCCCATACACTAAGTCAAGGCTGACCCCACAGTAGGATGCCAATCTGCATTCCTGGCTTACATGGGCTTCTCCTGCAAAATATTCCACAAATCGCCATTCCTTGGAGCAGGTCCCCACAAGGTGGTGACCAATACAACATATTATTAAACATATAATCCCTGTATACAATATATATATGTTTTATCTATATTATAGATGATGACCTCTTATTTATATGAGATGATATGATATATATATATATTACATGATATATATTTATATTATTATTATATTATATTATATTATATTATTATTATTATTATATATAAATATATGTTTATATTATTATTATATATATATATAAATAGATAAATGGATATGTCTCAAAATGAGGTGTCCGTTTTTGGTTCCAAAATGGCTACTTTCAGGGGAAAAACGGACACCTCATTTTGAGACATCCCCAAATAAATAAACTATAGAATCATATGATATTGGGGGTTGTAAATCAGCAAATATAAATGAAAGGCATCATGTGAGTAGCCAATACAGAATTTGTTTTTGACGAGCTGTGGGCAACATGTTGTTTCGGATCAAGGCACACGGGACACATTGTAATTGGTCGTCCACATCAATAACAGCAGGCAAATGGCCACTGCCTGCACACTGTTGATAAAGGTGCTGTTGCAAGTTGATGTTTCGTTCCATAGCAGGAGGTCTGAAGGGTATATACCTTAACCATCTATTGAAAGAACCAATGGTGCCACAAGTTTTTTTTTAATGCCAGCCTTTTGCATCCTTGCCACATATAGCGCATGGACCAAACGATTGATGTCCCAGGCTTGCATTGCACCACTTGCGGAAAATGTCACTATTGGAAATGCACCGTCGGAGCCAAAACAACTTGGAAATGTACGATCTACCATGCCCGACCCTTTCGAAAGATGATCAACCCCCAATGCTTCCAACATCCCATTTAAAAATCCAATCAAATAATGTAGAGGGTTACCCACCAGCACTTTCCAGATTTTCCAGCAGCAGCAAGCATGCCAGTCTGACGGCCACATCCAAGGTATCTGCGGAGATTTGCAGATCCGCGTGGCATGTCCAGGCCTCAGCGGAGGCAAGTGGAATAGCAGGACGTGAACCTGTGGGGATGGGCCATGTCTTGGGAAAAGTGTCATATTCAAATTTGATTTGATGAAATAGAATTTCTTAACAGATGGGAATGCCAAAAAGCATAGATTGCCAAAGCCAAACTTTTTGTCAGCCAGCTTCAGATTCAGCCGTGGGAATCACACACGGTGGCCCTGCAGTCTACAGTTTTGGACTGCAAGGATATTGGATCGCAATTTGCTATTGACTAGATTGTGTGCACAGCTCTTCCCCAACGATGCACACAACTAAAGATTTTCTCAAGACTTGACATGGTCAACCATGCTCCATGGAGAGGCAATTGCACAATGTGATAAGTCCATGCTGGCAAGAACATTGTTCGAAATGTTGAGATGGACATTACTTCATCCACCCAGGAGCCTAAGACCAACCATGTTTTGAGTTCTAACCCCTGCGCTTCTGTAGCAAAACTTCGATTGACTCAGCGAGGTCCGGTGAGAACCTGTCCAACTGCGGATGATCTTCAAGCCACTGAGCCTTTGTAGGAAGGCCGAGGTATTGACATGTGGTGGCAATATGTTCAAAACTATACCCAGGGAACAACTCATGCAGATTGTGAAATTGTGATTGTAAAAGAATTTCAGAAACCAAGCCCTTCCTAGCTTTTTTGGAGATGTATACCCTCAAAGTTGCAAACGTTGAGAACAAGCAACAACGTGATTGCAAATCACAATGTTGGTTGCCATTCCACCAGCCGCTTGCCCCTCGCTTGCCAGCCACAAGTGTTTGTCGTCCGACTTTCTTCCTGCAGCTGGTTTCACGCAGGGCTGCGAAGTGGAATCCCGGAAGTGCCTGTTACAATGGTGTCAAATCATGCTGAACTATAGATAAGGATTTTGTTATTACGAGGTGTCAGGTTACATGGCAATGCAACTCGAAGACATCATGCAATATGATACAATATGATGTTTGGTTTGTGAAACATGGGATTTCTTATCAGATGCCAAAGAGGCTCGCAAACCACAAGTTCCCTTCTTCCAGTAGGGCTCCAGGCGATAGGTTTGATTCGGCTTCATGAGCCTAGGTGAAACTTCTTTCTGATTGCAGTGGCAGGGGGAATTCAATAAACCAAAAACAGCTATGGGATAAAAACGTCATCCTTAATTTGTCCACGATGCCTGGGATATATATATATATACAATTATATAACTATATGCAT
The DNA here is from genome assembly GCA_947184155.2 of Cladocopium goreaui. Lineage (NCBI taxonomy): Eukaryota > Dinophyceae > Suessiales > Symbiodiniaceae > Cladocopium > Cladocopium goreaui. The sequence goes on from CAMXCT020001780.1 coordinate 392,852, forward strand.
ATACTATATGTTTAATGTGTATATAATATATATATATAATGTAATTATATACATTAAAAATAGTTATATTATATAGTTCCCCACCCACTGGCCGACTCTGATAAATGACCGACCCCAGCAAAAATTACCATGAAAATCAGATATGAAACTTCTTGAACTCATCACGGTTTTCCACAGGAATGGGATCAGGAACATCACACTTGATCTGACGTGGCTTGCGCTTGGGTCTGGGATTGCTGCCCTCACCCCCCTCATCTGACACCCGCTTCCTCGATTGACTCTTTGCTTTTGCTGTGGCCTTGGCCTTGGGAAGTGCTGATCCACAGGATGGGGACACCTCAGTTTTCGCCTTGGCTTTTGCCTTTGCTTTGGCTCGGCGCTTGGGAGCTGGCTCTGGGGCTGCTGGTGGGCTTGGTGGATCGGTATGTTCTTCCCCCCCCTCAGGTGCCCCAACATGCTCGCCCTCACCTTCTGGGGGAGGCAAGGTATCTTCAACAGGTTCCTTTTTCCCACGGCCACGGCCACGGCCTTTGCCACGGCCTTTGCCACGCCCTTTGGAACTCCTAAGGTTCCGCTGGTCCCTCCTAGTGAGTAAGTTGTCCGAGTCTGGCATGGTCTCTAAAGGATCTTCTGGTTCCATCCTTAGGTCAAAGAACATTATGGATAAAAGGTTCCAATTCCAACCCTCCCCAGATAAACGATAATATTACCTTGATGGTCAAAGAACATTATGGATAAAAGGTTCCAATTCCAACCATCCCCCAATAAACGATATTACCTTGATGGTCAAAGAACATTATGGATAAAAGGTTCCAATTCCAACCCTCCCCCAATAAACAAAATTAAACAAATATAATATTACGTTGATGGCCTCCATGTTTTACATTTGGTTCTTTGAAATTTTTTTGGGGCTCAACACATGGTTCACCGAAGGCTCTTTGCATCACCAGGTTCACGTGCATCACCGGAGGCAGGTGCATCAGGCAACTCATCAGGCAAAGGTGTCCCGCTGATCTCCATCTCAGAGGCCTGCAAGGGGGAAAAAAACATAGCGATACACTTTGGAACCAAAAATGCAAAGTAAAACAAACAAATTCTGACACACCTCCAATTAAAACCGCATGCGCTTTTACCATCATGCACACTCCCCTCCCAACCTCCAACCCTGGCTCGTTCGCGCTGTGGCAACTCGCTGGAATTGCCTAAGGAAGCATGCAGAACAAAATGGAAAAAACAATATTGCCATTGTTCTTTTAGTTTCGCCCACTATATTTGTAACTTTTGTGAACAGGAGATATACTGGGTGGGTGCAGTCTAGGGACATCAGGCTCTTCAATGGCAAAAGGAATGGTAGGCATAGAATCAGCAGGAGATACATCAGGTGCTCCCACCTTTGCGCGAAGCTTTGCCTTGACCAACATGAATTTCTCCGCTGCAGTCGCATCAACCGCGTGGTCTGTAGAACCTCCAGCGCGCAAGTGGGTTGGATATCATCAGATTACCCTATAACAGTTTTTCTTACACCTGTATTACCACATAATAATAGTTAAACCTTATATATCATATCGCTATTGAATCCTCATTATTCTTCAATGATGTTTTCCAACAGGAAGCCTGAAGCCCCTTCTTTGTCAGCAACTTCATCAAAGGCTTTTGAAAGGTCTTGACGGGATAGGTCATCTTCATCATCAGAAATGCAAACCATTGCATTGTCTTTGGGGGAATCCTCAACTGTTGATGGGACAGATTTTTCATCTATACCGGGCTTTGCATCACGCATGGCATTGTGATACGCCCAATATGCATCAGCTTCTGGGGTCAAACCACGGGGCCGTTGACTTTCATCAATGGTTGGATCCCATGTAACTTGAGGACATGAGGGGCGTAGGGGGTCCCATTTCGGGCTGGCAGGTTCCGCACGTTCTGCTTCTGGAGGTGTGCTGGGACTGGGAACTGGGCTTGGAGCTCCTTCTGGTAAGGTATCTGCAGGTGGTGGGACGGGACCTGCAGGTGGCGTGCTGGGCACAGGCGGTTCCTCACCAACAGCATTATCACCCCCAACACCAACATCATTGGGAGCTGGGGCATCAGGCAAAGGGTCGGCTGGCAGGTCTCTGTCTCCCCGGCAGGCTTGGAAAGCATCCTCAGATCTTAAAATGTGAGTAAACCACCAGCATCCCCCAACAATACCAACATATGATAACAAAAAACACGTTTATATATAAATGAAAACTGCCATGGGCCAACCACAAGAAAAGAGTCTGCCAGAGCATGGATTTCATCATACCTTTGGTTCTGGGCTCGCTTGCGGAGTCTAATGACATGGTTGGACATCTTCTTCATGGTCCAGGCAGCAGCCTTACACTTCGACTCAGACACCGGCACCTACAGGGATGAGATATGATGAGATTTATTTCTGTTTGTTCATATACATGTTCCTACTGAAACCGTTGAAACATGGGGGACACAAAACATATATGTGCTTTAAACAACACCCACTGGCCTTCCAAGAGTCGGCCACAGCCATGATGATCCACTTACCCCGCCCAACTTGTAAAACATCCTCATCCAAGCCCCATGCTGCTGGCACGTGCTTGATGAAAGTATAGTTGGCTTTCACGGACTTCTCATCAATTTCACCCTCATCCCCCGGCCAAACACAGAGAGAGCCCAATGAGGATGCCCTGGATTTAAGGTCAGCATCATCCTGCAAAGCCTTAAGTGTTTTCAAGGTGAAAACAAACACATTCGACTTAACCTATTGGTTCCTGTTGCCCCAAGCCACTGTAAAGAAAGACACATATAAAGACGCATAGAAAATATGGAACCTTTGTGTTTTAATCCAAAGATCATAGTAGAGCGTTTTGATGGCCTCAATGCTTGTTGCATTCAGGGACTGCAGCTCATTCGGCACACCCCCTTGAAAGTGATCTTTAGGTCCAGTCTCCCCTGAAAACTGCCTCCTCACCATGGGATCAAATCCGCAGTCTTCGAATCCCCAATAGAGCCAAATTGCTATAACGTGTGCAATGGTGCAATGTATCTTCAATGCTTTCGAAGATTCCATCAAGTGTTTTCAGACTAGCACGATTGATGCTGCTTCGATCTCTGATTCTTCAGCCGGATCAGTTAGTAAAGCTGGGTTTCCACGCTCTGCCCTCTGAAAGGGTCATGCGGCCGATGCCCATGACTGCGGTCTATGGGGTTTGACTAATGAAGGTTATTTTCGATGGCTATATGGGCCCACTGGCCCGCCCAGTTGATCAACATACGAGATTCCAAGCATGCTGATTGTAAACCTGATTGAGTACAATAGATTTCAATACATCTTGAAAATTCAATGATCATATGTGATCCCAAGTGGACCTTGAGGCATGAGCAGGGCCGCAGAGTTGCACCAGTGCTCTTGCAACATCTTGCGACCAAAAAAAGTTGGCCGACCAAAAAAAGTTGGGTTTGACAGAAATTGTTGATCATGACCAAGGGAAGTTGTTCACATCGCAAAAAGAACATCATTCGAGAGACCAGGTATAACAATATATGTAAATAATAATACATATATATATATATACAGATGTATGTATGTGTGTATGTTGTTTCGGTTGAACATCAGAATGTTGTTCGGGAAAACCTATAGAGAGAGAGAGAGGGATGGGCAGGGTGCAAGACCACAGACTCCCGCCCTTGCCGACAGGTAATGTGAGCCATGGCAACCTGTAAGAAAAAACTGGCAGCGGTGGTGACATCACATTTTGAAACTGGATGACTAGCAACATCTGGCAAAGTGTGACCCTTTGGAAACGTCACCTGGCAATGGTTACCCTCTGGTAATCAAACATGGCTAGCTGGGAAATCCATTCTAAATGGAGGTTTGAGTGGGAAAATCATCTATAAATGATCTATAAATGGTGGATGTTCTATTGCCATGTTTGATTACCGGGAGGGTGTTTACCCTCATTTTAGGATTATGTTCTCATGAAAGATCGGGATCACACATTCCTTTGTCAAATGAGGGGAGCTTCACATTTCGAAGCAACTTATATCCAAAAACCTCACATGTAAAGATGGTTAAAAAATTATGCTGGAAGATACCCTCTGGTAAACTAACAGATTGCTATTGAAAATGGCCATAGAAACAATGTACTTGACCCTTTAAAATGGTGATTTTCCATAGTTATGTTAGTTTACCAGAAGGTAGATATTGCAATTTGAAAATCGGTCCGAAAAAAGCTTGCAAAGGTGAATATAGCACATACTGTCGCCTTTGCGAATGCTACACCAGGACCTACCATAGGGCCATAGGGACAGAACATGATCCATATCAAGGTGTACTCAACAAGACGAGGAAACCCATGAGTCAGGTTTGGAATTTGTGTAACTTTCACCTGGCATGAGGATATCGTTCAACTCACTTGGAGAGATTGCGGACCTGTGATGTAGCACCAAAGCTGCGTGGACATGTAGATTTACAGCCTGCGAGCATTTTGCGGCCTTGGAGTCTGAAGACTGTGGGTTTTTGCTGAGAACATGTCGTCCCCGATCTGTGAAACATCAGGGCTGGGTGAAGTATGTTGTTTCCTTCTGGCTCCATGGTCCATGCAGGAGCTTATGATCAAAAATTCGGATGCCTTAGTGAGTCAATACACATCGGAACAGTTGTAAACATGACAGTTGACGCGTCTCTGGATGAGATTTTGTTGTACCGTCTGAACGGTGCAAATGGTGCGGAGCTAATTTTGGCCTGTGTGTTGTTGACCTTGCCGTTCTCATTTTGTTTGCGTTTAGCAGTGATTTTCTGGTGAAAACACTGGGCCACTCCGCACTATTTTGGTGAAAATTTCTGTTTGATCCACATGTGCTAGGCTTCAGATTTTCTGGTTCGCCCCAGTGGGTGGGCAGCTACCTCTCTGGAACAACCCAAATTATGAAGTTTGGCAGTCGAACTTTCGCCTCGGATGACCCTGAAGTTTCAGCTTGAAGTTGCCGATACAAGGCTTGATCGGTCTACTCCACCAGCCTTGGCTTGTGAGATTGATGCTTTGTTCACGAAGCTGTACAAGGGATTGTAGTAGTTTCAAAGTTGTTTGTCTTCCATCCGTAGTACATGACAAGATGATCACGGTTGGCAATATTTTGGGGATGAGGGGCTCAAGCACCAGCGAAGGCCACTCCATTTAGATCCCAAGATCATAGAAGTCCAGGGGTATATATATATATATATACTCACTTCACGATGTATCAAACCTATCTGGTTGGTGGTTTGGAACATTTTTTATTTTCCATATATTGGGAATAATAATGCCAACTGACTAATGTTTTTTCAGAGGGGTAGGTCAACCACCCACCCGTAACATATTTCAAGTTGCACCTTCATATTGTTCCAGATTTATATAAGCATCGTTGTTGTTCACCAGCTAGATTATATAATTGGATCAAATTATCCATTGGGACGCACCGCAGCCATCATCGAAGTGGGAGGATGGTCCCGTATTACGCCATGGTAGCCATAATATTTCGTGGCATCATCAATGGCCATGACTCAGGAACCGATTCATTGCAGGTACCTATAGGGACCGATATAAGGCCTATATACTGTAAGGCTTATGCAAGGGAATATCCCATGCATCATCATCACCATTTAATTTATTAGCATATACAGAATATTTAACAGTTTGCTGTGGAAAATGGCCATAGAAATAGTTGATTTTACTGAACTTTATAAGTAGTGATGTTCCATTCCGCTATGTTAAATTACCAGAGGGTACAAAATGTACACCATGATTCTTGGATGTCTTAGACGGGTAGAAACAAATCCTAATTAGTCTTTTGGTATCAATGGGATTATCTACGTTCACCAGCTAAGAATTTGTCATTTTGTGCAGGGTATCTAAGATTGGCCATGATGATAGTAAATGATGTACCATCTGGTAAACTAACATAACTATGGAAAATCACCATGTTTAATCGGTAAATCAACTATTTCTATGGCAATCTTCTAAGATCGGCCATGTTATTTTCGCATCACCCAAGAACATGATCCGAAAGAGAGAGGCTGCCTTACCTGTCCTGGGGACTGCCAGGATCATTGTGCAGCGGCGTTTTTGCGAAGCTCTCTGGGTGATGTCGTGACTGTGTTATCAATGGGATAACCTACAAAAATGGTGAGTTATTGGGATTTCAGGGGCTTTGATTCATGGAATCTGATGGAATTTCACTTATTTTGGGTAAATTTGATCACGACCTCGTTCTGTCCAGGAATGATGATTAGGATTCGGGGAATTATCCCAATGCTGGGCCCTATTTCAGCTTAGTGCCGTGCTTGCCATGGTGCAATCTGTTGGACAATTGGCTTTTAACCACTTAAAAAAAGTGAACCACGAAACTTTGATATTTTTGAACCACGAAATTTTGAAAAAATTGAACCACAAAACATTGATATGAATGGGATTTATAACCAACTAAACCAACTATTGTCAGAACATTGGTTTCTTTTCTCAGTTTGGGGCCATCAATCCAATAAGAGGGACTCACCAAAGGAAAGCCAAAGAAACGTTTCACCAATTCATGGCACACTTGAAATTTGGATTCCGAGAAATGATCATTTCTTTCTAGGAATCATTTGGGCTGTCTTAAATTTGGAACCCCATTTCACTTCATGGTTTATCATATCAGTTGGGGCGATCCCGTTCGAGACACACAAGTGAGGCAATAGAAATGTGTTTGGAAAATGATTTTTCCTACAAGTTGCGCTTCCCCTAGCATGATAGCCCAAGCAAATAACGTGCAAATAACGTGGTTGCTCGTTGGGTTTACGGGAGAAATTCGTATCGCTCATGGATGTTCATGGGGGTTATAAACCAACTTACCTCTGGCGGGCATGCTGTATGTTGGTTGGTGGTTCTATAGATGCATGTTCCATCGGAAAAATCATATCAACTCTCCCAGATGCTGCGCGGCACCGTGAAACCAGAGAGATCCAATCTGTTCCCCGTTTGAGTTGGCTTCTCGGAAGTACCACCAGAGGGGATGAAACTCAATACCGATTCTTTTTGGCCCATGATCATTCACTGGATGTTTCAATGGGCCAAAGTTCATCCGATTATCAAATTTCCAGGCTTCGGACGAATTTCGGGGGGAGCCTGGGAGTTGAAACTAAGTTGTGGCTGAAAGCTTGAGATTGAAGGCGGTGGATGCAGGTCCAACCTTTGGTTTCCGACTCTGATGGGTTGTGGGTGTCCAAGAAATTCAGACCACTTCGAAACCACAGGAAACCACGGGTCAGGACTGCATGAACAGCCGCGACCCACTCGGGTCTATTCCTGACTTTCATGACATTTGCCAATTTCGTGCCTTCACACCTTTGGGTCAGGGCACGTCTTTTGTCCCAAGTGCCGCGCGTTCAGGCGCGCATGAACAGCCGCGCGAGGCACCTGTTCTGGCGCATGAACCACGTGCCAACCAGTGCGAAAGATTCACCGCACTGAACAAATCGGTGCATTTTAAGCTGTTTTGGACTTGGCATCAACCGACACCGCGAGCACCCCTCGGGGCACTTTCCAATGGTGTTTTTTGATGCGACATTTCCCGCGGCTTTGCCGCCGTCGTCGTCTTTGAGATGTTCTGAAGTTCAATGAATTTGACTTCAGACGATTGGTTTGTCTCGCGACCATCCCATCCAGATCTCCATGAAAACTGATGTAAACGTGGCAAGGTCATCCCGGCTTCAGCCAAGTCTCAGCCTGCCCAAAAAGCATCAAAAATCAATTTATGATACCATGGAAAAACCTCTGGAAATCCACCATAGATACCATAGCCATGGGAAATCTACGATTTATAGATGATTTTCCCACGCCCAAACAAAGGGAGGTGTCCCAGTTTCCCATTGTCATTCTTTTTGGAGGGTATATCAATGAAACTGGTTAGTTGCCTTGTTGCTTCCCCGCCATATGCAATAATGTTTTTTATCGATGATCAACATGTTTTGTTTCAGGAGAGTGGCTCAACAAACAAGTGATATGATAGCCTTTGGGCCAAGGATCGGACCAATGCTTAACACGACCTCAATCAACTTTTCTTTTACTAGAAAAAGCCTGAGAAAAAAACGCATTAAAACAGACTTTGGGGGATCTAGTGTTTATGTGGGGAAACATCTTCAAGTTGAGTCCTGCCTTTTAATAAGTAAGCTTTTTTCGGATTTACCATGGACCAATATTGGGTAATCCTTGCTTGGGTGTTGTTCCCCTCTATATATTTTCTCATTTTTATGGAATTTATGGATATAACAATTATTAGCATACATCAACCTGGGTAAATTTTAACACGACCTCACTGCTCTCCCTCACTGGAATCATGATTAATAAGAGAAATCATCCCCTTTTATGACCTTAATTCAGGTTCGTGAAATACATTTACCCAGATCAACCTCATCAGTCGAAACATATGTTTCGGTGATTATCTGAGATTGGCCGCGACAAGAAGTTATGCAGAAGGATGTTGTGTAAGTAGGCTTGAAGCTATGATCCTTGCTACATTTCGTTGCAGCATCAATCTGATGGCCGTCTTCCTTTTCGCTTGAAACGATCCGAACACAACCGCCACTTGAAAAGACATCGAGGCTGGTATTGATGGACTTTGAATGGAAGACCAAAGAATTTTGTTTTTGTTTTTTTCCAGTGATTCATGGAGTTTCAGATTGTTTTTTTTCTGTTTTCGTTGAGTTTGTGCCAGCCGGAAATGGAGAACATCGCTCCCGAAGTGCTTTAGCAGGCACAGATACCAAGCAACGGCTGCGACGCCAAGCGGCGCAGCAAACCGCCAAGCACATGTGGATAGCTGATGCCCGAAAGGTTCATGATCACAGAAAAGACGAATCGTTGTTGGTTGGGCATCACGAATTATGCGACTAAGTCTGGTATATGAAAAGATCCATATAGTATTTCTCACAGGCAATTTCAGTAGTCTCATTCTCGCACACTGCGGGTCAGAAAGCGCTGCTTTTTTGGTACGCAGTTTTGGGGGACGGAATGGCTGAGAGGATTATATGACTGAATGCTACAGGTGAGTTTATACATATATATATATAGTATTAATTATAATATATATATATATATTTATTTATATGTGTGTGGGCAAATTTGATCATGACCTCACTGTTCTCGCGAAACCTGGAATCATGTTTTTTTAAGAGGAATCATACCCTTTTATGGCCGCAAGTTTCAGATTGGTGAATAATTATAATTTGCTCAGATATATAACATATAATATATGTCTTTCATGTCTTTCATCATAATCCTGCAAGGTATTATTCTTGTGGCCCCGAATAATGAATCTTCCACGAAGGAAAAGCTCCGCATCATCAAACATGTGAAACTGGGACATCAAATACCCTCTGGTAAACTAACATAACCATGGAAAATCACAATTTTTAATGGGAAAATCCACTATAAATGGCCATTTTCAATAGCTGGTAAATGGATTTTCCCTAAAATGGGGGATCTCCAAGTCACCATGAGTTGACAAATCCTAAAATGGTCCAATGACTTGGATGATTTGGTGGGAAACCTTCCCTTGATGGTGTCTTTTCCATGGGAAAATGATGGGGTTGACTTGGCAAAAACTCGAATTGATACTGGTAGCCTCAGCACGAATGACTACTGCTGGACTGTGAAAAATTGGAGGGGCACCATTTTTTGGAAACAGCATGGTTTTTAGGGTCGCCCGCCATTTTTCATCAACCAGGGTCTATTTCTCCAAGGTTGACATGATGGACCCAGCAGAGATTCAGGACAGACCCTTTTTTTGCCCAGTAGACAGTAGGCATATGCGATCATGTTGGGTATATCATGATATACCCAAAAAACATTGAAACATTGGATTGGGATTCGAAGGATAGATCCAACTAAAGTTGCGTGAAGTTAGCATAGTAAATCTGGTTCGTGGCGGGTTCAAACATGTGTTTTATGTTCAACCATACTCAGCATGATCCAAATCGACTTTCCTATTTTTCAGATGGGTGGCTCAGCCACCAGATCTGCAAATCTTCATATCTTGGTTTCCAGATGATTTTGGTCGTCAGAAATTCCACCAGATATCCATGAAATCACCATTTTTGCTGGTACCCTCTGGTACTTAAACATAGCTATGGAAAATCACCATCTTTAATAGGTAAAGCAATGTCAACCAACTACAAATGTGCCATTCTCAATAGCAAACTGTTAAATTACCAGAGGGTAGACATTTATAACAGTTATACCATTTATAACATTTATACCAGATATCCATAAAAAGTCACCATTGAATTCCCATTGAATCACAATTTTTCATCACCACTAAATCAGCATTTTTGCTGGTAAATCACAATCTTTAAGCCAATGTTAACCATTCTGAACCATTAAATCACCATCTTTATCACCATTAACTCGCCATTTCTAGTGGTTAAATCACCATTTTCCTATGGTTGTCCTATTGTTTTCCTATGGTTGACCATTAACTTACATTTTTGTTGACAAGTCATAGCACCGTAGCTGTTGCAATGTCCAAGTCACTACTGCCGGTCGCACCAAGCTCCGCGTGCTCTGCGTGCTCCGCGCTCCTTGACAGCTCCGCGCCGCCGCGGCGGCAGGGGGCAGCACCGTGGCGTGCGGCGGCCGGTCGCTGGAAGACAATGGGAAATGTGGCCATATGGGGGATTCCATAGTCATGGGGGTACCCCAAAATGGATCTGGTTGGTGGTGACTGGAACATGGCTTTTATGACCCATTTATTGGGAAGAATCATCCCAACTGACTTTCATATTTTTCAGAAGGGGTTCAAACCACCAACCAGGGATGGTTTATAATGGAAAAGCCTATTAAAATGGATGATTTAGGGGTACCCCCATTTTAGGAAACCTCTATCTATTGGGGAAGATCCGGAAATTTCCTAAAAAGGGGGATCCCCAAGTCACCATAGCTTTCAGTACTAAAATGGTCATCCATGACTTGAACGATTTGGGGTACCCCGATTTTAGGAAACCACCATATGGGGGTTAACCAGCTAAGCAACAACAAAAGGACATTATATCCCATCATTAGCCCATGATTATCCCATTATCATCCCATATTCATGATAATATGTCTCTCATATGGTGGTTTCCATAAATGGGGTATCCCCAGAATGGTTTGTTTATAATGGAAAATCGTGAAATTGAATGGATGATTTAGGGTTACCTCCATTTTAGGAAACCCCCACTATGGGGGTTAAGCAGCCAATTTATGCGGGGTGAAGCAACAAAATAAGTATATTTATAGGGATATAGATGGGATATGGTGCCCCTCAATTATGTTAGTTGGTTTATCAACCCAATACAATACCTATATGTCTATCTATATATTATATACATATGATATATATATGTATATATATATATATCATACATACATATATATATATCATGTATGTATATATATATATATCATATATCTATATGTATGTATATATATATCATATATCTACCATAAACCTAATTAGTCCAATTACTTACAAATCAACTTACCTATTTGTGGGGCACCACATTGTAAGGATAGCCTTGGCCAAAAGATATGAAGGCCATGGGAGTTGCATAGGGATGATGAAGGTTTAAGCAAGTTCATGGGGTAAACCGCCTGGTTCCCATCAGTGGTATATAAAACCTTACATATTTGAAAGCTATCTCCGTATTTCACCCAGATTGAATCACTGCCAATCCAACGTGGCACACCGGCGATGATGTGAGGCTTACCTGGCTTGCCAGATGCCAAACACCACCGTGACATCGAAGTGGTATACCCCATTTAATCATAGATTATGGACTATAGATATCTATATATAGATATATGCTATTGGGGTGTATATATATATATATGTATGTATGTATCTATTCCTAGATTTCCCACTGCCATCACCTTTGCTCAGGTCAAGGTGTTCCCCTGGCCGCCTGCGCCACGCTGCTCCCCCTTGCTGCGTGCCGTGCACGTCCTCCACGTGCTCCCGTCGGCCGACGCTTCGGTGCGCAGCGTTACGTTGCCATGGCGTGGCAACGGCCGATGGCTGGAGACTTGGCCTGCTTGGACGTGCATCCCACATAGTAAATGGTTGATAATCTAGATATGACCCATATAATCCCATGTATATATATATATATATATAATATCTATATATATATATATGTAGGGATATTCATATTCCACATATATATATATATATAGATAATATTATATATATATATATAATTAATCCATATCTAGCCATCGATGGGCCTTAAACATCAAACATCAACATCAACAATGAAGCGTTTTAAGACGAAAAATCAGGATTTGAAGCAGCGGAACGAGGTTGTTGATATGAAAAGGGCGATTGTTTTGCATCGTTTGGCAGAAAATGCCAAGAAGAAATGATAGTTTAGCAATAAACATAGGGATTCAACCAGTCAAACTGGATGAGTTCAGGATAGGACCAAGCAAAACCATAGAAAAAGTCGTATCATGGTGACTTATCCCACGAATCGTAAGTAGGTTAGTTCACCCTCGTTATTTCAATGGATGAATCGCCTACGATCATCGTGAAATCACCAGGGTGAACTCGCCAGGATGAAGCGAGCGAGTTCGCCACGGTTTTCCCTGGGGGATGGTCATCTAGTCATGAATCCATTGGGCGTTAGAGATCTTTATATAGATTATAAATATACGTGTATATATATATACACCTAGGATCACCTAGGTTGATATGATATAATAAATATTATATGGAACCTTATTTATAGGCCTATTATACCTGTTATACCTATTTGATAATGGTTGATAATGGCTGATAACGGATGAAAATGGCATATAATAGTGATTAATGTGACTATAATGGTGATCTAACGTGACTATCTGGGTAAATTTAATCACGACCGAAGCCTGTTCTCCCGAAGCCTGGATGGTTTTACTCAGAGATATGAAAGGCTTAACCATCTGTTTCCTGGGAAGATTCACTATATAATAATTCACTATTATGATGTTATGGGTATACCTATTTTATGGAAAGATTCCCATCTAGGAAAAACCTTAGACATTTGTTGCAGGCTATCTAAGATTCACGTTATGTTATGGGATGCCTATGCCCAGTTCCTGGCTCATATATCCACGTTTGCGGACCCGAACAGCTCAAAAACGTTTGGTGTCCTCTTATCTTCATGAATTATGGGGTTCTCTAAGGACCATTGGTGATGTAACTATTGATAAATCATATCATAAATCATGTTATTCATGTTGGTGAAACTGGTGTCGCTTCGTGATCTTAAATGGTACCCTCTAGTAGACTTTTACAGTTTGCTATTGAAAATGACCATGTAGTTCGTTGATTTACCCATAAAAAATGATGGTTTTCCATAGCAAACTGTTGGTTTACCAGAGAAAATCTAGGAAAATCGCCATGCACCGTGGATGATGAAAAAATCGCTCGTCTCACTGGCGAACTAAGGCTCGGATCTGCCTGAGCCTTTGCGAGCCACCGATGGCCACTAGAACTGGCGCTGGTGAAACATGTTCCAATGTGGATGATCTGGAGTAGCTGGTTGGTTAGATACTTTGGTATAGTTTGGTACAACTTATTTTTTTGCTAATCGTAAAATGTACTGCCCAGCTAGTTTTTTGTTTTTTTTGGCAGGTATCTAAGATTCACCATGTGATATATAGCAACTCCAGGTGATAGGAAAGTTGGAAACCTGGAAAAGATCGGGAAAACATCATTTGGAACATCCTGGAAGCACTCTTCTATCTTTTTGGGGATTATATAGTGTATATAGTGGTGTATAATGGTTGAGTACGATGATTTAACCATCATTTGTAACGCTTCAACCACCAATAGGGATATACTGCGCAAACAGGTTTGTCCCCAAAAAATGAAACGCAAAGCGTCGCAAACAGAAGCTTAACCATTAAATATGAAATGCTCAACAACTGGAGTTTGAGGCCCCCCTTTGTTTGGAAAATTTTGGGACCCTGTCGTTCCCCCTTTGTGTTTCAGGACAAAACATCACTGATTGGTTGGCCAAAGCCCCATAGAAGGTGATAAATTTACAGCACAGATCACCAGGTGTCGGGGTAAAGCTGTGTATCATGGTATGTGTTGCAGATGTTTTTCACGACTTCGATTAACATTGATAGACTATATACTATATGTACTTTATAATATGATACGGATTAATGTTGAAGGTCCCATGCATTTTCATGGTTTCCTTGGTTTTCCTAGTTTCATGACAACGTATCCTAACATCATCACTCAATGCATGGACGTGCATCCCACTTAGTAAGTGGATAATGTCTAAATTGTTCATTCTACTTAGCCAGTGAGCCAGTTGACTCCAGTTAGAAGTGCTTAACCCTACTTGTCACACGTATAACCAGGGATGTAGCCTATTTGCCAAATGGCATGGTAACCATCAGATAATCCACATATATATACATAATTATCATACATATGGAATATTCATCAATATTCCTAATTCTACATGAATTCTATATGCATTCTATATAGGTTATGGATCATTAAAAGCCACTTTACCGCGGCATCGAGGCTTGCGGCCGGAGGCCGCACCGGAAGAGATCTTCACCAGGGATACCATCACAAAGAGGATGCCCAAGATCTTAGTCCCTTGGAAATTCATGGGAAGGACGTGCGGAAAATGACTGCGTGGAAACTTATGGCTGATTCAGGGGTTGTTGACCTTTTAAGGATGAGAAAACTTGTGGTTGAAGAATGGTACAGTGAAATCATGTGTTTTTTTTTTAAGCGGATATATGATGCAGTAGAAATTTGATGTAATGGGATATAATAGGGAGATAAGGGGAAAAAGGAGGAGATATAATGGGATATAGCTCAGAAAGTGTGGTTCAAGCCTCAAGAATGGGGGGTTTAAGCCTCAACAAGCATGGGTGTAAAACAAAAAGCAATGGTGGAACGCCTCTAATTGGACGGTTATGTATGGGTTTTTCGACCTGTGAGTTTTCCATTCTGGATCTGGATACATCATGGCTTTGGAATGGGGATATAGTGGGATGACCGAGCTTGTATAGGGAGAATTCGATGCCAGTTGGTGTAATTTTCATGATGTAATCCATCCACTTCGATCTTTGAAGATGTGGGCAGGCACTGAAGTAAGGAGGCACCCTCTAGCAATCCAACGCGGCAAATTTTCCAAAACCAAAATTTTATAATGCGGTCAAAACAATGCCATAAACCACCCATGACTGGGAAGGGTTTATACCACCTATTTATGTTGATGAGTGGGGGATGGTGCAAATGGCATTGTTTCAACAACATTCGATGATTGTCCCAGCTATAAACATCCATTTAGTGCGAGGATTTCCCAGCCACGTTTGACGATGAAGGCTATTGGAACCATAATTTTACCAAAAAGTGCTGCCGTCCACTGTGTGGCCGTGGCGAGTTCTCTCTTTTCAGATCTCTCAGAACTTCAATAGTGAAAGCCATCTATAAATCCAGGAAAATCAAAGTGCCACTGATCCTGTTCAACATATCCTCATGTTTTTCAGCATCAAAAATATGTCTGTTGGTTGATTTAGTCAGCTCCATGTTTGGTGACTCAAACCTGGATTTTTCTGGCTTTAACCATGAGTTTTGATGGGTGAATTTCTGTGTGAGAAGCCCTGAATCAAAGGGTACCAAGCCCTGAACAAACGCAGGGGAAACTGCGGAGTTACCATCAATGAAATATAAACTCATCACCGAGCAAGAGCCACGCCACTACGATGTCTACTGCATGTGTCCTTGCAACGACCCGAGGATTCGGTGCTTTTGAAGATGCCCAGCGACTTCAAAATCCCTCCGGTGCTGGAGGGAGTGAAGAGACTTCAAGAGGAGACAATCTGGTGAATTTGATGGTGATTTAATGGTGATTTAATGGGTTTTCATAGTAATTTAATGTATATCAATGTATAATAATGTATAATGCATAATATTTCATTTAATGTATGATAATAATGATGATATAATGTATCAGGGTGATTGAATGGTGATTCAGTGGTGGTTGAAAGGTGATGTAATGTATGATGTTGATTTTAATGGTAATTTAATGGTGATGGCATAGTGATTTAACGGTGATATAATGTATAATGGTGATTGACTGTAATCGTGATTTAATGGTGATGTTTAATGGGAAATCATGGAAAATACTGAGGAATAATTGAAATGGGGATAAAGCTTAGGAAGTGGGTTAAAAGATCAAGAATCGGTGTTAAGCGATTGACACGGAGGGTAAACGAACCACAGTCAATGGTGGAAAACCTCCAATCTTCCAGGGGCTGATTCTTTTTTATGGGTGATGAATGGAAATATAATGTCAAGAGACTCGAGCGTGCACATATGAAGATGCAACCTCAATGAATGCGTTGTCAACCCATGATAATCCCTATGAATATCCCCATCCCATCTTATGCAAACCCAATCAAATTATGGCTTGCTGGAAAAGTCCCGCATTTTGAATTTAGTTCAATGGTTTACCAATTCAAATGCCAATTATACTCGAGGATGTTATCATATTTTCCCATATTTCCCATTCGATCCATTTTTCATGGAGATTTCCTGACTCCAAGGTGAGGGCCCCTGATGGGTTTATCAACCAAGAAACATTGCTGGGGTGGCCTCGCCTTGTAGCTGGATATATCTCATTATATCTCATTATACATGAAACACCATTAAACACTATTGGATCCCATTAAATC
Source organism: Cladocopium goreaui (assembly GCA_947184155.2). Lineage (NCBI taxonomy): Eukaryota > Dinophyceae > Suessiales > Symbiodiniaceae > Cladocopium > Cladocopium goreaui. Next base: position 409,594 of record CAMXCT020001780.1, read on the forward strand.
CCTGTTCCATGGTACATAGATGTACATAGTCAAGAATCATCCATTGAATGGATAGCAATAGTGGTTTCTGGTTGATCCCATTAAATTCCCATTAAGTCTGTAGTGTTTCATGGAGATTTCCCACAGGAGATGCGAAGCGATGCGCAGCTGAAACTGCTGCAGAGCAGCAGCTCCAGAGTGGGCGCTGACTCGTGGAAGCTGGGATATCACTTAATGATTAATGAGATTGATGGTGTTAAAATAGGGATATTTATATCATTTTATATCTATAATTATATATATACATATTGATATACAATTATATATATCATTAATTATATACATAATTATATATATATTATAAATACTATATCATACATAACTTTGACATGAGATGATATGAATCTAAGTATCTAACCGTTTGCATTTTTTTAATATCTATCCAGTGGTGCACGGAGAGAGCGGGGAGCTGAACGTTTGGGGTATCCATGTACTAGCCATGGTGAGCCTTTTGGAGCGAAGAGTTTCCCAACCACGCGATAGGGCTGGATTTTCTGAGGGTTAGGTTTAAGTTCCCAGACCTTCAGAAAAGATGCGAAGATGATGGTAGAATATGGTAGATGTATTATATGTATGTGGACTGCCCCAAAGGTCTGAAAGTTCTCCATTTTTGGGACGTTGGGGAAGATGAATCACTAGCCAGTTCCCAGATAGCTACCCTGCTGCTGAGGAATCCGCATTTGTCGGAATTTATTGAAAGAGGCTACTTGGAGGCACAGTTGTAGCCCAAAGTACTGGGGGATCTTCTTTTCCACACAGTTTTAAGGTCTGCACAGATGGATTTAAGGCATACCGACTCGAAATGGTCAAGTTGACGCAGCAGAAATTGATTCTGTAGAATCTTGGATAGTGGCTGCTCAAACCCGAAGATCAATGGATTAGTTTAAGGGAAATCTACAAGAAATCATCATTTTTCCCATGAAATAAGGGGTTTTCCTGTAAAATTTCCCTTAAACAAATCCATTGAAAAGAGAAACAAACATACTGGACTGGAGGGTTCTCTTTAACATCCACCAACCGCAATTCGTTGGCCCGGTCAAACTGAGTCAAACTCATCACACGCGGAGAGTCAAATGCGCCGTGTCACCTAGGTGAGGGATGGCATACGGCGCCATGGTGGTTAGTGGAGAACTACATGTACAAGCGATTGCTGGAGGAGACACTCTTGGGGTGATTTTGCCATTCATGACCAGCTGGTCCGAGCTGGTCCGATGGCTTTTGGGTAACATGGACTTCCAGCAACGAAATCTGGCAGGTTCGCTAAGTTTGACCGCCTTTTGTCCAGTTTGTTTGCAAGGATTATAGTAGGGCAACGGAGCAGCACTTTGGAGAAATCTTTGGATCTCCAGCTGATCAGTGGACCACCCGTTGACCAACAACGGAGCTTTTTGGCTGGCACAAGTCATGAATCTCAGATGCAGCAGTCATGATGTTGGAATATGACACAGGAAAATACAGGAAATGATAAGTCCTGGCCTTCACAAAAACCAATTGATACCTGGCTGAGACAAATTGCCAATGTTGCGCAGATTGCCGGTCATGGAAAGACAACCTGGACTGATGGGATTCACTCAACAATGATGGGAATGTCACAGGCAACAGTCAACCCGGGATTTCAGGCCCATGATTGGCAGGAAACAAAAACAACATGACCTAGCCGTATATCGTCATATTTGTACATGTAACATTCAACATATCTTAGATTTCCATCCATACATGCCAACATTGGCAACAGAAAAACATCTATATCCGTCCATAGATCCATATCCCACTATAACCCCCACAAAGATGCTTAAAGGATGTTAACCCACTAAAAAGCTGTGATATATATATATATATATATGTATATATATATATATCATTTTCGGACATTTTTTTGGTGTGCTTATCCAACGCCATGGAGCTCCCTCTCCGCGCCGTCCCATCCTCCTCCGCGCCCCTCCGCGCCGGACCGGATCCAGCGGCGGGGCGCATCACAGCGGTGCGGACGGCAGCGCAAGCGCGGAACAGCCAGCAGAAATGGTTGGTAGCTGGGCAGCCCTTCATGATGAATATCATTTATATATACATGCATACACACATACATATTTATATTCATATAATTATATATGTGTATATATATATACATAGTGGGATATGATACATAGCTCGAATCATTGGTTAGTTGCTTTTCATGTTTACAAGACTTGAATAGATATAAAACTGTTCTTGGATAATTTCACAAGTTTAATCATCTAAGGTTGTTTATGACTAGGTTGAATGTTGGGTTTTGGATGATTATAACTCTAGGTGGATGGGGTATCCATCATGCTTGATTGCAACATGCAATATAGAAAATTCAGTCAAATGATGAAGCAAAGTGGTAAAGCCAATAGTTTGCTTTAAATCCACAAGTATCAACCAGGTAACTCTCCCAGGGGGACTGGACATTGTTTATGAATTCAGGGGATATTTGGATGTGCAATTGCTTGTGACTGGTCCCTGACGATTATGAAGATGAGACTTGAACAAAGGGAGGATTTCCAGTCAGATGTCGATGCAGTGTTGGAGAAGCATGAGCACAAGCAACTATGCGCAGCCTTGGGTAGTCTTCAGTGGCTGCTGGCGAGAATGTGCTCGTGTCAGGTGAACAAGGCGATCCGTCTGTTTCAAAGACGATATCGGCTGAGTCGAGAAGATGCTCTTTTTCAGGCCTGATTCTTGTTTGAATGACGATTCAAGTTAATCCTGTGAGGCTTGGCATCACTTTGTTCGCACTGGGGATGCTATGGCTGCGCGCGTTGTCGCGATGAAGCAGGCCAGTTGTATGTTCTATGTTCTATGTTGGAAGCTGGAAGCCCAAAATCATGACATGTTCAGCATCAATCAATCACCTCAAAATCTTCCAAGTTTTACAGATCCACCATTGATGATTTTCCCAGCTCGACGCCTCCATTTCTTCTGGATTTTCGATTGCCACGTTTGATGACACCAGAGGATATCCCATTAATTATCCCATTACCCATTATTTAACCCATTGTTAAGCCAAAATTAGCCCATTATGAACCATATTTTCCTTTAGTTCCCATAATCATCCCATCATTTTCCTATATGTTTCCCAGAAACCTTCCATGTCTAGTGGATGATCCCATGATTTTCCCACCATTTTCCCGTGTTTTTGTATGGGCTTCCTTAAGTTCCCATCACCATCCCACACTTTTTCCAGACTTCTCCTACAATTTTCCCATAGTTTTCCCATGGGTTTTCCGATGTTTTCCCCATTTTTTATAGGGGAACTGTCCCATTTTTCACCAAGCCTTCCAACGTCTTCGAGGTCTCCGGCGGCCTCTTAGCGTTCGGCTCCCTGGGCCGCGCCCGCAGCTGGTTGCGCCGGAGCCGTGCGCGACGGCCCAAGGTGACACGCTGGAACCCGGCCATGGCGGCGTCGATGCCGGTGAAGACGCTTGGTACCTGGGGGTAGGCTGTGGGAAACCATGGGAAACCCATCGGAAAATGGTGATTTCACCAACAAAAATGGGGAGTTGATGGGATTTATACTGTAGCTGATTTTAGGAACCATAGGAAACCATACAGGATGGGGGCCCCCGTTGGGTAGCGTTCAGTTAGTTTTTAAGTCGCTGAATTCTATGATTTATGGTAGATATAACGAACTAGATAACTATGGTTAATGGGTTTTATAAACCAACTTATAACTGGGGGGCCCGTCCTGTAGGAAAGAGGTGATTTTCTCAAGAAAAATGAGGATTTCATGGGATTTATAGGGTGATTTCTAGGGATAAACATAAAGATATCTATCATTCAGAAATCATGGTGGATCTACCAAGTGTGGGTCATAGAATGACATAGGACCAATAGGATTTAATGGGTGTTAGTTGAATTTCACCATGAATTTAACTGGATGTTTTTTTTTTTTGTGGGATAGGACTGGACCGTTGTGAATGGGATATGAGCCTATAGGATATAAGAATCATAGTGGATATATAAAACAGGCAATGGGATGGATGATAAAAATGCGAGGTGTGTACAACCACTTCACTGGAGCCATGTTCAAATGGGAACCTGTAAAATGTCTTTGGAGAACACTTGAATGCATGGAAAATATGTTTTAACATGGACCCAGTTTCCGGGATGTAATGTTGCAATAATTGGGATGCCATCAGTAATCGCGGGGATGGAGCCATATTGAGCACTGGTTGGTTCAACTTCCAACTACCAACCACAGGTTTTTTTTTAAGACCAACAATGGTGGACCCAAAAAGATTCTTCCAATCTGGGTCCAGGGGACGTACCTAAAAAAGGGTGGTAAGTTCAATGGAGATAATGATGATCCGAACTCGCTGGAGATTCCCCAGGAAAGCTCCGACTGTTAGTTGGACAGAGAAGTTCCTTGGAATTTACGGCTGCACCAAACGAGCCCTTTACTTGGCACCCTGGTTGTGAAAGCGCGGGCTGGGGCTGGGGAGGTGCAACATCGGGGGAAAAACAACTCATGAACTGCAGATTTCAATTTTTTGGACCATGTGAACTTCAAGGGAAACGTATGTTTCTCGTGTGTGGAAAGGGAAACGGGGTGAACTTGAAAAATAACGATCGGTTTGGTGGGTCGATGTTTTTGTCGTTATTTATCATATTTATATATATATTATATATATATATATATAGCTTAGTAACCCGTTGTGGTCATATGCTGATAAATGCTTCTTAGCAACTATCCCGATGTGAAATCAAGAGGTTTGGATGGGATGTTGCCTTAGTCAGGCTAGTGCGTATGGGTATCTTAGCAAAGAGCTACCTCTGTCGAACCATTGAAAACTGGCAGGCACATGGCACTCGCCACAGATCGGAACAATACCTCACGAAATGCAAGGCACTTGTTACAGATGCACGATATCTTGGCTTATTAGAAGTTTTCAGAAAGAAGATAAGAAACCGTAGGAGTGTCCCAACATTTTTCCCAGCTCCGCCAGATCTATCATTCCCAATGAACTATTCACAATCATCCCAAACAACTAGCTGATTCATCAATTTTCATCCCATGTCATCCCACTTCGCAGTTGATTTTGATGGTTTGAGTCTGAGATGATGAATAATTATCATCCACTTCACTATTATTAATCATTAAAATAATCCAGTTCACAGTTCCCAGTTAATCAACCAGCTCTACCATCCAAAGATATTTTTCCCAGCATTTTTCCCAACATTTTCCAGTTTTGGATCTGCCATCCCCCCCAAAAAAATGCCATCTGAGGTTTGGGTCACCAGTCGATGGCTCACCTTCAGCCTGGCTCTGCTGACGCTGCTGATGGGCGCCTTACCCGGTCTGCGTGCGGCGACCACGAAACGCGTCATCGATGCGGTGGTGGCGGGGATGAACACAGGCGAACGCAGAAATGGGTAGGTCTGAAAATGGGGTATACCCCAAAATAATAAATCCGTTTAAATGAGTATAATGATGCCTGATGATTGTTAATGGTGGATTATCTGGTGGATAAAATGGTGATTGAATGGTTTAACAAAGGCTTAACATTGGTGAATAATGGAATGACAATATATGATAATGGGATATACGCTCTGGTAAACTAACAGTTTGCTATGGAAAATCACCATTTTTAATGGGTAAATCAACTATAAAGGGATATTTTCAATAGCTATGTTAAATTACCAGAGGGTATAATATGCCCTCCAAAATGGTCCGTTTGAATGGGAAAATGATGGAAAATGATAATGGACCGTGAAGATTTGAAGTATACCTTATTTTCAGACAAATCTTAAAATTCTGTTAAATGATATCGAATGAAATGAACTCCCCTATTCTCACTTGATCTTCAAAAGCTCAATTTTAAGCCACCGCAAACAGATAACTTCACTGAACACCCTAGATGCCTCCAAAAAAATCATGCTTGCGATATCTTGCGATATTTAGTCCCATTTCCCTACAGGGTGGAGCCCCCTAGATAGCCAAGTTGGCTTTGTGAACCCCATGAAAAGTATAGTTGTCTCCCCATTAACCCAACAGTTGACCAAGTTACAAACCAACGAAGCACCTCCAAATCTTCATGTTTGTGACTGTCATGCCCCCATTTTGAATGGACAAATAGCAAATAAAAACACTTAGTTCGGCAAGTTTCTATGGATTTTCCCATGTTTTTTTCCCACTAAAAACTTTCAAAATCTCTATTTCATGTTTAAAAGAAAATTAGCTATATATAAACCATTTAGATCAACAAGCTTTCCATGGATTTTGCTATGATTTTCCAATGATTTTCTTATTAAAACCTCCAACAATGTCCATTTTTCATGGAAAAATAGCTAGCTCAACATGTTTCCCCATGATTTTCCCATGAAAATCTCAATTTTTTGGATTTTCCACTTCCACCGCCCCAAACTTCCAACGGCCGCAGGCAGCGGCCACGCCGCCGTGGCGTGGCTCCTGGTGGAGGCCGCCATCGTGGTGACGCAGGCGGCGGCGCGGCGCGGCTTCGAAGTGGCCGAGAGCTTCCTGGGGACGTTGCTGGGAAACCGCGCCCTGGGCGCAAGGTGAGTCACTGGGAAGGGCTGATTTTTTTTATCTGGTGGATTTCATGGTGATTTTTGATGGTTAAAAAATTGCTTAACATTGGTGAATTTCATGGGATGATGATGGGATGATACTGGGTCAAACCATGCCATTTTTGGGTTGAAATCCCACTGATGGTGATTTTGGGGACGGTTGATGATTGTTTCAACCACATCCCAAGTATTGGATGGTTGGTGGTGTCAGACATGGCGTTTATTTTCCGAAATATATGGGATAATCCTTCCCATTGACTAATATTTTTTTCAGAGGGGTAGGTGTACCACGAACCAGTTTTTAATGAAATCATGGACGATTTCATGAACTCAGAAAATCATGGGAAAATCATTTGGATTGAACTAGATTAAGAATGATAACTATGGGGAATACAAACTATTATGTATAGAATAATAACTGAAATAATTCCATAATATTAAGTATTATATCGGGGACTTAATAGTAGTATAATATAATAACTATAATAACCATAACTTATTGTGGTTAATAATAGTTAATATTCACCAATGGTTAACAAAAAAGGCTATTATATGCTGTCATAATAGTAGATAATGGTTAATCACTAACCAACTACTACATGGTTATTACAGAGTTTATCTTTTGTTAATCATCATCATTACTGAATGATTATAGTAAATCATTATAGAATTATTAGTCTTAATTAATCTTAATTGATCAGTGTTAATCATTATTGAACTGAAGATTAATGGTTAAGAAAAAATGCTATAATGATACTTGATAATGGTGAAGAACTAACTACTACATTGTTATTAATAGTCAGACAAGTTATGATGGTTGATAATGGTTTAAGAGGCAAACAACTCCCCGAAAATCCTCTATAAATGGGATATAATGGGTTTTAAAGCTAAATTGGGGAGGTTGGGATGGGGTTATCTCATGAAATAATGGGATATAATCGTTCATGATGCTTAACATTGGGATAACAATGGGTTAGTAATGGTCAATAAAATGGAAAATATGGGAACACAATCTATAAATCCATCGTTGGGACGATGATTTCATGGGGAATTTTGGTGGAAAATCATCTATGAATGTGGATATTGCCGGGGCATAATGGGATAATATAGGATTTAACTAACCAACAATCAAACATGGTGATGAATATCCCCCTGATATCAAACACCCTGTGCTCATGTTACCCTTGTATGGTCCCAAATGTGTGTAAATACTGAACCATGGCTTCTGGGTGCTGTTTTACAGAAAGGAGAAAGGGATTAGTATTCTCTAATCAGTTTAACCAATAAGAAGATGATGACCATCAACTCCAAAACTGATATATGCATCAATCACACTAAAACAACATATTGGAATGGGGGGTTAATATATTTTAGCATGTGTTAACCATCGAATTGGGATATTTAAGATTATTTGACTCACTGACTGAGTGACTAACCAGCCAATTATCAAAATTGGATATTAATCAAACCTGGGAGAGTTAATCAACCCATTAATGGCCGGTTAAAACACTCCAGCAATGATGATATGCTGGGGATGGAATGGGACTCTGGGGGCCCCTATTTCTATAATGGCTGGTTGGAATGGCAAGGGAGTTCAACCCTTAGGATGTTGGCATGCGAAGTGGTGAACCTACTCATACACATGTTTTTCCTCTACTGTTGGGTAAATATGGCGAGCACCTTGGCGCAAGATGGATGTTTTCACGGGTTGATCAGAAATAAATATGAGCAAAAGCAATCGAATGTGGCTACATTGAAAATCCTCCATGACCCCATTCATGGATGAGTTCCCCGATAACGTGATTTGTTCAGCCAAAGTTTGAACACCAAAGATATTGCCAAACGACTTCGCTGCCAAGGTGTGAATGTCATGATCTTGCAAAAGGCCCCCGCTGTTCTGGCGTCGGATGATAATTGGGCCTGGGGTTGAAGGCGTCGATACTTAGATATAAAAAACTTACTTAATCATACTTAATCTTGTAAATCCATGTTTTCTGCAAAAAAATAGATCAAGGCATTTTCAAGAACTACACTAATCATCACTAATCACTATAATTATCTAGGCACACATACTGAACCCATCCTCTTTTCCATGATCATCCACATGCACTACTCGAGGCCTTAGATTTGCAGCTCACCGACTTCGATGCTCGGCCGTGGTGTGTACCGCCTCCCCAAGTGGTTGGTGGTTTCAGCCTACCATTGGTTGGTAATATTAATATATGGTTAATAATAAGATTGTCTTTGGGCCTAAATGACTCAATACTTCTTGGTACGGTTTGCATTTCGCATGATGATTAGTTTCATGATGGGTGCATACTTCGCCAATGACGAATCTTCATTTATGATCATGTGTGGTTATAAAACGCCGCAAGGGGCAAACAAATTTGGGGATGGTTAGTGGTTTTGCTTTGACCAGCAGACATCATCCTGCTTTCCAAAGATCAGCTGTATGCCGATGTCGGCCGGATGTGGATTTGGTGGGTTCAGATATCTTTCAATTCGATTGACTGTTCAATCCCTAAATGTTACATCTGTTACCTGGGATGTCAATCGTCTCAACCAAAAATTTTGTAGCTTAGCTGGGATGACTCAACCAAGATGGATTCATGAATGATGTGCGCGGAGAGGGTTGAAGCCATCAACCCCTTCTTCGCAGGGATCAGCCACGGTTCCGCGCTGCAAGGAAGATTCGACCTTGTACGACAAGCTGACGCGTGCTCGTCGTGAGGTGTGGTCGTTGAATGATGCCGAAAAGGTGGTCATACCATTTTGACTATCGGATCACAAAGATTTGGGGTCAGTGGATGTTTCTAACAGGAGAGCCTAAAACCATCGTATTATATCGTATTTTGCACACGCATCACATATTGTGAATGCTATCCCCAGTGCTATTTCTTAAGATTTCTCTTCTGTTTCCAATATATGTATTTCTTGATCCCAAGCAAACGCTGACAGTTTGTTGAACATGATCCCCCCCAGATGCTGTGCAACCCCTCCAACTTCCAGTCCAAGATGGGTATAGAGTAATCCAAATTCTGAATCTTTCTGAATCTTTAGATCAACGCAAGATCTAGCTCTAACTTTGCTCTCCCATTTTGCTGTCGAACAAGTTCTGATATGGGGATGCATCACAAGTAAAACCTATTGGTCCAAATGACTTGACCCATACCCCGTGGATTCCACCAGGCGAGTCAGAGACCTCTGAGTTTGGCCAAACAGTCACTGAGTTTGCTGCGAAACTCCTTGGCACTGCTGGGCTACGGAGCTTCTCGGCCTGAGATAACTGGGGCGTCGGTGGAGATGGGGGCTGAGATGTGGGGTTCAGCAACTTGTTGGGAGTTGATTTATCATTAAAATGCCATGAATTGTGATTTAATGTGTCATGAGTCATGATTCATTGTGATGTTTTACTATGAATTTATCTGAATCTATACCTGACTGACTAGACAGCCATCTCTCCTGCAAATCAATCATGTTCGGGGATTGGCATTGTGAATTAGTATCATTCAGATTGCTTATAGGATCTCCCGATCAGTATATCCCCATTAATTAATTATATGCTTACTTACTTATAGTCAATAGTCAAATCCTTGTGATATCATGTGATATCCCAACACCCATCACAACATCCTCACTTTAACCATTTTCCCGCTGTATTCACGCATTCGATCCCCGTGAACGGCGTGTTTTCCGGCCACCCCCGAGGCCCTGCTGCTGGGCTTCTCGCCCATGGCCGTGGCGGTGCTGGTCATCACCGCCATTCCGCCCTTCATCGCGGGCGTGAAGTTCGCCGGCGACGCCTTTCAGCTGGCGCGAAGGCGGCAGCTGCAGGGAATCCAAAAATGGGGGGGCACCCATCAATGGGGACATCATCTATGGTTTTTTTAGGGCCTATCATTGGGATTTATAGGGATATCATTGGGATCATGATTGGGATGTACTGTCTGGTAATTTGCTGCATAGCTATGGCTATGGAAAAATGTTGTCTTTAATAGGGAAACTTTTGGCCATTTTTCATCATTTTTCCATAGCTCATTTTTCCATAGCTCTGTTTAGCCGTCGGAGGGGTAACCATGAAAAAACATCAAGACCCCAGCTGCAAATTGGGGCATGAGAACCTTAGAGACCCCAGGGGGAGATGCTTTGATGGCCTGGGAGAAAGGTCCAAGAAGCTCAAGGTCAACCCATCGTAACCTAAGAATGAGGTGGAAGAAAAGGTTGTGGGAGACATCGACATCAAGAGGGGTTCCACCACGTTATCCCCACGTTCTACTGTCACTTTTTGGTCTTCATAGTTGGGACTTTTGGCAGGGTGTAAAGCATCACTTTTGCCTGTTGAATAGTGCTTAAACCCTCCAAAAGGATATTTTCATCTAGGAAACAAAAGGAACCCTGATGGAGGGGCCAGTAAGTAGATGGCAGGTACCACCATACTGACTACTAGTTACTTGCCAACCACTTGCTAAATGGGATAAGAACTGGGACAATAAGTGGAAAACCTTCCAAGCAACTGGTGATGTTGATGGTGTTTCCACAATCATCAACATTTGATATGCAGGCGGACGCCAAGAAACAAAAATCAGGATGTATCCGTGGTGGACTAGAACTAGATATTTTGATAGGGTTACAATTCATGAGTTGCCGGCGCCCCATTGCAGCTGGATTAATAAGGTATCATCCCAATACCAGTCCAGTTTTGTTTGTCCCTGCAACCTCCAAGTCGAGTTTGATCCCTTCCTTTTTTCTTACCTTGATAAACCATCAGTAGAAAAAGCAACCTCCCATTTGTGGGTATGCTCCAACCGCAGCAACCCCAGCAACCCACCGGTTCCAAACCCGGCTCCTTGTCCGCGGAAGTTCGAGGCAAACCTCCGGATTTCGGGAGCAGATCTACCTGGAACGGGTCATGGCCATGGACGCGCCCGCCAAAGAGGTGCCCCACGGGAGATGACGAGTGGCCTGCACCAGATGGTCCAATCGTGCTGGATTTACGTGTTTTTTTCTGGACTTTGATATGGTTCAGCATGTTTTAAACCGCGTTACTGTGCTGTAAGAATCTTTAATGTGGTTTAATGGCGTTTATCGCAACTTCAGAGTAGTGGCACAAGGGTCTCAAAGTTGTCTTGGGTCTTGATTGTGATCCAACATCATGAACTTCTGCAGCAGTATGGTATGGGGATCTCCCTTCTTGGTCATAACCCGATTTGCTGACCATACCCCTCATCTTTCCCTGCATCGTTCCCATTTTTGGCATATACCATTCCCAATAATCTCCCAGTTGCAGGAATTTTGACCTGCCAAGATCACCCAAGTCCCATCTCTCCCAGAGACATCCAATCAATATCAGAATGACATATGAGACTTGGGTCATCCAATATCCAATAGACATATCAATATATATAATCTCCCATTTCTATTGGATATTGGATATGGATATCCCAGTTTTACAGCTATCAATTGGATATCTTCCATTTCTCACTCAAAAAGACTGGGATCTCCCAACTTTTTACGGGCGCCATATGATCCACCAGCCCATCTAAGATCCACCCAGATGCCGATCCCAGGTGAAGCTTTTTGGGTTGGGCCCGTGGCTTCTGAAACGTTACCGCGGCATCTTTGACGCTGGGCGCTGATGGTGGCATGGGAACAACACCAGTGGGGAATCAATCAGAAATCTGTGCCATGTTCTGCCATGTTTCTCCATTTTTCCAGGAGCCTGAAGCAAATGCTAGATGAAGTCCCCAAACGGTTGGCCAATAGAAATGGCTGTGTTTCTTCTTGCATGACTTATGACTTTCACATGCCATGACATAAATTCTCCGTGTTGTGAAAACAGAACGGAGCAGCGACCAGGAAAAAAACACCCTTGAGGTGGAAAAAAAACCTGGCCGATGCTCAAAACCAGAGCCACTCATGGACCCAGGCCCCGCTGCACAAACCCCAGAGGCCAAGAGAAGAAAAATTAAGAGGCATGCAGGCCAAATGCCCGACACAGCTTGGCCGAGTCAGGGCCAACCAAAGATGGTCGGAAAAAGCAAGGATGCCTCTCACTGCCTCAGCAAAAAGCGGCCCTCACGCAAGGGTCGAAGACAACGAAGACCAGAAGAGATAGACGTGGCCATCCCAGCCGGAGTCCGGCAAGCCATCCGCACAACGACCAAAGCTCAAGCAACGAGCTCAGCACGGCGCCGCAGCGCAGCACGGCCCCTCCAGCTACGCACCAGCACGCAGGTTTCCTGCAACAAGGTGGGCCCGCCTGCGCCGCCTCCAGCAGCGCGGCTGATGTGAGCCAAGGCTTGGGCCGCCTCCGGCGCCCAAGCGCCCGTGGTTTCAATCACCATGGGGAGGAAGGTCACGTGCTGGGCTGCGCATGCATCAGCTGTGTCCAGGTGCCGGCGCTTGTAAGCACCATATGCCTCCGCAGCAGAAGTGTTTCCTGAACCACCAAGGGCGTCCAACCGCTGGGGTGCCGTGACGGCAAAGTCAAGTGCAGTTGGGCGTCCAAGGAAGGACGGGAGAAACACATCCGCAGGGCGGCGTCGGGCACTGGCCGCATCATCAGGTCGTTGTGGGAGAAGCAGGCCAGCCTTCTCACGCTCAGGGCGAAGACATCCTCGTTCGGCCCAACTGTGAACCAGGTCACGAAGGGCGTTGTGGCGAAGTGTACGCGTGTAGGGTAGCCACCTCCAGCCAAGCCATTTTGGGGTTCGAAGTTGGGTCCCAGACACCATCTCAGCTGATCGGCAGCCCATGGAGACTGCAGAGAGCGGGTCAGAGGAGACTTTCAAGATCACAGACTTGATAACCTACGAGTATGATTCCGAGGCCTGTAGCCCGGGTGCGAGGGTTTGCACTTGCACATCTGAAGTACCTGATGTATTTTCATGTTTTCATTCATATTATATGCAGTTGCTGTTCCACACAAAAGACCATAGATGAGCAGGGTGCGCAATGGAGGGGAGAATAGAAAACGTCATGCAATTTCGTGTGGGAAAAACCCTCCTCAGCATGGGATGGGCCCTATTGGGTGCGGCTGCATACTGCAAAGCTTTGCACAATGAATAGCTGCTGCCGGACATGGCGCCGTGCCTGCAGGATGTCCGGAGACCAACAGGAATCAACATCTTTCAGCTCTGCAAGGCGCTACTGGATGGTCATGCAGAGAAGTTGAGCGAAAAGGTCCTGTTACACGATGGTCCTGTGCACCTCTTTGATGTTTGCTTGCAACACGATTGTTGGAGCATAGCTTGCGAAATGGCGAGCCGTGGTGTTGAAGGATGTGAACTGCAGATGCAGCACCTTGACCCGTTTGACGAATTTCATTCATCATCCGACTGGCCAAGCAGGTGCACGTGCACGGGTTGGAATGAGTGCAAGTCGTACTGCTGCTGGGGGTTTCCAGTGCATCAAGGCACATGGATGCCTGACTTTGATGTGGGGATTTGGGGAGCTTGTGAAGCAGCCAGCAAGGCAGTGGGACGAACCTGGGTGGGCCAATGCCTGCGCATGGCCAGCTCGGGAGAAAAGTTGCCTTTGGCAGTGTCGGATGGAGCGATGGCACGTTTGTTGGACATAGCTATTCTGACGGGGAATCAAAAGGCAGCTACAGAGCTAGCCGCGAAGTGCAAAGTTCTTCCCCTGCGGCGATGGAGGTCGGAGGATTTTATCTCCCGCTGTGGAGAGATGTTCGGCCTTCAGGATGTTCTCGTGGCGGCACTTGCCGCTGGTAAGCCAGTGCCAGGGCATTTGGGTATTTCATTTGCATTTGGTGCTTTCACTGTGGCCCTGGCATGCCAAAAGCTCCTATTATTACGGTGCTACTTAAGGCCATCAGGAAGTTATCAGCCGTATGGAAAGTTCCAGCCGAGATGCCCTTGCAAATGCCTGGGTCTTCATTTCAAGTGGTGCAAGTATTTACTGCCATCAGAGGTTATCAGCCGTATGGAAAGTCCTAGCCAAGATGCCCTTGCAAGCCTTGCCATCAAGGTGCAGTTATCCTTTTTTTTACTCAGGTTGACTACTACCATTTAGACATTAAATATCTTGAGCCTATAGGAACATTATATATTATATATTATATATTATATATTAGTTCTGCCTCATGATTTCTGTCACCTGTCACCTGTCATATAGCCTCGTGATTTCAATCTCTGTCACCTGTCAAGTATCCGTTCCCTGTCCCCTGAGCTGTCAGTTTCCCGTAGACGATTTTTTTCGTTTTCGCAGAAAACTGTGACAGAAGACTGTGACACCCAAGGTTTGCACCTGAGAACAAGCAAGGCGCAAAAAATTCCACTAGACAGGAGACAGTTGGCTGAGAAGAAGACTGTCAGATGTAGCCCGAAACCTGCGCAAGAAAATGGTTCATCATCGAAGGAACAAAAAACAACATGACACTAGGAGCTGTGAGGTTTACAGCAACTTTATTTCCAACTAGGAGCTCCAAGAAAATGCTGCTGCAGCTTTACACTTTGTTTCCAGCAACTCACTGCAAGTCTTGCTCCACTTCAATGCCATTCTGTCGCATGACGACACATTCTGCATCATCTTCGACATCTGCTGCATCATGATGTGAACCATCTGTTTGAACAATGCGGATTGGTCGCGGAGCGGTCTGCCGAAAAGGGTTCAGGTTGACAGGGACAGGTGACTGTGACTGATATGCACTTTGCTGCAAAAATGAATACTGCGCTGGATGCGGTTCTCGTCTCAATGTCCCAGTGATCCATCCAGTCAAGAAGGCGTGGGCCTTCTGGCTGATAGCTTGCCTCAGTCAACTGTCAGTTCTCTCTAAAAAAATCTGTCAACTGTCAACTGTCAACTGTCAGTTATTCTTTTTGTGACAAAGAAAAAAACAAGACAAAACAAGTTCAAGATGCTTTGCAAATGCAGCATCTGCCTTCACTTTCACTTCATTGCGAATCTTCCAAGCTACATGCCTCCGAGGGTGCTCTCCAGAAGGCTGCCATGTGAGCCGTGAAATAAGCCCTGGCAAGGACTCTGCTCGGATTGCCACCTCTGCTTGAAAGGGCTTTGGTGAAGACTCAAACATATGACATAACAGCAGAATGTCTTCTGGATGGCCTGGGGCAAATTCATATTGAAGGCTGTCTAAGTCTTTCATTGACAGCATTTTTCGCTTCAAGATCCTGAAGAGGTGTGGAGCCTTGGGGCCTGTCAGGCCAGTCAGGGTGACTGGTATCTCTTCCAGCCACTTGTCCCACTCTGGGCTTGAATCGTGCTTCCATGCTTTCCGGAAGTAGCAAGATGTTTCCAATGAAGCATCATCCAAAAAACGTTGATACACCTCGACCAATTCCTGGGCCGTCTCAAAAGTTTCATGACTGCATCTTGTCACTGCCTGGCCACCCACTGCGTCCAAGCATGTGTGTGTGTGCCCTTCTATCGGAAAACCGATATTGCAAGTGTCAATGACACCCAGTGCAGTCAATTTCAACCAGAAGCGAAGCATCTTTTAGTTTTTGTTGTCCCGAGCGGTGTTGTCTAATAACAGAAATACCTGTCGGGGTATCCCTGTGATGTCATGCACCCACGACAAACACCTCGCCAGTGCATCCACATGGTTGCAGGTGTCTTTGCAAACATCGGGGTCTCCCACTGACAGGCTGAAGCCATGACCATGAACCCAAATAAGTTGTACATGGCAAGCTGGGCGAATAAGTTCATCAAATGTTTTGGACTTGACATGAGCCCTGGGAACTTTATGTTTGGCTTGGTCCAAGCCGTCTGACCTGATGACAAGGACAGATGACGGATGACTTCGAACATTGGATGAGACACTCAATGCTCTTGTTTCAAAAGCCAATGCTGTCCATGCACTGTCAGCAGCTCTGTCACGCCAGTTCTGCAAGAGGTGCTCCGCGTATTCCTGGATGAGTCTGTTCCGCAAATGAAGGGCCTTCACCCTTTTCAGCTCACGTTTGAACCAAGCGCATTGGTCACAAACTGCATGTTGCCCTGAGGATTTTCGAAAAGCCAAAAATTGTTTGGATCCTTGAAGCGCACGTCGGAAAGTGGTAAAAGATGGTGCTTTCTTTCCGGCATAATTCTCCTTGTGCCACCGTAACATCATCTCAAACAAGATCTGGGGCTTCACCACGCCAAGCCATCTGCGCGGGGCTGCTCCAGCTCCTGGGCCTGTCAGTGAATTGTTGAAAGGGGTGTCTGTGAGTAGCTGCCTGAGAGACAAAGTTGCCAGCTTCCGTGCATCCTGCTCATCCCATTGAGCCTGTGACATGCTTGAAGCTGAATCCGAAGATCCATAAACTTGGCCGAAGATCCACTCTTCTCGCTCAGCTGTTTCAATGAGATTCTCTTTGTCTTCGTGGGCTGCTGCTTGATCAGTCGCCAACGCAGCCACGTCTGGAAGCATGGTGACATTCCAAGCCATAGGCCATTGCTTGATGCACATCTTGATCTGTCCGTCAAGGGCCTAGATTCAAATAACTCAGAGATTCTACAAGTCCAATGGATACAAAGAACAAACCTTGATGCGAGCAAGTGGCATCACCTTTGAGCACTGCATCCTTGACATTCTCAAAGTCAGTGGACTTCAGGTCAGCGGAGCAGCAGTCTGCAATGCCACGGGTCCATGATGTAACAACAAAGCAGTAGGTCCACAACTGATCAACAGTGACCTTGGAAGATCCATCGTGGTTGGAAAGGGTGTCCTCCTGGATGCTAATGATCTTGTCCATGATCAGGTTGTGATCTTCTGGTGATAATTCTCCACCAAACTCCAACTGCTTTGACCTTGGATGATTTTGGAATGAACAACAATATATGAAAGTGAATAATCACTACCAACAAATGAATAAATAAACGCGATATATATATATATATTAAATATAAATATTTAAAAATGTATATATATATATAAACACATGTATATACATATATATATACATATTTATATATATATACATATTTATATATATATATATATACATATTATATATATACACTATATTAGATATACATATATAAAACTATTTTTTGAGCAAAAGCACATCAGCCGGGGGGGGCACCAACTTGGCGGCAGCAGCGGCGCCTGCTCTGCGAGCATACTCTTCCGCTTCGGATGGGAACATTCCATCAGCTGGCATTGATGTTGGCCACAAATGTTTCCAGGACAATACAGACTCATTGACAGATGACTCCGAGAAGAATGACAGATGACACTGCAAAGCACGATAGCTTTCGAACGTGCAGTAATTCAACATATGCTTGATTGCCGTCTGCTTTGCGGTGCCGATCTTGATCTCACGATCCTTCACAGCCAACTCTGCGTTTGAGTCTTGCTTTCCACTGTCCTGTGTCCTCTTGACACGTCGTCTCTTCACGGCCTTTGAAAACTTGAAGCTGAAAACTTGAAGACTGAAGAGTAATTTTCCTTTTGGTTTGGGATTTTTACTGGCGACTTTTTGTCCTGTTTTTGGAACCCTTTTTGGGCACAAAAAGTCGCCCTTCTTAACCCCTTTCGCGCAGCCAAACCAAATTACAAAAAACTGAGATGACTTTTCTGAAAAAACAAGAAGAAAGTAAAGCAGCTGAATGCTCTTCAAGGCACCTGTTTCTGTCCAACTACAATGCCCTCAGCATTCACCTTGCTGTCGAAGCCACACAGCAAGCTCTCGAAAGTTTTTACCAACCGCTTGCCAACCTCCTTTCTGGCCAAACGGTTCTCAAAACTCAGCAGCTGCTGGACATCCCCATCAGGGTATGCAGCGACAAGCACCAAGTCACACCATTGAATGCAGCTCAGAGGTTTGATCATACTGCCTTTGACATTCTGGCGGAATGCCTGCTGAATCAAAGAATCATTGGTGGATGCCGTGCCTTCCCATAGGGTGGGAACCTTCAAGAGGGTCTCGAAAATCTGCAAGGCTGTGTGATCCGTGCCCAGCTTTCCCTGCTCAATTTCAGATCTCATCAGACACCACCTCAGGTCAAAGTGACATTACAACAAACATACATGAAGCCTAGTGGCACAAGTTTGCAAGCCAATGCTCGTTTGACTCCATCACCAAGCCGACAAGATCCCAATTCTCCAAGGCTGGATGGCAAATCCCTTGAGACAATGGTTTCTTCTGCCCTGAACCCTGAAGTGATGATTGAGTTGGCGGTGCCGATGATGTTGGCTGCTTCACAGCTTGAGCCACTCCTGATTGCTAGATGCACACATGACTGTCATATTGTCATCTGTCATATTGTCAAAACTTCACACTGACATATTGTCATCTGTCCATGACTGTCTGAAGATTATCTGCAGCTGGGAAGCCATAAGGATGATGCGTCCCATCGAAACATGTGCGGCATGGAACTAGACACCATGCCCTCCGAACAGCTTTTCAAAGTGTGGTCCACTGACTCGCTTGCAAACTGAGATGCTGCTTCATCATCCTGAGATGTGCGAATAATTCACACCAAAACTCACACTGACTGACTGACTTTAAGGCGCATGAAAGCCTACATGTCTCCAAGAATCTTCCCCACTCAAAGCCTTGAACATGCTGGCAATCTCTGCCTTCACGTCCTCAACCGCACTTGGCAAAGTCAAGCCTGCGATCTTCGTAGCCAAGAGCTCCCTGGTGGTCGTGCACTCCTGTGCAGGGAAGCACTTGAAAGTGAAATTGAAGTTGAAATAAACTTGAAACATGGTAGGGCAGCACTCCTGGTACAAGACTTTCACATGGTTGTGCAAGGAGACTTGCCACAATTCAGGGGCCACCACAAACTCATTCGTGATGGCCGACATGGCGATGGACAAATCAATTGTGAAATTTTCAGTGACAATGACACTGACAGGTGACCGTCTTGAGAGGTGGTGGCAATGGCAATTAGTGACATGACATGTCAGATCTTGACAAATGACAGTTGGTACTTCATACCACTGAGGGCACCCACTGCAGGCTTGCTCGTTCGACCTGAGTTCACAAGGCTGTTGCAACTAGTTGCAACCTGTCTATTTCTGGGAATCTGAAGTTAACCTGAAAAATAGACAGGTAACTCTGAGTTGCCGGTGGTCTGGAGGGTTACATCAATTCATTTTCAGGCATGTTATCTCCAAAATAAATTGACTTGACCCCCAACCTGAGTTCACAAGGCTGTTGCAACTAGTTGCAACCTGTCTATTTCTGGGAATCTGAAGTTAACCTGAAAAATAGACAGGTAACTCTGAGTTGCCGGTGGTCTGGAGGGTTACATCAATTCATTTTCAGGCATGTTATCTCCAAAATAAATTGACTTGACCCCCAACCTGAGTTCACAAGGCTGTTGCAACCTGTCTATTTCTGGGAATCTGAAGTTAACCTGAAAAATAGACAGGCAACTCTGAGTTGCCGGTGGTCATGGAGGGTTACATCAATTCATTTTCAGGCATGTTATCTCAAAAATATATTGACTTGACCCCCCATGACACCAGGCAACTCTGAGTTGCCTGTCTAAATCTTTGGATGACAGCCCAACCCCAAAAATAGACAGGTTGCCTGGACCTTGCCCAAATATATACTACATGTCTGAGGCAACTCCCAGTTGCCGGGGATCTGGAAACTTTCACTTTGAAACAAGCTTCATTTCTGAGGCAACTCCCAGTTACCGAGGATCTGGGACAGACACACACACACACACACTCCAAAACATGCCCATTTCTGAGGCAACTCCCAGTTGCCGAGGATCTGGGACACAAAACATGCCCATTTCTGAGGCAACTCCCAGTTACCGAGGATGGGGACACAAAACATGCCCATATCTTAGGCAACTCCCAGTTGCCGAGGATCTGGGACACAAAACATGCCCATTTCTTAGGCAACTCCCAGTTACCGAGGATCTGGGATTTGGGAAAACCAAGGAGTAACCGAGGATCTGGGATTTGGGGTAACCGAGGATCTGGGATTTGAGGGGACCTGGGACACAAAACATGCCCATATCTTAGGCAACTCCCAGTTACCGAGGATCTGGGACACAAAACATGCCCATAGTTACCGAGGATCTGGGATCTGGGAAAACCAAGGAGTAACCGAGGATCTGGGATTTGGGGTAACCGAGGATCTGGGATTTGAGGGGATCTGGGACACAAAACATGCCCATATCTTAGGCAACTCCCAGTTACCGAGGATCTGGGACACAAAACCTGCCCATTTCTTAGGCAACTCCCAGTTACCGAGGATCTGGGATTTGGGGTAACCAAGGAGTAACCGAGGATCTGGGATTTGGGGTAACCGAGGATCTGGGATTTGAGGGGATCTGGGACACAAAACATGCCCATATCTTAGGCAACTCCCAGTTACCGAGGATCTGGGACACAAAACATGCTCATAGTTACCGAGGATCTGGGATTTGGAGTAACCGAGGATCTGGGATTTGGGAAAACCGAGGAGTAACCGAGGATCTGGGACACAAAACATGCCCATAGTTACCGAGGATCTGGGATTTGGGAAAACCGAGGAGTAACCGAGGATCTGGGATTTGGGAAAACCGAGGAGTAACCGAGGATCTGGGACACAAAACATGCCCATAGTTACCGAGGATCTGGGATTTGGGAAAACCGAGGAGTAACCGAGGATCTGGGATTTGGGAAAACCGAGGAGTAACCGAGGATCTGGGATTTGGGGTAACCGAGGATCTGGGATTTGGGGTAACCGAGGATCTGGGATTTGGGCTAACCGAGGATCTGGGTTTTGGGGCAACCGAGGACTTGGGATTTTGACACACACTTCAACTTCAAACATGCCCATTCCTGAGGCAACTCCCAGTTACCGAGGATCTGGGATTTGGGGCAACCAAGGATCTGGGATTTGGGGTAACCGAGGATCTGGGATTTGGGGTAACCGAGGATCTGGGATTTGGGTCAACCGAGGATCTGGGATTTGGGCCAACCGAAGATCTGGGATTTGGGAGCAACCGTAGTTGTCAAAGATCTCTTGAAGAATTAATGTTCTGCAACACTTTGTCTCCAAGATCTCTAGTTTTTCAAATATTGGCATTTATGTTGTTTGAGAACTAGTGCTGCAGAACATTACTTCCCAGTCAGTTACACGACAAGTGACTTAAACGACAAGTAACTTAAACTTTCAAAGTTGGACACCTGTCATGTCAAGAACTTTCTCAATAATCAGCAGCCAGGTTCAGGAACAGGCAGTACTGAACAAGCTAAGTGATTCCCTTAGAAGTCAGTGCCAGAAAATTGGGGTAATAGTTTAAAAGTGAAGCTGTTACTAACCCATCTTTCAATTGGTAGTAAAAGACACAAAATCATAGGACTGGATGGTTTTTCAACACCCATCACTGAAGGTCTCGACACAGAGTAAAGTTGTGTATGTAAATATATGTATGTATACAATATCTAGATTCAATGACGTGGGGCTTCCCAAGGATGACTTGGGACTCATGCGTCTGGACATATTGTATAATCATCCAACCCCTTCTGCAACGCGCTTTGTAAGAATCCCATTTCACTATCTATCTCTCTCTCTATCTATCTATCTATCTATCTATCTATCTCTCTATCTCTCTCATTATCTTTCTATTTATCTATCGTTCTACCTACCTAACTAATCTGTGGATCTGTCTTTCTATCTATCTATCTATCTATCTATCTATCTATCTGTTTGGCTATCTATCTATCTATCTATCTACCTATCTATCTATCTATCTATCCATCTATCTATCTATCTATCTAGCTCCTTTAAAATCTAAAAGTTACATCAAATTTGGGCATTTTCATTGCCAATCTATCTATCTACCTATCTGTCTATCTATCTACCTATCTGTCTCTCTATCAATGTAATACCTTTCTTTCTTTCTATTGATCTATCTTTCAATCTATTTATCTAATATCGTGCTTTCTTCCTTCCTTTCATTCTTCCTTCCTTTATTTTCTTCTTTCTTGCTGTCTATCTATCTATCGTTGTAAATTTCCTCTTGGTTTGGGTTTTGCAAAAAAAACTCAAGTCTGTGAGAACCGATTTCTTTCTTGTGTTTGGGCTTCCAACTTTGGCACTCCCAAGGCAATTTGGACAACTCTTTGCAGTTGAAATCTATATATTTTTGTATGACAGCAATAGGTCCGCAATGTTTCTATGGTTTGACTTCCGTTTGTATGGTTTGTCTTTCTCACTCCCAGGAATTACCCAGCAGTTTTTGGACTACCACCCAAGGTCCCCAGTGCAGCTACAGGTCAATCATTTGAATCACAAGATCTGGCTCAGACTTGTTTTCAAAGCCCGCGCAAATGCAAATGTCAATTGTCAAACATAACTACCTGCAACTTCATTGTCTGGTTGTCCCTCGTGATCACTCCGAACTTGAACTCATCTGGGAACAACGGGGTGATGACCGTCAGCCTTCCCTGAGCCTGGTCTTCGAAAACCCCTGTGCCCAATGCCAATCGCATCCGTTCCGCGAAGCAGCGTCTGAGCTCAGTGGTGTGATCCTGAAACAAGACTCAAAGTGCATCAAAATTTTGTTGGAACTTAGACTCAAACATCTACAAAGTTTGAATTTAATTTCAACTCAGGCTCGTCTCCAACTGCACATCCTCAGGTTTGAAGGAAGGAAACCACTGGTTCATCTCATCACTGCTCATCAATGGACTCTTCCACATCTTCATGAATGGCTTCTGTGACCGCGACATTGGGTGCGACATTGGGACAGATGACAGGTGACAGGTGACAGATGACAGGTGACAAATGGCCTATATAGATCTTCTCAATGGCTGCGTGGCAAATTCAAATGCAACATCCAAAAACATTCATAAACAAAACATCCAACATCTCAAACATCCAAAACATCAAATGACAGTGACAAACTTGGCATCGGAATCAAAGCTGCTGGGTCACGTGACCATAATGCATTAACCTAAGTTCAGAGCAGGCCACTGACACAAAACAGATTCAGAATGGTCATGGGAAGGTTGAAACTGCATGAATTTGACTTGTAATTTTCTTCTTGGGGGGGATGGCACTTTTTTCCCATGAGGGGGATGTTAAATTTAAAAGGGCATCCTCTCTGGGCATTGCTGAGCCAGCTACGTCGCATGAGGATGGCTGATTCTCCTGTGAAGCCATCCTAGCAGTGGCTTGGCCAACAAATATGGTGAAGTGATGGCATCACTGTCTATCATTTTTTGTGGCATTGTGACATGAATTCATAAAAACAAATGCTTTGCTGAAGTAACATTCTGTGGTATCGTTTTGTTTCTTATTGTAAATGCCCACAGCTGCATCCCCTCAGACTGAAATGACAATCACTTCCTTTTTCCAAATGGTGCTCTTGGGCGCTGGCCTTGCCCAAAGAAGTCTGCATCACCAATGGCAGGGCCAACATAGCAGGCCAAAAAGCAGGAGTCAGGAGATGGCTTTCCTTTTAAACATTTTAGGTTACAGTGAGTGGCTTTCCACTGACATAGAATATAGGTTGGCTGTCAGTGGGACGCACTAGTGGATGACAGGTGACAGGTGAGTTTCTAATGTAACAAGTTGTGGCAGTAAGTGACAGGCGACTTTCCATTAGTATCATGTGGACTAACATTGACTGATGGTTTGCCATTAAGAAGTAGTAGGTGCAAAAGGTAGCAGGTGAAGCAATTACAGGTGATCATTGGAACAGTTTGAAGTGACTTTCCATGATTAAAGTTTTCCTGAAACCATTGTATTTGTTTCAAATGCTGCATCAAAAAGAACTATCAAGAGACTTGTTGAATTTCACAACAAACTATCTTAATGCATCATTTGCCTTCTGGCCAATATAAAATATGACAAGTTGACAGGTAAACCACGTGCTTGACTTTGAGTTTGTGAAGTTCATGCCACATGTTGAAAGTCTGATGTTAAAAAAGGGAGGAAGATGTGTGGGCAAAAAACAGAAGCATGTGTGAATGCAAGTGTGAATTTGCTAGGTTGCGCATACATGTCCATTGTACCGGAAATCAAATTCAATACCTTCATGTCACTTCCTACTTCTTCTTGTGGCTGTTTTGGGGTATGGAGACTTAAAAACATACACATATAAATATATATTTGCATATTCAGCATTGATATCTATATATATATATGTATATTTATATTTTCATATAAATATAATATATCATATATATATTTATATATATTATAAATTATATCATATATATATATATGCATATATATATTATTTATTTATTTTATATCATGCATATACATATATATTATACATATTTATATTATTATATTTACATAAATATAACTATTTTTCCAAATATATATATATACACATATATTTATACATTTATTTATTTATATGTATAACTATATATTGTGTGTACTGACAGGGAAACAATAGGTGGTAGGTGACTTGGTATAATACTTGTGTGTGGGGAATGCCAGAACTATTTACGTTGCCATACACATTTGTTAGGTAGTAAGTACATTCAAAAGCCTCTATATTGTAGATATCTTTTGCATAGTCCTTG
The DNA here is from genome assembly GCA_947184155.2 of Cladocopium goreaui. Taxonomy (NCBI): domain Eukaryota; class Dinophyceae; order Suessiales; family Symbiodiniaceae; genus Cladocopium; species Cladocopium goreaui. The sequence continues at coordinate 434,651 of CAMXCT020001780.1, forward strand.
TGTAGAGCTTACCATCCATGGTAGAAATCTTTACATGGTCCTTGCACAAAGCTTGCCATCTTACCATCCAATCCATGGTAGAGTTCTTTTTTTTACCAGAGTCCTTGCATAGAGCAAATCCATTGTAGAGATCTTTTGCAGAGTCCTAGTGTAGAGCTTACCATCCATGGTAGAAATCTTTACATGGTCCTTGCACAAAGCTTGCCATCTTACCATCCAATCCATGGTAGAGTTTTTTTTAACCAGAGTCCTTGCATAGAGCAAATCCATTGTAGAGATCTTTTGCAGAATCCTTGCATAGAGCTTTCCATACGTCACTTTAACCTCTGATGGCATTAAATACTTGCACCACTTGAAATGAAGACCCAGTCTGGTATTTGCAAGGGCATCTCGGCTGGAACTTTCCATACGGCTGATAACTTCCTGATGGCCGAAGTAGCACCGTAATAATAGGAGCTTTTGGCATGCCAGGGCCACAGTGAAAGCACCAAATGCAAATGAAATACCCAAATGCCCTGGCACTGGCTTTGGTGTTTGTTTACAGGACCTTTGGGCAGATACGTATCGGCGAGGGGACGAGGCACTGAGTCCCTTTCGTCGTTTCACAAGAACTCATATTCCATTTAGAGAAGCAGTACTTCTGCTCCCCAGCAGCATCTGGAAACAATGTGCAGATCTCATGCCACAATCGCCACGGCAAAGACAGGAGCCATGGAAACCAGCTGATGGGAACAACCTTGCTCCGTTTTTCTTTGATGTTGACAAGGGCCGCAAGGGCCAGATTGACCTGGAAAAAATCCGCCTGGGCATGGAAGCTGGATTGGATTTGAAATGCATAACAGGGATTATCGGGCCTGAACTCAGCCAATCTTTGGATGATTCCTATGATTTCTGGTTTTCAGACGTCAGACTTGGGAATGATGTTTGCTGTACTCTGCTGGATCTTTGTATTCTTACCGGGCAGATCCAGGCAGCAAGATGTGTCGCTGCTGGCCCTCTCCGGCAATTCAAGCTCATCAAGCATTCTTTGTCCTGTCGGTCAGGAGGACATATTTTCTGGATGAGGCGTGCCCACGATGCCGATTTCTATGATGACTATGACTATATTAGTGAAAGATATCAACCAATTGCTGTGGCTGTGGCCTCGCCCAATAGCTGCCTGTTAGCCGCAGGGGCCGCGGCAAAGGCGGCCTTGAGAGCATCCTTCAAACATCATGCCAGAGTCATCTACCAAACAAACCGTGACGCCTCCGCAAAGAATATGAAAAAAATCCCGACTTCCGTAGTGAATGAAATCCTGGCTTTCTCAGTTGAGGCGCCAGCATGGATTGAGCAGTTGAATCTTTGGAAAGAAGTAAGTAGATGGCTGGAGGGACTCTGCGTCCACCATACCTTCGACGCAGTTCCAGGATTCGGGGGCTGATACCGGAGCCATCGGAGCCACCGGAGCCACCAAAGTTCCAAGCGAGGAATCTGGCTTGGAGTCCCATGCCCAGCAACCAGGTACCTTGGTTGTTGCCATGGGTCTATCTACGAGTTTGAGGGGTCACGGATGTCACGGGGTTCAGAACTGGGGGTTCCCTCAAAAGTTGGGTAGCCCCATGTAAGCCCCGACCTTATTTGGAACATTTTTCGTTTCCAAGAACCCCCTCCAGCATTTGCCGCCCCCAAGGCACCATGGAAACACAGGACATCTCCACGATCGACGAGAAATCCACCGACGACCTCCTGATGGCTTTGCAGGCCAGTCGTGACGAGGTGCCAGCGCTGAACATCGACGGCGTGTGCATCTTCCGCTTGACACGGCGGGCGAAATGCACTGAGGTGGGTCTGTGGTGTGCTGCAATACGTAGATACGAGAGTTGTAGGTTGGCTGATACGATCATATTTCTAAATGTGAGTGTTGCAGAAGAAGGCTGTTGTCATAGGCACTGTGTGATTCCAGTAAGCCACTGCAATTACCTCCGTATTGTGCATGTCATTGAGCAATGACACGGGCTGGGTTTCAATGAAGGAAAGTTCCATCATGCATACTAGTAGCCAACATACCCCAAAGCAAGATATATCCATTGAGGTACACGTATTCAAAATGGAAGAACTGTGCTATTTTTTTGCCGAGCTTAGCTTGGGAACCTCCAGTTTCAGTAGCTGAACAGTTCCCTTCATCACCCCTCCCAAGCTTAGAGTTGTGATGGCAACCGCATGCCACAAATGGCAGGTCAATGAAGTGCTTCTTGATCCCACTGGCCCTTTGGCAAGCCTGCACAAGCGGGTCTTGGATGCAGGTTGCCAAGTGAATCCCGACGGCAACCCGGTGAAGGCGTTGTTTGTGCCGTCCACGGAGCAACAGCTGGTGGAATTGCAAAACTTGGCTGCTCATGGTTGCTCGGCGTGGGTTTTTGGATGAGTTGGCAAGGTTTGCAGCAGATGTATCATCCTGATATATCCATATATTGTTTTAATTTGTTTTAGATGTGCTTGTGTGTTTGGGCATGTTTGGCTTGTGTAAGACTTAGAACATCCTGCCATGTTGTGCCTGCCGTTTGGTGTCGGTCCAACACCACTTTAAGAGAAGCCAGCTAGCCCAACCAGCCTCTTTGATTCTTTGATCGTACTCTAGTGCTAGCAGGTCCGTCTCAGAAGTTTCTCTGATTCCAAAAATATTCTCACTGATACACCGATAACCCCAAAGTACCTGTAGATATGTGTACACAAGTCAAGTGTGTTTACCATGAGTCCAACACAAGAAACACAAGTGCCACTAGAAGTCGTGAGACCAAGCATCGAATCAATTTCCCAAGCATCGCCCCACTTTGCCAAGGCTACGAGCTCTGCAAGGATCAGCACGTGCTGGCGCTGCAGGACGATGGTCCAGTGATCGATCAAGCACTGAGAAGTGCCATGGCTTGTGGCAGGTTTCATCCTGGTGAAGGGTTGATGGAGTTACCATGCTGGAAACCTCGAACCATTTCAAACAAACTGGGTTGATCCAAAAAGCCAATGGTTCTGTGCTTGTAAAAATCCAAAATGAACAATTCTTGACTGGGTTTTTGGTGGTTTTTTGGTGTTACATTTGTTGATAGACCTAAACAAGTGGCATGGCAAAAGCGTTGCTTTCCTCCAAAGTTCCTTGTTAAATCGCTGATGAGAATTGCCCCTTCAGTGATCTAATCTGGCAATGGGAAAATCTGGAAACATTTCATGATTATCAGTCTAAGTGAAAATTGGCGTTGTTATTGGGGTGTTATTCATGGCAGAGTACAATGTCAAAAAATATTCTTACTTTAGACCATTCTTGGGAGGCATCTGAAATCCTCCAACCTTGGGACTTCCTTCTTGGGCTTGCTGTATTTGATTTGGGTATGGATGAACTTTTGCAATCGGTATTATAATGCACCTCTTTGGATCCCTCTGGCTGGTATATGTCCAATAAGTCTATATAATATGACAATGCGAGGCTGTTCCAGAACCTGATTCTAGATCATCAGCTTCCCTTCCAACAGCCTATAGGTCATAAATGGTGGGTAGGAAGCATATCACGATTGTTTAGGCGAGTAATTCCTGCTTGCAACGACAGATGTACAGTATGCTTCTCTAGTAATTTCTTTGGCACGCGCTCTCCCAACATCTTCCATCACCTCTGGTTGTTTCCAATCTTCGCCGCATGAGGCTGCATCTCGAAAAAGGATCGCCCAAGACTTCAGAAGTTGTGCCCACGCGTGATCCCTGGGGATTCAGCCGACAGCCACCAAGCTGCCCAGAGCTCAACGGATGTGGCTCCTGATGCTGACAACGACGAACCTGGTCATGAGTTTGTTGGAAGGTGGGGCCGAGAGTGGTGTGAAACAAAGACGTGCAAAATGTCCACAACTTTGCCCATAAATGACTTTGGCAACTTGTTTCAATTGTATGTGTACATTCTTTGCTAGAAGTGAAAATTCAGCTGCTGGGGTCTTGACTGGGCTGTGGCCCGATATGGGATTCATTCCACTTTGCAAGGGTTGGTGAAGTTTCATACATACAGATCTTCCCTATCATGCATAGGGTCTATTAGACCTATTCCTTCTGGGGTTCCGTTCAGGATGTTAGCCCACTTTTGGTCACTAATCCTTTTGCTGGCATCTTTGGGACTGAGGAAGACGATTCGAATGAACCCATGCTGATGCTGGAATGTGGCTTTCGCACTGATTCCAGCTTGGCTTATCCATCTTACTCGAACCAGGTCTAGTGAAAGTATTGTTTCACATGGTTATCATGGTTATTATTGGCTTCTCAATCTCTTAGAATGTCTGTTGTCATTTATTTGGATGTACACCCCAGTTATTAAGTAGTTTATACTAAAACTGGGGATACTCCACGTTATACCTGGTAATTATAATTGTGTGATGATATGGGTGCTTGCCCACTTACCAGCTGGGATGCACCCCTTCGGTTTGTAAGTTGGACATTGGGCAATGCTGACATATGCTGACACATGTTTCCGTTTCAGTTTTTACCCTGTGTTTGGCACCAAACCCTATAGAGTATCCAGTCATTACCCTGAAAACAAGAGGATCTCCTGATCGACGGGGACTAGTAGGGCTAAGGATTTAAATATCAAACAAATATCAAACACGTGGGCTAAAACATCAAGACGTAAAAAGGTATCCCCAAGTTCTGATAGTAAACCGTCTTTCCCTTTGCTGGACCTGCTGCAGATCCCCACCCGATCTTTGTACAGACTGCCAGCGCGATGCGATCCCGTGATGATTTTCGATGTCAGGGTCTTGGGCCTTGATGTTGTGAAGCAGCTGGTGATTTCATCGCGCGGCGATCAATTTTGAAGCCTTGCCATCGTCAGTCGGAATGGAGATCTTCCTAAACCTAGTTGGATGTTGTAATGTAGATTTTGAAGCCGATATTATGCTGACTTACACACAGTGTGATTCAAATGAGTTGTTCCCATCCACCAAAGCGTTTCAAAAGAACCCAAGACAATGAATGATGGTTGGAACATCAGCAATCAATAAGTGTGGATGAACCCCAAATCTAAAGGACAATGGGAACATCACCCTCATCATAAGTCAGACAGAAAGCAGCAATGTTGTATACAACAGCCAGATCTCATGATTATTAGTTAGTACCCTTGTTGCCACGAAGGGTTGTAGATGCCAACACTTTCTTCAATGGTATTGGTTCGCAGAAACAACAGTTTGTGCTCGTTACTTGGCGATGGCAACCATGCACCTTGCTTGGGGCATGCAGCTCCAACGCGGAATCAAAGCCTCGAATGTGGTGGAGGTTTGTTGGCCAATGATTGCACCGGTATATACCAACTGACACAAGAAGCCAGCAGAACAATCCACTGACATCCAACATCAAATCCCGGTCAGTCAGATTTTTCCCACCATTTTTCGAAATACTTCAGATCTACCAAGAGTTCCACCAACTTTTGGAAATGATGTGTTTTCCACCAATTTTGGGATGTTTCTGCATGTTTCTACAAAAGTTTTGGATGACAAATCCTCCGCCAGAGGTCTCAACGCTGTGCGTGTCGCTTCTGACCAAAACGCGCACCAGGGTCTTGGGCCTTGGTGCTGCGCGATCAACGGTGACCTTCTCGGCGCAGCAAAAGGGCCAGGATTATCATCATTTCCCTTTTTCAATGGCCATTTGGGTTTTTTTCCACCATTTTCCGACATATCCACTTATTGGATGTTCAAAAACCTATGGCTTTTGATTCGGGAGTACGGTGAGAGGGTCTTGGTGATAGTGATTCAGTCCCCATAGAGAAAAGAGGACAGCTGACAGTGTTTTGGACACAGTGTGGCTAGTTTCTCTAGCTTCAAAATCATACAGCCATCGTTTCACAAAAGAGCTGCCCAACTCTCAACAGACAACGTCCTGGGAGTGGCGCCAAGGATTCCTTCTTCAAGGACACCTCCAATCTGGCCCTGCGCCAGGTGGGATGCCAAGATGGTTTGATGCTGATCCAACCCCCTAAAATGTTGTTTTTACCATACCCATTTTGGAGGATGCAAAGCCAATATGATATTCAATACTCAACTGAAAAAAACAGTTAGAATCGAACATTATGATTATAACTTATAACCAAAGGTAAAACCCCTGGATATCCAACATGATCGTCCCACCATCAACCCAAAGTTTCAACCCCGATGTTTTAGATTTTAATTCAGGTGTGTATATCTATATCTATACATATATATATATACATACAAATATGTCCAGTAGCATACCCGTTACATCCAACACAATATTTCCATCATCAAACCCAAAGTTGCCAACCATTCCCAACCCCCCACATCATGTAGTTCTGGTATTTTACAAGCCACACATATCCTTCACCACAGCCCCTTAATGGCCCCGTTGCCCGACGCCGGCCGCAGGGCTCCTACGGTTTCCTCCTGGAACTCATCAGCACCTCCGGGCTCTACGCGGCCTTCGCCTGGGTGGCGCTGGCGGCGGTGAGGCAACAGATCAGCCTGGGAGATATGACCATGTGACCTGGTTATGGGGGTTGATGGGTTGAGGATTGCTGTGGGTTATATGTGGTATCTTTATGTAAGTTGACCAACCCATGTATTTGATCAGTTATGTGATGGTGATCTTTATGTATGTTTCATGTATTTGATCACTTATGCAAGTCTTACTGGTGCTTAGCAGGGAATGAGGGAATGATCCACAATCACTAGTAATAATCATCGGGGATTTTTTCCCCAGTCCCACAACGTTTGTCGATAATGCAGAAGTCCTACACCATGGTGAACAAGGCCTACTGGATGAAACTGGCGTCACCAATACATGGGCCTATTGATGTGGGTCATTCATTAGGGGTTTCCATAAATGGGGCTACACCCAAAAGCTGGATGGTTGTTTGATGGAAACTCCATCTAGTAAATGGATGATAAGTGGGGTTAGCCCAATTTTAGGAACCTCCAATTATGACGGAGGGTCTCACCAAATGAACTTTTCCAATCACGATGTGAGGAAACGTATCGAAGATTGGAACTCAAAAATCAATTCCCGTACAATAATAATTATAGAAGATAAATTGTCTTTGTACTTACATCAATGTTACCAAAATGGGTATGATACTCAAGTGAGACTGTGAGACTGTGATCATGGGTTGGAACGAACAGGACAAAACTGAGACTCGGAATCTGTAATTCCTGGTCTATATCGAACCTATGCAAATTCCATGTTGTCTTTAAGTACATGTTGACTTAGCCATATAAAGCGACGCTGAACCCAGTGAAAAAAGCACAGACGCAACGCAAGAGATGTTGATAGTTTTCCACAGGAAGACAATGAATATCCGTTTGGTGCACAGGCCCGAACCCACCGAAGGTACTCATCGGGTTTTGCCCAATAGCCTATAGTTGGATACCCTCTGGTTATTTCACGTAGCTATGGAAAATCACAATGTTTAAAATGAAAATCATCATTTAAAAGTATCTAAATCATAACTTTGTATAGGTATGTTAAACAACCAAAGGGTATATTGCCAAATCATGAAATCCCATAAAATGTCCTTCCATCCTCATTATCTTCCCATATCTTTTGTGATTTTTTCTGGCGCGCCCAATGGCCTCATGTGTCCTTGGAAATTTTCGAAACTGGCTATACCCATCTGGATTGGTCAAGACCTATTGTTACAGCCATTGACCGGCTATTCTAGGGTACCTAGGGTGCCAGGGTTTTGACTCATTGCCATTTCTGAGACAAAATGCACCACCAAGAACGGTTGCTTGAAACAAGTCGTAATTACATAACACAGGTTGATAACTGTGGCGTAAATGTATAATAGTATAACCTACTCATCTAATTGATTGTTACCCGCTTACTAAGTCCAAATCTGACCACCTATTGGTTATATCCGCCATTTTTGATGGTTAAATAGCTATCAACTTCTGGTGCTCCTCCTTGAAATTCCTGAGGTATTTGTTGATCTTCCAAGAGGGTCAACAGGCCTTCTCCTCCATCCTTCGCGCCATCGGCGGAATGTACGCGGACAACTTGTACCTGTCGAATCTCTACGAATTCCTGGACTACAAGGCGGGTTTGAATCGGAGGTTAACCCAGGCGAATACAGTTCTGGTTGGCGGTTTGGAACATGATTTGTTTGACTTTCCATATATTGGGAATAATGATCCCAACTGACTCTCATATTTTTCAGAGGGGTTGAAACCACCAACCAGCAGTTAATCCGTTTCAATATGTGGAATAACTTGGTTTTCGTCATAACTTGCTTGTTTTTTGGGGGTAGATCCCACACGTGGGAAGCCGCAGCATGGACTAGCTGGGTAGATATAACCATGGAAAGGGCTGTTTGAACAAGACAATATGTTTACCATTGTTTACCAACAAACTGGTGGTATATCTGGAGATCTGGTCTAACCAAACTTGGTGTATCGGAATGGTGGGTGTTCCATCGCGCCATGTTGTGGTTCAATTGATCATCCCACGGGGAAGTGGTTAGTTGAACGGATCTTAGCCATAGTTACCCTCTGGTAAACATACAAAAAACGATGGAAAATCACCATTTGTAATGGGTAAATCAACTATTTCTATGGCCATGTTCAATAGCTATGTCAAATTACCAGAGGGTAATTAGCCAGTTAGTTGGCAGCCATTTTTGTTGATTGATCTTGCACGTTTGTTCGGCAACGATTGCTCGACAGAAACACTTCAAAACCCTCGAGTATAGTTTTCTTATGTCTTCTTGGCCCGAATGCCATATCCGCATGTTTTTGGCAAATATCTCTTAATGTGGATTTTTTGCTACTATACTTGTCCCATCATTTCCCAAACCCAAAAATGTCGAACCCCAATGTTTAACACATGGGCTATTCATATTCAGCACTCTTCAGGTCATGATAACCCAACTGGAGATGGTTTTTACCTATGGGATGTGTTACATTATCCCTACTCGGTGGCTCATCCCACGAATCCAAAGTAGGTTATAACATTAAGCCACTTATAAGCAGGGTTATAACCTACTTAGGATTTGTGCTACTTAGGTGGGATGAACCACCAAGTATGAAAAATCCATCGAAAAACTCCACGAATTTCCAATCCTCCCAGTGGCCAGCCACACCAGGTGCAGTCCACAGGCGGCACCGCCACCAGCGGCCCCAGCCCGGGGGACGGCCTGCGCTTCGAGGAGGTCTGGTTCCGCTACCCCGGCGCCACGGAGGACGGGTAGCCATGGAAAAACGGTGGATTTCACGTGGAAAAATTGTGGTTTCATGGATTAAAAATGGTTGGGTCAAGATGGTTTGACATGCTTGTGTCAAAAGTGATGGGTGACTTTGTTTGATGCTAATCAATCACCTCCAAAGTTGGGATTGTTTACCATAGCAAATGTGATTTCATGGGGATTTAACGAAGCAATTACCATGGAAAAACTGGTGTTGTTTGTTGGTTTCACCACATCAATGGGATGATGTTAGTTTTTTGGTGCCTGAGATGGTGAAGTGTGGTGAAGCCTCAACTTTTCGCAAGGGAGGTGTTGTAGGTCGAGGTTATCGAGGTTGCTGGATTGATGTTTTGCCATGAAAATTGTAGTACCCCAGCTACTATCGTTTATGGCAAAACATCAATTAGCGGTAGTTTCATCTTAGCTAAGTACTTTTAGTCTAGTTTAATCTATGTCTTACCCATGTACAAAGAGTCGTTTAGTCGTTTCCGGGTTCAAAAATTTTCTCGGCACCGCCCCACCGCGACACGGCTGAAAGAGGACACGATCAAGGGCGTGACTTTCCACATTCCACCGGGCACGCGCTTCGCGCTGGTGGGCAACAATGGTGCTGGCTGCTCATTTCAATTGGGTTTCAACCTCCAGTTTGGTGACCCCACCCAATAATAGATTGTTAATAAGCCCTTGTTACTTGGTGGATAATCCCACTTGGTAAGTGGGCTATAACTTAATAATCTTAGTTATAAGTGGATTAACCCTACTTATCCCACTTATAACCAGAGATATAACCCACTTACTAAGCGGGATGAACCGCCAAGTAGTGGTCGTTCGTGAGGGCTAATCAATGAGTCAATGGTGGTTATGTTTGTTTGGACAGCCACCATAAGATAATGGGAGCTCATGGGACCCGAGCCCTGAAAACTGGAGGTGATAGAAATGGAGTGGTGTTGAGATCTTGAACGGAACAAGTCCGACCACGGAAGGTGATATTTGTTTGGGACTGGGTACGTGATTCCAGAAGTGCTCTCTTGATACATGGCGTTGCCATTTGGCAAAGCATCACAGGCATATTTGGGTACAGTAACCAAGTTGTTCCAACAACAACACCGATTCCCAGGCCACTGTTGCTGTTTTATCAAGGATAAGCTGGAACCTGCAACGTCTTTTCCCAGCTCAAAGATTGAAAAAAACCTTCCTGAATCCCCCAGGAAAGACCACCTTGATCAAGCTGCTCACTGGATTGTACCAGCCCAACAAGGGCAGGATTTTGCTGGATGGAACCCTGGCGGCCATGGCGGTGCTGATTTCTTGCCAGTGGGGGGGTGTATGCAGCAATTGTGGATCTGCAGAAAACAGACTTAGAATTTTTATGATAGGTTTTTAGTTGTTTATCTTATTTCTCTTGATATTGTTGTTTGTTGTTTCCCTTCATGTTATGGCCTTCCAGATGTCGGAGATGTCTGATCCCCAGGACGGGATCTCAGAGAATGGGACCCTCAAACGTTGAAGTCGCGCTGCGGTGCCATCTTTCAAGACTTCGTGCGTTACGAGTTGACGGTGGGAGAGAACGTCGGAGTGCCGCGGTTGCGATAGGTGTAAGGGACTGGGACATCCTGTGGTTGCGAAACCCTGAGTTGGTAGATGGTTTATCCCATTATTTATAGGCTTTCAACCATCCAAGGTGCAGGATTTCTTCCAGCCACAGAAAGGGGGAATGAACGAGACAGGCACAAAGATGATGAATGTCGCCATGTAGTTCTGTTTGGGAAAATAAACCATCAAAAGGACTGTAAGGACTTCGGGGGCTCCGCAACTTCAGAAAGCCCAAGCTGATATTCGCAATTCTTTCCATTTACTTTAAAAAGAAAAGAAAACATGTTGAGGCATGGTTTCCCAACATGCTCCCCCATGTTTAAACCGTTTTGGATAGTGGCCCCAAAAGACCCGGCCCCACCACCCAGGTGGGCGACATCGACGCCATCGAGGAGGAGCCGCGGCTGCAACGTGCCGCGGAGAAGGGCATGGCGGCGCCCTTCATCGATGAGTGGCCGCAGAAGTATCGCACACAGCTGGGAGACGCGGCGCTGTGGGATGTTTGGGATGGGAGAATATTGAGAGATCATGGAATACCCTCTGGTAAACCTACAAAAAACGATGGAACATCACCATTTTTAGTGGGAAAATTCCATTATAAATTGCCATGTTCAATAGCAAACTGTTATAAACTGTTAAATTACCAGAGGGTATGGTGTTTAATAATAATTATGTAATGATAATGGGACGATCATGGGAGATTCGTGGGAGATTCATGGGATATGATGGGAGCATGGGATGGGATAATATCAAGAATCGATTCTATGATATTCCATGATCAATGAGTAAATTTACATAATGGATATCATGGATTAAATTTTATGAAGAAGATATGTCCAATGGTATAATAATGGATAATCATGGATAAGAATCGGATAGAACGAAAATAGTACCAAGGATATGTCTAATAATGATTGTGGGGATTAGTCAATATCATCATCAATGTGCACTTACCAAATAGAGAAAGATGAGATGGGATGAGACTTTTTGGATTTTGAGTGCCCGTTGTTTTTTTTGAACGCGCGTAATCCGCAAAAAAAATCGAGATGTGTCATTTGTACTAATAATTGTCCCAATATATCATTAGGATGGCGATTGGAGATGAAAACACATGGTCGTTCGATTGAGCAAACTTTTTGTATCGAACATGTATCGAAAATGTGGGATTGTGGGCAAGATGATGGAGGTGTCACCCAGAAGATTTCGGAGCTGATGGGGATGACTAGAACATCATAGCTATTGACAATTCTGATTGATGGTTGATTTACCTATAAAAGATTGTTGTTTTCCATGGCTATGTTACTTTATCAGAGGGTGATATGTAAAAGCCAAACATGGCACTATTTTAGGTCATTCCAATATGATTTGGCCAGATTGCCGTGAGTTCAAGCTGGGCAAAGCAGTGGAATGGCCCCTCAACGATCGTAGGCTTGGTGCAGTTCCCATCAGGAAATCTCTTCATGCGGGGCCGTGAACTGAGTGGTGGGCAGTCCCTCGTCTGAGTTTCAGGGGTGTCATCCCTGGACGTGGATAACTCCCAACATTCACCTTGTCAGAGTGAAAAGAAAAACCTGGGCAGTCAGTACTCCAAGGGATGCTGAAATTAGTGTCTCAGAACCATAGTTTGGAAGGTAAATTTGCACATGGGATCAGAACCAGAAACTGCCAACACTAGCCAAGGACATTCTTGGAATGGCATTTAGCACTGGTTGGTGGTAAATTATTGGTGAAATATGGGTGAAATCTATACACTATGGTTATACTATTCCATCTACTTACCACTGGTTGGTGGTTTCAAACATTGCTTTTTTCTCCCATAATGTATGGGATTATCCTTCCCACTGACTAATATTCTTTTCAGGGGGGTTCAAACCACCAACCAGATCAGAGTGAAAAGAAAAACCTGGGCGGTGGTCATACCACGACTTTGAGTTGTTTGAGTCCAAGGTATGCTAATGAATTCGGTGTCTCATAACCATAGTTTGGAAGGCAAATTTGCAATGGGATCAGAAACAGAAACTGCCAAAACCAGCCACAGGTGGCAGAAGGTCGCCCTGAGCCGCGCGCTGATGCGGGATAACGCGGATCTGCCGGGACCCCGATGAAAAATCACCTGCGTTGAAGTGGCCAACGAACCGTGAAGAATAGGTTGTTTTTTCCAATATAAGTTGGATTATCGTTTTGGGATAGTTAGTGTTTGAAACTGATGATAAACCAGCGGATACCCCACCAATTTTCTGGATATCAAAAATCGTGAGGATTGGTGTTTGCTCCCACTATCAACGAGTTGAAAGCTGTTACAATTCTGGAGCTCTCCTAGTTGTGACCTGGTTGTTTCATTGACCGCCACATACTGGGGCCCGTCCACCATTTTGAGATAAGTCTAGTATTCAAATGTATTTATCACCATATTTTGGTTGGTGGGTTGTTTCCCATGTTTCTGTTGAATACCCTCCAAAACGGGAAAAACTCATCCAACCAACCAACAGCCTGCAGAAATTGATTAATATACAAAACAAAACAGGCATTGATAGTGAACTATCCTAGATATCAATTCATGCAAATCTTACAAAATGGCCCACCAGTTTGCAGCGACAATCAATTAACCCAGGGGTACACTGAGTCATTGGGATTTTCAGGGACAGGCTGACAATGATATTGCTGGCTGAACCGCCATTTTTCAGTTTAAAATATCAATGATTTACTGCTGAACCCACCATTTGTTTTTACAATCAAAGCCCACATTTTGTCATGCTTAATTAAATATTAAACCATGTTAAACCTCTATTCTTGTTGGTTAACTCACCATGTCTTATAGTTAACTCATCATGTACGGTTGCTTAAAACCACAATTTTCCCCCGCTCCATCCCAATTGTCCGTGTTTAACCTACCATTTCCAATACACGTTTCTTTGTTAACCCATGTTTTACTGCTGAATTGAATTGCCAATGTTCAATACTTGACTCACCATTTTTTCCATAGTTCACTCACCAATTTCCATCACTTAAACGTATCATATCCAGCCCCTTAGCCAACCTTTTTGTGGTTTCAAAACGTATTTTTGTTGGTCAACTCCCCATGTTTCATCCATGTTTCCATAGTCAACTCATCATTTTCCATGTGTTAAACCATGTTAAACCCATCATTTCCAGCCCCTTAGCCGACTTTTCGTGGCATCAAAACCCAGCAGTTTTTCCCATGGACTCCAAGCCCCTTAGCCTCGAGGCTCATCCTGGATGAGCCCACTGCGGCCATGGATGCAGAGGCCGAGGCCCAGATCTTCGAACGCCTGGCGTCGTTGACCGCGGAGCAGTCTGCGCTGCTCATCAGCGCCGCGGTGGCGAACGGCGGTTCGATGGTGGCGGGTTGACCTCGAAAAATGGGGGAACATGTGGGGTAAACCATGGAAAACTGGGGGAAAGTGTGGATGTTTTAGCAAAAATAGGGGAAAAAGGTAGATTGAACCATATCTCGTCATGAAAAATAATGGGGGCTTGAGATTTGAAGGAGAACAAAAGGATTTTAGCATCAAAAAATTGGAGAATGAATTAGGCAAAGGCGGTAGGCAGTGATTGTAGGATAATAAATGATAATAATATTAATATGTCTTATATCATTGAAAAATTGCAAATTAGATACTTGCATGGAACAAGTATCCTGGATATCCCAAGGTATTATGAAGAATTGGGAATGTAACCACCAATCATCAACAAAGTGGGGATATAGATTGGGATTTAACTATAAATTTTGATACATGTATCTGGGTAAATTATAACGACCTCACTGTTCTCCCTCACTGGAATCATGGTTTGTAAGGGGAATTATCCCAATATGGTCTTATTTCAGGTTAGTGAATTATTGTAATTTACCCAGATGTATCCGGTTTTAACTATCTAAGATCGATGATCCTTTTTTTTATGGGGATGAGAGGAAGATTCACTGCGGTATATTGTGGTTAGTGTCCACTTTAGAAATAAGTTTAACAATATTGTATAAATCAATCCAGTAATTAAGATGATGTAACTCCAAATGGCGATTTTCGGGGATTTAATGCTACCTTCTCATCTTTTTGAATTGCAAGAAGCGGTTTATATCTTGGCTTTACCCGATTCGACCACTGTCGAGGTCATCGCTTCTCCACCGTGCGCATGGCGGACCAGATCGCCGTGCTGAATGATGGCGTGATTTCGGAATACGGCAGCCATCAGGAGCTGCTGCTCGTGTTTAAAGATGGTGCCCCATAGTGAGCCCGTGGTTTTTGTTGGTGATATATCGAACCAGTTTTCATGGGATTATATAACCCATTTCTAACTGGGGACACCACCTTGAGAAAAAGATATTTTTTGGGAGCTTCTGGGGAAAAAATATTGATTTTTTGGCTGGTTTAACTAACGAAATCTGCAGGTGAACCATGGTTCGCCATGAAAAAGAGAGGTATAACCTGCATGCAGCATGTTAATATCATGGGCATAGATTTTTATCAAAGGGATCGAGTTGCTGGTGAATTGACATGTTTTGGTCTGGAAAGGTCCGTCCAAGAAAAGCCGAGGGATTCCGGGAGCAACATGGGATAAGCCACTGAATAATCCTTCAAGTGGTTGGGTTAGGTATCACGTAGATAAACAGTAATAAGATGTAGTAAGATAATGTAAGATATGGATATGGGATAATGATATCCCAAATCTATTCCCATGATATTGCCATCTATTGGTGGTTATACATGGTTATACCCTGATGACTTAACTACACCTTTGATTCTTCAGGTAGAATTGAGCGGCTTCAAAATGCCACAGGAGTTGCTGTTGTCTCACAAGTGGGCAAGGCATCAACTAGACAGTTGAAAAAATGAAAACAGCATACAGGATGGCCCCCCCGTTATAAGTTGGTTTATAACCCCACCTAAATATAGTTATAAGTATCATACACTATTGTTATTATAGTACAAACCAACTTAGCTAACTATGGGGCCCCATCCTGTAGAAAGTCTCGTAACATCTTTCTTTGGAAGATCAAGATCACCCAACAAGCCAAGCCACACAGCGGCTCTGCCGGCGCCACTCAGGTTGGCTTTAGAAGGCACCTACTCACGACTCTTCAACTTACAGGCAAAGGGCTATCAGTGACCTGCCGTGTCATGGAAGCTCAGAAAGCCGCAAGCCCTGAAAGTTCATTTGGAACCCTCAAAAATGAAGCTAAGGTTGGGTAAATCCTCTCGATTTGGAATGAATTTCAAACATGAAGAGAAATCAGATGAAATGAAGATACATAATATTATGCTTACAACAAAAAGTGCAGTTGGATGTGATCATTCTTTGATTCACTGTTAAACTTTCAGGCGCAAATTGATTTTCTTGGATAGCATCGAAGGACCAGCGGCTGTGTCTTGACATTCTCGGTCGGAGAAGTGACAAATATGAAGCTGACGGACAGTTGATTTGTTTGTAGGTTGGATTTTCTGCCACAAGAATAGCAGTGATGGTCGAAGAAATCAATAGGGATCCAATGTCTGACACGGGTGCCGCAGACTGCATGGGTCGTGCTGACTCTATCGCCGTGCAATAAAACGTTCAGCTTGACCCTTGGAGGCAGCATCACCAGCCATGTTGAATAGTTCGATCTCTCCCTGAATGTTTAACCAGTCTTTAAAAACAAATGGAATAAGATACACCCAGCTGAGAATCCCTTCTTTTGAACGGATATCTAAGATTTGCCACCAAAAGGCTCACAGTTTTTCTGCAAAGAACAACCAGCAAGACATTGCGGATTTTTCATGTGCAACCTGGGTAATTAGCAGGAAACTCCAAATCCAAAATCCTTCACGGTCCCGTCGCAGCCATTTTTTTGACCCGAGCAGATGTTCGAGCAATGAGTTCTTTCAAAAGTTGCTTGGACAGACATTTTTGAGGGCGGCTTTATATATCCCACTGGGCGTAAGAGAATGATCTTAAGGGCCTGGATGAAGGGAACAAAAATCATT
The DNA here is from genome assembly GCA_947184155.2 of Cladocopium goreaui. Classification (NCBI taxonomy): domain Eukaryota; class Dinophyceae; order Suessiales; family Symbiodiniaceae; genus Cladocopium; species Cladocopium goreaui. The sequence continues at coordinate 451,421 of CAMXCT020001780.1, forward strand.
ACTATGGGTGGTGCCCCAGTTCGGAATCGCCAAGTTGGTGCCAATTTTATGGTTTTTGTTGGTGATATATCGAACTAGTTTTCATGGGATTACAACCCATTTACAACGGGTGGGGGCACCACCTTGTACCAATCTATCCCTATCTGCATCTCTCATATAGTAGGAGCACCGTTGATGCAGGCCAATCCTCCATCACCACATAGCCCTGACTGATCTACCATGGGCCATTGATCTAGCCATTGGTACAGCCACTGGCCAGGTAGCGATGGATAGTGTGAAGATGGTGAATGTGACAAGGTCCCAACTGGTAGTGATAATGAATGATAATGAAAACAAGTAGTAGTCATAACAATAGATACTTATCATGACGCTTCATAGTCACACTGCTCAGTCATTCACATTGATTATAGTTTCATGTTTTTCTCCACAAGTTGAGTTAGTTCCGTCACCTGAAGCCGGCGCCCGGCCTTTGATCAATGAGGTACCCCTGTTCCTGTCTCGAAAGGTGTACTGTAACCCGCTTGGCTCATATAAGTCATTGGTTGAGAAGTTCAAAGAAAGAAGCAAAGAATGTTTGAAATGAGTTGTTTCAATGCTAAATGGGTGCCCCCAAAACCTATCGGGAGGTCCAAAAACTCGGTTTCAATGAAATTTGGGGAACGCCCTGTTGAGGTTTAAGTTTGCTTCGACCTTCCTTAAAGCCTTCTGAATCTCGGCAGTTGCTGTGGTGACGGGTGGGTGAAAATGGATTAGCCTAGGGGTAAACATACAAAAAGATGTGGGGAACCCATGGTTAACTTAGGAAAGTGATCTACAAATGGTGATTCTTCCACATCTGTTAGTTTACCCTGGGGTAATCGTTGGCCTTTTTGATGACGGAATATATTGACACTACCCTCTGGTAATTTAACATAGCTATTGAAAATGCCCATAGAAATAGTGGATTTACCCATTGAAAATGGTGATTTACCAGAGGGTAGAAGATGACTTGTTGAAGGTGAATCTAAGGTTGATCAATGGTTTGTTGGTTTGATTCTCCCTCGATCCAGAGAGTTTTGATGCAGGATGTTGTTGAAAAAACAACGATCAGCGAATCTGACCTCCGTCGGCAACGTGGGCCCTCTGGTTGCTATGTTTTAGTTCCCCTGAAAATCAATACCTATCCTGGTTGGTGGTTTGGAACATTTCTTATTTTTCCCATCATATTGGGAATGTCATCATCCCAACTGACGAACTCCATCATTTTTCAGAGGGGTAGGTATACCACCAACCAGTATGAGAAGCACCAGCTGCATGATTCGATGTCCTTGATGATCTCTTCCTGGTACTCCTCCTTGTCTCCTTTTTTTTGTGTTGGCAATCCCACAATGCTTACAAGGTGGTGCCCCCCCGTGATAAATGGGTTATAATCCCATGAAAACTAGTTCGATATATCACCAACAAAACCACAGTGAAATTGGACATATTGGCACCAACTTAGCGATTTAGCTCACTGGGGCACCCTGCAGCTTCATGTGGTTTTTCAAGCATATTTGATATGAACCCTATCCCAAGTGACTAATGTTTCTTTAAGCAAAATCCGTGCAAGGTGGGGTATCACCAGGTGAACTGTTGGCTTTATGGCGATGATAACTACAGTCTAGGCCAATCTTAGATGGGTAGTTTAACCCATTTTCTAGGAAAACCATAGGAAAACCATAGGAACACATGAGCTAGATCAATCTTAGATGGGTAGAAACTAATCTTAACTGGTCTTGCTGGGTATCAATTGGATTATCTATGTTCACCAGCCAAGAATTTGTCATTTTTTGCAGGGCATCTGGCTGATTGGCCATATCATTATATCACCTACTATCATTATACCATATATATTCTGGTTGGTGGTTTGGAACATTTTTTTTAATTTTCCATAATATATAGGAAAATCCTTCCCATTGACTAATATATCATCTACTATCATTTACCACCATTTTATCATTATATATACCATTATTTTTCTTAGATGTGATTCAAAAGCAACTTATATGGCTCGGCCCAACCTTGATTGATGATACCATTGAACTGTCCCATGATTCCTGCTTCCCAGCGTTGCACGGCGAGTTGCTACCCAGTGACGGTCTCACTCGAATTACAGAGTCCTTATATCCTCTGTATTATAAATATTTATCATTATTTATCTATTATTTATTTTTATAAATATATATATATATATACACATATAATTTATATATATATTATGTAGATGTGATATATATATATATATACGTACATATGTGTGTGTGTGTGCTCTATTTTATTTATATGTATATATAGATATTGTGTCTTGTTTTTGTTGATTAAAGCTTCACGTAGATGTTTCTTCAAAATCTTTTGGCCAGATCACATGCAATCGTGATGCACCAGTCCCAGAGATTAAGAGCCAGCAAGCCCTGCTGTTTGTAAAACAAGACAATTTACACACATAAACATATATATATATGTTTATATAGATTCTCATCTTTTACGCATTCAGGCAGATAGATGGATAGATTCATAGACAGTTAGATAGATAGATAGATAGATCTTAGTTCTATCCCTGGTTGGCAAAAATCTCTGAAATTCCCATGTTCCTCGCTTCTCCGTAGCAAGGAACTGCTGACCTTCGAGGATTTGAGCTTCGTGAAACCGGAAGAGCTAAATGAGACGAGGAACTCTTGGATAGGCGTGGCAGAGGAAGACATGTCATTAAATGTGGGAGGTCACAATACAGAAATAATATAGTATTACATATATATGTGTAATACATATTTGTAATGTCTTTACATATAGATATACATATATATATATACACGTAGATCTAGTAACCACCAAAAGGTTGCTTCAAAAACACTCCAAGTCTTCACTATGTTTGTTGGGTGTTATTGTCTGCATTTTTTGAATTGCTATAGATAATATTTGCCCATGTTGGGAGATGCTATCAATTCATGCCCAATATAAGTAGGTTACATCCCTGGTTATAAGTGTGATAAGAACGGTTAACTCACTTATAACCAGGGTGAAAGAACCTACTTATTAAGTCGGATGAGCAACGAAGTAGTTATTTTTTATACCGGTTATAAGGGAGCCTTCATGATAATGAGATGACCATGCCACACATACACTGTTTTGACATGTGTGTAGATACATAGCTCCGATATCAACGTGGATATCTATACCATGTTGTACGTACATATTACTACTTGTATGTGTATGTATTTACATATACATAGACATTTACATATATACATATATATATATATATTTACATACATATATATATATACATACACAGATGCATTTATATATATATATATATACATACATGCATATATATATATGTATATATATATATGCATGCATATATATATACATATACACATATATGCATAGTCGCATATGTATATATATATATATTTATTTATATATATATATATTTATTTATGTACATACACATACACAGCCACTGATATAGACATGGATATATATATATATATATACCATGATATGGATATAGTGTATGCATATACATGTTTATACATGTACATACAATGTACATATACATAAATACATCTGTCTGTATAAATACATAATCTTGCTTGACCAACTTGGTTCTGTCGCGCTGTCTACGACGTGACGCGTGGCAGCTGGACGATTCAGAAGCTGCAGAGGTAGATAGAGTTAGATACCCCTTTTTATTGGGCCTATCGTTTTGCTAATCTGGATATATGATTCATGTAGGAAGCAAAAAGATAGAAAAACCAACACAATTTTAGTAGGATTTGACTGTTTTATCTCTCTTGGGGGCGGCGATACATGTTTGTATACATACATCTACATACATCCAAGGACACCATTAGATCTGAAAGTGGTACGCACTTCATGGGACTTGCATGGCACCCACATGAGCCATTAAGAACACTTAGTAATACTAGGCAAGAAATTCCCGCGTGTCGCGGCCAGAACAGTAAGGCGCATAAAATCCCGCGCATTGCCGGGGCCAAGACACACACACATGTATGTATATATATATATATCCGGCACAAAATTATAGCACTATTTATTAGTTAATGTAGGGGGTTGTACAATATACAAACTGTTTTATCGGGGATTTAACTTCTAAAATGAGGGTCTCCTCATTTTCAATCTAGTATTTCATGGGATAAAAAAGCGGGATGTTGTTATTTTTCATGGCTCACATATCGCCACTTTTGGCACGGCCAGGTAAGGAGATGCTAGTGGAAGTCAGTGAGAGGAGTGACGCTCGAATGTCCTATACCTCCTGGACGGAATCTTGGCGCCAAACTTAGACGCGGCAAGGATGCGGGTCAAAGATGAGAAACTTATGTTACTTTACCAGAGGGTAGGCAGATTTGTTGTTCGTTTGCAGATTTGAGGGATTTTTGGATGTTTTTGTTGGGGAGATGAGATTAAATTATGGAGATGATTTGGATCTATGTGGGTTTAGATTGGTTGTCTGGGGGAATTATATGGAAGTTAAACGATATTTAATATTAGATCAATATCTACGGGTTGGCTAATGAACTTTCTCACAACGTCACTGGCCGACATCACAATGGCGATGCTGGGAGCGGGGAAACATCCCATCACCATTTTTTTGGCCCCAAAGGTTTCCCATCTTTGGGCATTTTTTGCGTCTGTAAAACCAAGATAGCATGATGAAATGTGATCAAATCCAGATTTTTGGGGATGGATACAAACCCGATTTCCCAGATAAATTCGTGGTTGGGCGGGCCTGTCCATGGTGCAACCCCCCAAAAAAGTTCAGTGGTTAAAACGATTTCGCGAACCTCCTCCTGGAGATCTTCGGCTGCCCAGACAACTCTGACTTTGCAGTTGGGTTTCATTGAAAATGGTATAACCAAAATGCACTGGTTGATCATCAGTTTTCCATATGTTCCCTATGAAAATGGCCGCGCATTTCTGGTAAAGCCTTCATTTTCAGACAGGCCCGAATACCATATTGTGAGTTATATGAGCATGTTTCATCATACCTCAATGATTAACCCATAAATAACCATTAGACTATGCCTATGCGATACATCATAGCCTTTCCACCATGATGCTTTGGCGAAACCCAGCCTTTCATAAACCCCATTACATCCCATTCTATCCCCATCAATTCTATCCCCATAGTGTGGCCCACCCAGTTTTGTTTGTTGGTTGATGTTCACTTCATGAATAGTATAGTTGTAAGATGTTTTAAGTGTCATTTCACCCCATGAATACTATAGTTATATATAGTTATAAGATCTTACAAGTGTCATAAACCACAGTTTTCTTGGAGTTTTCTCAAGCACCATGTCAACCCGGCCTCGAGGAGTATGGCCCCGAAGATCAATTGGCTTCACCCAATCGAAGCTGTCACGAAAGGTCAAAGCAGGACTCGATGCCAGCCCGGAGAGCAAGGAAAAATGACTCACATTTGGTGGTTTCCATAGGGCTACCCAATAGCTGGGTGATTTACAATGGAAAATCTGAATCTAAAATTTGGATGATTTGAAGGTACCCCTATTTTAGGAAACCCCCCTTTGGGTAAGTTTACCGTCAAAAATTGGAATTGAGGCACATTTTCACATAGAAATATCATGGAAATGTCATGGAGGACAAACCATTAAGATGAGAATTTAACCATGAATCATATTGGAATTAAGCAGTATAACATGGTAATCTGATGCAGGAGTTCATGGAAATGGGATCTTGCTGCGACTTCAATCCCTTCCCCCTAATGTTAAGATATAGTGTATCTGGTTGGTGGTTTCAAACATTTTTTGTTTTCCATAATATATGGGATAATCCCCTTCCCATTGACGAACTCATATTTTTCAAGGTTGTTACAAAACCACCAACCAGGTATAAACACCCCATAGAAACCATGGTTTAGTAGGTTCTTTGGTCCACTTATTTTGGACCATGGATGTGTTCAAAAAAATCGCTTTAGGATTGATCCTAAGGTCCATTGGGTGTTCTGACCTAATACTCATCCTATATCCTAATTGATATTACCCTCTGGTTATGACTAACAGTTTGCCGTGGTATAGATGGCCCATAGAAACAGATGGTTTGCCTGGGATTACCTATTTAAAGTGGTGATTTTCCATGGCGAACTGTTAAATAACCAGATGGTAAAATCCTATTTTTGGGGGTTTCATTGGATTGGTTTAAGGGAAAATCTACAAGAAACCATGGTTTTTACCATTAAATATGGGGGTTCCTGTAAATTTTCCCTTAAACCAACCCAATGATGGTTAGGTTGGAGCACCCTTGCAGGAGGTCGAGAGGTTCATGCAGCTCTCATTGGCTAGACCTGCACGTCTCTCGGTGGATTTGACCACCAGAATTACTTTGCTTCGAGTGATCCCCACCGTGACATTATTTTGTCATAGTTTCTGACATCTCATCTGGAAGTATATATGGCATATATTTTCTGACATTCTATTCTGGCATTCTATCGGACATTCTATTCTGACATTCTATTCTGGCATAAGATCTTACATCTATTCTGACATCCTATCTGGCATCCTCCCTGGCATCTATTCTGACATTTTTTCTGGCATTCTTTCTGACATTCTATCTGGCATCTATTCTGACATTCTTCTTGGCATTCTATCTGGCATTCTCTCTGGCATTCTACATCTGACATTCTATTCAGGCATTCTATTTGGCATTCTATTCTGCCATTCTATCTGGCATTCATTCCGCGAATATATATCGATATATATATATATATTATTTATATATTGTAATATTTTTATATTATAATATAATGATATTATAAAATATATATATATATTTATAGATATTCCATCATTGAGATAATGATAAAATGGTGGAATAAAGCAACAAAAATGGAAAAGTACAGGTGATGGTAGCATACAGTAGTTGGTACAGCTGTGTGAGTAAACGATGGTAACCATGGTAGATATCGAACTCGTGAAAACTGGAGTTGTAAACTAACAGCTGGGCACCACCTTGCAAATGATGCTGTCAGGAAGTGACCAAAAATGTTGGTGGATTCTCATAATTTATCCCGAGGGATTCGCGGTACATTTTTGTGTGTTTTTTTTCATAGCCTCTTCTTGACCTTTTTGAAGGATGTTTCATAACCTTTTCTTGACCCTTTTCTCATATCCTTTTCATGTGGTTTGAATTCAGATGTTCACTGCCTGGGAGTGGGAAACTCTCAGCGGATCAAGTTTGGTCACTAGTGAAGTCCCAGAAATGGGAATCCCACGACAAAGCAACATGTTTCATGGTTACTCTCTGGTTGTTTAGTATAATGGAAAAATCCTAAAAAATCGGCAAATCATCTCGAAATAGCAATAACTTGCCCACAACAACAGATGTTTAGAGCTGATGCGTTTGTGGCAACGAAAACCGATAAGACGGGACTCTGGGACGGATGCCGCTTTGATCCAACCTCAGACAATAGGAACAAGCAGGTGATGGAAACAGGTTTTGCATTATTGTGAGTGATATTTGGTAGTGATATTTGGTGGCATTGATAAAATGGTAGAAAAAAGGATTATCATCATAAAAGGAGAAATTACAAGTTCGCGTTTTTTTCCTTGTTCTATCCCTTTGGGACTGCATTCTGTTCCACATGATGGTGTGCTTGTCTTGACAGAGATGGCATCTCTTGATGCTGGTCCATTTTCACTGAACAGTATTGAACAATCAAATTCAGGGCTCATGGTAGTGGTCGACCTTCAAACCCTGATTTGTGAACCCATTGGTCAATGATATGTTCCTCTTCTCCTCGTCCTTCTCTTCTCCTCTGCCAGCTCGTAGGGTCTGTGGGCAGTGCCGGAAGCATGGACCCGAGTTGAATCGCCAGCTCCGGATGCCTCTGGGCACGCATGGACCCGGACAGAGACCAGAAAGTAGAATGTCAGATAGAATGTGAGAAAATATGTCAGATAAAATGCCAAACAGACAGCCAGATATAGTGTCAGAATATATGTCAGATAGAATGTCAATTGGTGATAATTGGTGGGGATCACTCGAAGAAAGTAGTTCAAAGGCCATTTGACTTTGCCCCAAGAACCTAGGATTGCGCCAATGGATCAAGCAGAAGCGAAGCGAAGGCGGCAACGCACGCCCGCAGAGTTGCTTCAATGCGATGCTGGCCCCTTGGCTGCGTTGAACGAAGGTTGACCCTCTGGTCACGGAACAGGTTGCTATTGAAAAAGGCAATTTATGCCATTTATAGTTGATTTGCCTATTCAAAATGGTGACTTTTCGTAGCTGCATTAGTTTCTAAACTGAAGGTTTGAATGTCCTCCAAGTATTCTGTGACCAACAATATTATAATCAACATTGATCACAATCATGAATCTCTTCAATTGTTTGTTAATGGTTCTAACGGTCATTCTAAGTGTTCATGATCCAAAGTCCAAAGTCCAAAGCCAGTAAACGGAATTTATCAGGGATAAGACACTGAATGAGCTGGCAATAGTCAGGATTTTGGGAGCTGCTTCCCGTGAAAAATGTTTGGGGTGCAAACTGTGGATCATGTTCGGGGAGAAAGCCTACTGTATGCTGGTGAATCATCGATATCCACATTGCCATGAATTTGGGGGGTATACCCTCTGGTAAACGTTTACATAACTATGGAAAATCACCATTTTCAATAGCAAACTGTTAGTCATTACCAGAGGGTACCCGATGTTCAGACAGACACAACAGCTACCATTGTTGGCTACCTCATTATATCCCCCATGACATGGTGAGTTTCACAGCCCCATTATGCCCCTTTGTGTTGGTTAAACAACTAGTTTGTGTTGAGACCATTCTACTTACCCTCTGGTAATTTAGCATTGCTATTGAACATGGCCATAGAAATAGTTGATTTACCCATTAACAATTGTGAATTTCCATAGCAAACTGTTAGTTTACCAGAGGGTAGAATGACGACCCCAATCAACTTTCAGATTCTTGGGACTGTCTCCTGCAAACAAACCGACCTTTGCCTGACGAGAGGACCAGCAGAATGGTTCCAACTCATACTTCCAGAAACACAGTATCGCCAATAATCGGAACACAAATTCCTTGAAAAGTCAAGGGGAATAGTGATTTTCAGAAGAAATTTCACCAGTGAAGGTGCTTTGAAGTTTCACTTCCGTGGGAGGAATCCTTCGAGAAGCCGGAGTCCATCTGGAATTTCCATGAATTGCCTCATGGTTCCAACATTACTCAAAATGCTGGTGAAATACCATGGTGCTGTCCTTCCACGAGAAAAAGTGCAGGCAAAAATGGCGGCTTCACCGGGTATCACCATGTTTGGTTCATAGCATGGCAATTTGATTACCACTATTTACTTGGTGGCTCATCCCACTTAGTAAGTAGGTTAGTTCTCCCTAGTTATAGCTTCACCCTGCTTATCCCACTTATAACCAGAGATATAACTTACTTTGTAAGTGGGATAAACCACCATCTACCCTCTGGTAATTTAACGTAGCTATTGGAAATGGCAATTTTATGGTTGATTTACCTATTAAAAATGGTGATTTTCCAGTTTGCAAACTGTTAATTTACCAGAGGCTATATCCCATTATCATCTCATTATCCACCATTGTTAAGCCATTGCAACAAACCATAAAAAAATCACCAGATAGTCTACCAGACCACTATTAACCATCATTGACTACGTTTTCGCTGGTATCAGGCCTTCATGCGAGGCGCCCCCTGATCTCCGTGGAGCGGGAGTCACCCGGGCCGAAAAGTGTTTTAAACGACCAGCCGACCCAAGTCACTGGCGGGTGCAGAAAAACCCAGGAACATACGGTGGATTTAAAGATCACAAGGGAATTGAAACCATCAAAAACTTGGATTAAACCATCGGAAAATGGTGATCTAGCCTTTGAAAATGTACATATCACCATGAAACAAAAATTAATGTAAACAAACCAAAAAAAAAAGATTTAAGCTATGAGAACTTGGAGGGCAAGCATCAACAGCCGAAAAATGGTGGGTTCTGACCCCATCAAAATTAGTGTCGCCTTTGTGAAATGATAAACGATTGGATTCTCGGGAACCCCATATTTTCAGACGCCAAATGGTGGATATTTATCAAAATGATAAATTGATCAACATGAAAAGAATGGGATTGTTTGTTTCCATTGCAAATGATTGAGATTTGGAATACAATTGATGGTTATTTTTTGTGATTCTTGAGATTTTACCGGCCAACATGAAAACTAGGGATTCACACGTCCCTGTATTAAAAGAAGCTTCTGTTTTTGGTAGTGAAGTGGCTAAATCCCCTGGTTAGGATGGTAAAATGGGAACAACGGGGGTTCAACAAACCAACAGCAGGGGTTTCAGCATACAAAATGATTCAAATGTAGATTTCGGAGGAAAAATCAGGTTTCGAACCACTGGATCTTCGGGCTATACCCTAGCTGCAGTCAAACCCATCCGTAAACCGTGCTTTGGTAGTTTGATACGTTAATATAGTGCCTTAAGTCTTGCTGGATCTATACTGATCAGCTGAAATTGATGTTTGGGGATCTAAAGATTGGCAATGGCAAGAATACGTTGGTGAATTGCTCTCTGGTGTCATCAAGCTTGGCTGGGAAATAATCCAACTAAATGGAGGTTTAAAGCGGGGAAAACATTGAACTAAACAGGGGAAGTGGGGATTTTGCTCCACACGAGCCAACGTCAACACGGATGATATGATGATAGCACTTTCTCCGTGAATTGTAATTCAGTTAGATCATGTGTAAAAAGCTTCCCCACACTGCTGGTGGTGTGGAGCTAACCACTGGTTGAAAACACGATGGCTTCACAGGTCATCCCCACTGTCTATGCCCTTATAAAGTGTAAAAATCCGCAGAATATGGATCCGTAAATCTATGTATAGCCATTGATTGGTTTGTGTTTGAACCAAAGTTGCTTCTATTTTTGAGTATTCTCGACCTTGTAACAGTGCCAACATGATCATTTGAAGCATCACATGGCAGCAACAAACCCCAAAGATATATTAATAGCCATGGTATAGATGGCCCATTTATAGATCGTTTACCTATTAAAAATGGTGATTTTCCATGGCTATGTTAAATAACCAGATGGAATACATATATGTGGAGGATTGTGGAGGTGTCCTAAAATAGGGCTACCCCAAAATCATCCAAATCATCCAGCTATTAGAGTGGGATTTACCCTCGCAAAAAAAAAAAAAAACAGCTATTGGGGATCCCCCCGTGACTATGGAAACCCCCTTTTTTTGGGCGACGAGCTGAACACATATTGTGTATGTACTCAGAATCGATTCACACAGACATGTTGAGTGAGATTTGCCTAGATTGGCCACAGAATTTCATGCATTGTGTATTTGTGGATGAAAATCAGAGTGTTCTTTTGAACACTTAGCGTGACGCACGCTGTGCATCAAAAGTGAATTCTTCCAGTGAAATGAGGCCATGTAATCCGCAGATTCCGGGTTTTTGTGCACCCAAAATCGGTGCGTACTCGCCGTGTAGCCGTGCATGTTGATCATCAAATCAGAAAGGGATTTAATGTAGGAAAACCAGAAAGGAAAACCATCGGAAAATATGGGCAAATCACCTTTCTTACTGGGAAAAGCCATGTTTCTAGGTCAATCGACTGGATGGATGGGTAGAAACTAATCCTAACATATCCTAACTAGTCGGGTATCAATGGGATTCTCTAACCAGCTAAGAATGTGTCATTTTTTGCAGTGTATCTGGCTGATTGGCCACGATTAGGATTCCCCTTATGGGACGGCCCTATATGTACCATCTTTTGACCATGGCACGACCATGTGATTTGTATGGCCATGGCCAGTTCACACGGGTCGAGGAGCAAGTTCTCAGTATCATATACGATAGAGCTATGTAAATGTATGTAAATGCGTGCATTCACAGAGAAAAGTGTTTATTTATATATATATATATAATATATATGTATACTGTATATATCATGGATAAACTTTAGGTCGATCTGCACAAATGCAAACCTCCTGTAAAATGCGAATTTGCATGTTGATGTCCAGCGGCGTGGAAGAAACGCTTTCAAGTTGGGAGTTCAACTGGCAACCGCATCAAGCCTCCAAGTGGATGGATGGTTTCGTGGAAAATCCCAATCTAAAATGGATGATCGAAACGTGGGTACCCCCATTTCAAGAAACCTCCATAGTGTGAAAATGCCTCGGTGACAACAGAAACTGATCAGCGAAAAAATATTTGATCGAAATTGTGGCTTTGAAGGGGTCTCGAGAACTTTTTGATCCATACCGCCCATATCCATGTTAGGAAGCGACACGCTGGTTGTATTGCTGTGGGATAGACACCACGCACCGGTGACGAGAGTTGATACTAATCATTGCCAGGAATCTAGAAGGCAGTACACTAACACGGTCCGGTTGTCATTTAGACAAGTATTCTTAGTAGCTGGTGAAATGGTATGGATCCAAAATTTAAATCCCGCGGGACCGCACAAAAATTGGGTTGATGATTTATGTATATCAACATCTGACTTCACCCACCCCCAATTCACAGTTGCATTTTGATTTGGGTGTGTGGTTGTTCAACACGAAAAACATGATCAATTTAGTGGGTCTAGTGGTATTCCTTCATAACTCAAACTATGGAGATAAGATTACCCATGCATATGTTGATGACCAGTCCCCCAATTACTGAAGGTTATATCCCCATTTTATCACCGGAATGATGGTCGGATTGCGGAGAATTTCAGATCCCCGCAAGTATCCGCAAGTTTCAGCGAACTTTCAGCTCGACTTCATATCAGCCAGACATATCCCATTATACAGATTAAAGATGATTAAAGCCTATTTAATCAATTAATTTATCACAATTTATTATAATTCAGCCAGATTTATCTCTATTGTGATCCAAAGGGACAAAGATTTGATGTGCAGTTGCCTGAAAAAAACTCCATACCCATTCGATGCGTTGCTGTTTTCTCAACGACTCTGACGTTTTTTGGGAACATCACGACCACCCGGAGTGGAGAAATCGTCCCAGGCATGGCTTTAGTAGCTGTAGTTGAGAAGAGTTGATATGATTAGTACCAGGTGGTGCCCCAGTTCGGAATCGCTAAGTTGGTGGGTTTATAACTCCAACAATTATGGTTTATGGTAGATATATCTATACTTACTATGGTTTATAATATACCAACTTATTTATGTGGCTAAAAAACAATGCCATGTGCACCATCAGTCCTCACGCTGGGATAAACTTACTATTCCCAGTCATGGCTGGTTTATGCCATTGTTTTACCCACATTAGTAGGGTTATGATAGTTGATTAGTTGACTGATCATCATAGTTGTGCATTTGATAGCACCGTTTGCCAGGACTAGTCAGCAACGTTCCCAAGTGTAATTCATCCCATTCAGAAAGCTAAGAAGGGAAACACGTTTGGGTTTTTAGTTTGGTAGAATATGATACAAGTGAGAAATGGCTGCCTTCCAACCAACGGTCGGTTCATTGGGGGGTTCACTCGTCACTGGTCGGTATCACAATCCATCCCCTGAAATTTCCGGACTTCCGGACCTGAGTGACCTGATGATCTGCCAATCCAAATAGCGAAATCGGCTCCAAAAATCGTTGCCTGTAAAATGTCTAGAAATCTGGGAAAGTGGGGTGTCCCGTTTTAATCTCCGAATTTCAGAATTCCCAAAGATGGCCAGAGGTGGACTGTGCCTAGAGCTGTGTTCAGCGAAACCTGGGTGTTTTGCTCCCGCTGTGATCTCAGAGGGATGTTAAGGATCAGTGGTGGGATATGGTGGGATCCAATATCTATTGAATCTCTGATCTAGTCAGCTAGAACTTTGAATAGATGAGGCTTTGTTTGCGGTATTTTGAGAACCAACATTTTTTGAGCATGACGTGTCGATCATCTCTGTGAATCTTACTTCAGATGTTTCTTTCAGCCACGACCAGCTTGCCTTTGCCCGCCATTAATCACTGCAGCAGTGAAGCCCTATAGGTGAGAAAAGAACCTTTCGGGGCGAATTTCACCAGCTTGGACACCTTTGCGGTCCGACGTCAATGCCGGAGTTTGTCCAATACCCACTCAATTTTTGCCGTCCGAAAAGATGGATCCAGGGTAGCTGGGGACATGAAGCCATACCTTAGCAGTCCTTAAAAGTCATGATTCACCAAAAATGGTGAGTTAAGCATCATTTGTAGCTTTCACAACTAAGGAATATGGAGATAGAATTGATACCTGATGGTTGGTTGGTGATTTGTTTGGGGTCTATAGTACCGTGAATACATTGGGGTTGATCATCATCCACTTTCGCGGGACTCCTTATGAAGCCAATTGCCAGCGGGGAATTCTCCAGCAGCTTCTTGACAGTCACATGATGTCCCTAGTTCTGCCCAACGGTCAACCTACTTTTGTTTGCCTATGGATCAATAGCTATAAAGATGAATATCTATTCTCATTCCAGCAATTTTAATGGCAACAAAAAAGGGCTACAGGGTACCTTGACCCATCCCCATATCTTACCATATCCTCATCTCCCCATTGGATGAATCATCTACGGACCGTCCGACAGGAGTTGGAGCAGTGCGGCCCAGCTGCCAGCTACGATCCCTTCGAACCTGTGAAATTTGAGGCCGGTTGAGCTGGTGATTGGAAAATGGTTGGAAAATGGGGAACTGGTTTTGGAAAATGCGGAAACTTGATGCCATGAGTTTGCACCATTGGGTTTTCAGATGTCACCTAGAAAGATTCGGATTCAGTTTGCGCATCAGCAGCGCATCAGCAGTTGAAGGTACCATTGGTTACATAATCTGCATCAGCACGAGTAGTGGAACCATAACTGGTTGGTGGTTTGGAACATGAATGTTATTCCCCACCTGCCAGGTGAGGGTTGTTAGATTTTATGTCAGTTGCCTCCTCCTGCCTCGTCCTCCTCCTCCTCCTCCTCTCCTCCTCTCCTCCTCGTCCTCCTCGTCCTCCTTGTCATCCTTGTCGTCCTTGTCGTCCTCGTCGTCCTCGTCGTCCTCGTCGTCAACTGCGACCCGCGATCCACAGTGTTCTCTGCCGGACCTCAACCACGACCATCCACGCCCAGTGTTCCCTGCCGGACCTCAACCACGACCAGCCACGCCCAGTGTTCCCTGCCGGACCTCAACCACGACCAGCCACGCCCAGTGTTCCCTGCCGGACCTCAACCGCGAGTATCCACGCCAAGTGTTCCCTGCCGGACCTCAACCGCGAGTGCAGAAGATTATGCCAGAAAGAATGTCAGAAGATATGCCAGAAGATATGCCAGATAGAATGCCAATAGAATGCCAGATAGAATGCCAGAAGATATGTCAGAATATATGCCAGAAGATATGCCAGATAGAATGCCAGATAATATGCCAGAAGATATGCCAGATAGAATGCCAGATAGAATGCCAGAAGATATGTCAGAATATTTGCCAGAAGATATGCCAGATAGATAGATATGCCAGAAGATATGTCAGAATATATGCCAGAAGATATGTCAGATAGAATGCCAGAAGATATGTCAGAATATATGCCAGAAGATATGCCAGATAGAATGCCAGATTGAATGCCAGATAAAATGTCAGATAGAGTGCCAGAAGATATGCCAGATAGAATGCCAGAAGATTTGCCAGATAGAATGCCAGAAGATATGCCAGATCATATGCCAGAAGATATGCCAGATAGAATGCCAAATAGAATGTCAGAAGATATGTCGGATAGAATGCCAGAAGATTTGCCAGTAAGAAAATGTATAAATGTCATGGTGGGATCACACGAAGTAAAGTAATTTTTCCATTCAGTTGGGAAGTTGATCATCCCAACTGACAACTTCAGATTTTCAGAGGGGTAGGTCAACCACCGGATTAATCACGACATATGGATATGTCATATTGACCATGAGTAACCATGATTAAATCATGATTAAACCATTCATTTATATGGTTATTAATCCCTAATGTAACCATTAAATCATTTAATAACCATTGAATGACCATTAATAACCATTAATAACCATTGATAACCACCATTGGATGAAGGTTTACTCATTGGCAGCGTTCAACCTGCGGCACCATGGATACCACAGTCCTCATGTGCAAATGGCTTAAGACAAAGGGAGTCGGAGATGGCGACACTAATGGCATCTTATGGCTATGGATCAGTTCACCCTACGCTATTTGGGATATATATATATATACAATATATATATATATATGCATACTATATATATATATGCATACTATATATATATATATGTGCTATATTAATATATATATATATTCATCGCCATGAAACATGGTCATGTAGGTCTTGCATCATCGAGATATAGGTCCATAGGTTTATCGAAACCAGGATCAAGCCCATACTTTTGATTCATCCTTCCCAGGAAGCAGATTCGTAGTCTAGCGATAAGTTGGCGAACCCTCTACATTATTTATATTCGATTCAAAACTATGGCCTTAAGTAGGACGAACCACCGACCCCAAATACCAAATGAATATCCCCCATCAAGATATCCATGTGTTCCCATGTTTCCAGATATAAATGGTATAAATCCTAAATGGTCGTTCCTTATTCCAAGTCCCACATTTTCCAGCAAGGTGTCCATTGAAGTTTCTTCCCAAGTGTTTTCTATGATTATCCTACGAATGTCAATTGTGCACAAAGATGTGTCCAGATGTTCCAGTAACCATATGAGCCATGGTCTATACTTTTGGTTGATTCCCATTTGAACGGGATTTCCATCAACCCAACAATCAGAATTTCAATGTTCACTATATAGCAAGCCCCAAAAAAGTAGTGAAGGGAAATCCTACTCAAATACTAGGTCAACCTTAGATGGGTAGTTTGGTCCTTGAGTTGTTTCCTATGGAAAATAACAAGCCAACCAGCAAAAGATGATCATTTTTGGTGCCAAAGATTGACCATGAATACTTGGATGTGCATCCCACTTAAGACTCAGTGGTTTATAATCCATATGTAACCCATATTTCATCTCATATTTCACCCCATAAGTGGGATATTCCATTCATCTAACCAGGCTTTTTCACCGAAGTGGGGCCACCCCTAAGTGGTAAAGGGGGCACCTCTCTTAGTGCTGACTTCCAGGCTCTTGGGCAAGCAGAGGAGTCTTTACAGGCTTCCTTGGCTCCCCTGATAGACCTTTGGCACCAATGAAACCGGCATTGCTGATGAAAAAGCACCTGGCGTTGATGGTGTTGGATCATTTTTGGGGGATAGCATGGGGATACGTCACGGTAATGGTTGATGAGTTGTATCATGGAGATGTCCCCATCATTTATAGGGGGGTTGACCATCAAAAAGATATGATGGTTGATTTATCTAACCCTTGGGTACAACCGGGGTGAACTGACCCACAGGGAGACAGCAAATGCCTGACGCATGACATTGTCACTCTCTGGTGTATCGGACCAGCTGTCGCAAACTGATCGTGAACCACTTCGTTCAAAGTTTTCGTGTACTGGCTTGGCTCAGGGAAAGGACGAAGATCCAAAGCAGCACTGCCAACCACTCTGTGAAATCGTTCGGCAAAGGACAATAATTCTGAGAGGCACCAAGCAGGTGTATGTGGGTGGCATGTTCAAGTATGCAGAGCTGGGGGGGCATCTCCAAAAGTCCCGTTCATCAACGGAGGAAATCCATTGGCGACGACTCGCGTGACGACTCGCGGCACTTTCCAGACCATTTGGGTCAAACCAGCCCATTTTTGGGTTGAAATCCCACCGATGGTGATTTTGGGGATGGTTTATGATTGGTTCAACCACATTACCCCCAAGTATTGGATGGTTGGTGGTTTGGAACATGAATTTTATTTTTCCATTTCATATGGGATGTCATCCTTCCCATTGGCTCATATTTTTCAGATGGGTAGGTCAACCACCAACCAGATTATCATCCCATTATTAACCACTATTAAGACAATATTAACCCACTATTAACCATTATTAACCAGTTATTATTGGATGGTTCATACGAACAATCAGATCAGTCCTTTGCCCCCAATCGGGCCTGCAACTCGGCCATGATTCTTGTGATATCCTCAAGATTCACCCAAGATGTCCGTATGAAATTCCTATGGTTTTGGATTGGTAGATCCCCCATGAAGTTCGTATATCCCGTTAAATCCCACTAGATCCCATCAAAATCCCACTAGAATCCTTTAAAACCCATTAAAAGTCCCACGAATGTCCGATAAGAATTATCAAATCCCATCCATTTCTGGCTAAGTTCTCCCATCTTCCGCTTTAAGGGTCACCTCTCGGTGAGTTCGCACCGAGGAGTTTGTGGCCAACGCCTCGGTCGAGGAAGCGCTGGATGCGGCGCTGCTGAGATGCTCGGACGATGGGGCGTTGACCAACAATTTGGGATTTACAAATTTGGTATAACTAATACCCATACTTATTATATATATATGTATATATATATGTATGTATGTGTATATATATATATATGTATGTATATATATACGTGTGTATGTGTATATATATATAATATTGGTGTATTATATATATATATGTATTATGAAATTGGGATTCCAATAATATATGTTGGTATATATTGGTATATTAGTCCATTCTATTTGGGTGAATCCAATACACACATTATTACCAATGGCAACACGATATAGTGGAATAATATAACCGTATATTACCCTTGGGTGAATGACTATATTAACTATCCATATATGATAATACAACCATATATCACTTACAAACCCACATATTATCCTAATAATACATATATAGTGAGAGATACTTTGGGATATACGGATATACATAAATGCTGGATTCTCCCATAATTCATGAATTTCAGGAGCCTGAAATAGAGGTACTGTATCACATAAAGCCATATGTTGGGGGCATAGTCCCTTACATACGCCTTACGTAGGCCTTATACACGGTACTTGTAGGTACCTTACAGAATGCTTGGTGGCTCGTCTCAGTAAGAGGATTCCAAGCCCAGTTTAAGTAGGATGAATCCACCTATAAGTGGGATGAGCCACCAAGTGGGGATGTGAATAGGGATTACATTGGGGATCACCCAGATACAGTGGCACATGTTTTAAGTTTTTGGGATATATAATATGACCATGTATCACTTACAAACCCATATATTGTCCTAACATTATCCATGGATGAGGGATTTCCCCACCTGCCAGGTGAGGGTTGTTAGATTTTATGTCAGTTGCCTCCTCCTCCTCCTCCTTCTCCTCCTCCTCCTCCTTCTCCTCCTCCTCCGCCTCCTCCTGCCTCGTCCTCCTCTCCTCCTCCTCCTCGTCCTCCTCGTCGTCCTCGTCGTCCTCGTCGTCCTTGCTCAACTGCGACCCGCGATCCACAGTGTTCTCTGCCGGACCTCAACCACGACCATCCACGCCCAGTGTTCCCTGCCGGACCTCAACCACGACCATCCACGCCCAATGTTCCCTGCCGGACCTCAACCACGACCATCCTCGCCCAGTGTTCCCTGCCGGACCTCAACCACGACCATCCACGCCCAGTGTTCCCTGCCGGACCTCAACCGCGAGTATCCACGCCAAGTGTTCCCTGCCGGACCTCATGTAGGAAGATATGGGACAAAGAATGTGCAGAAGAAAGTTAGAAAGAATGTCAGAAAGAATGTCAGAAGATATGCCAGAAGATATGCCAGAAGATAAGCCAGATAGAATGCCAGATAATATGCCAGAAGATATGCCAGATAGAATGCCAGATAGAATGCCAGAAGATTTGCCAGATAGAATGCCAGAAAATATGCCAGAAGATATGCCAGATAGATATGTCAGAAGATATGCCAGATAGATATGCCAGATAGAGAAGATATGCCAGAAGATATGCCAGAAGATATGTCAGAATATATGCCAGAAGATATGTCAGATAGAATGCCAGAAGATATGTCAGAATATATGCCAGAAGATAGATAGAATGCCAGATAGAATGCCAGAAGATTTGCCAGATAGAATGCCAGAAGATTTGCCAGAAGATATGCCAGATCATATGCCAGAAGATATGCCAGATAGAATGTCAAATAGAATGTCAGAAGATATGTCAGATAAAATGCCAGAAGATTTGCCAGTAAGAAAATGTATAAATGTCATGGTGGGGATCACACGAAGTAAAGTAATTTAATTACAATATAATCTGGATATGCATCATGGATCATAATGGGATATAAAGAATTGGGATTAGAATTAGTATATACTATATACATTGAGATATAGTTACTTCTCATGTTATAATTATATCCCCGTGATATTCCAACATGCATGAGGGATTATAATTGGGATATACATAATGGGATGAATTGATGGGAAGGAATTGTAGGGCTGATTCCTTCTGGACTAAATGAAATAGATTATTGCGATAGTGGGAAATTGAGCTGCAATCATAGGGATTGAACCAATGAACATAGATCTGAATCCAGTGCTTGTTTGGGGGTCATTGGGGAGTTTAATGGGTAGAAGCATGCTTAACTAGCGATCATTTAAGCTTGATAAATGGTGAAACAATTAGGACATCATGATAATAGTTTGGTTTTTAGAAAGATAAAGAAAACGGATTTCACGAGAGCAAACATTGTGGATAAAAGATCATAAAACCAATATCCAGATAGGAAATATCCATAATTCCTCAAAATCCACGCCAAACAAAAATTAATGTATGACCGGAAATCATGTACCCCAACAAAATGAATTTGCAACCGAAAGCCTATCGCGAGATGTCTTCAAGATGTAACCGACAAGCATGGGCAGCATGGGTGTATACCAGCGATCAGGGGGTTCGGCCAACGACACTGAGAAATGAGAATTGAACCAGCAAGAGTTGGTTCAGAGCTGTTAAGAGTGGGAGATTCAGCAAGAAAAAATGGGAGATAGACGTCGGAAAGTGACATAAAGTTTAGATCTTCGCCAACAGCCCAAAGGGTCTTGGTTTGGCGGAAAATGTTGCTTTTCCATTCCCTGGGTTGGCCATGTGTCGCCAAAAACCCTGTTTTTACAGACTATCCAAACGTTTCGCACTCGGAAATCGACAGCTAGGTCTACTTGAGAAGAGTGTTAAGATATACCAGCATATTTTTTTGGGCGAACCCGTTTCGCAAACCAGTACCCTATAGTTACGCCAAGTTGGTTTGCTTTCGCAGAGAAAACTGGATAGATTTATCCAAACCCAACCGTTAGCCGCTAGCCTAGCTGGTTTAACCAATTTGTTTTTATTTGTTGGTTGAATTTGCAGTTGTTTGTTGGTTTTAATCCCCATGTTGGTAAAGGGGAAAAACTACATTAAATGTTCAGTGACGTTTATTAGATGTATTACATACATATATATATATATGTAGAATATATATATATACATACAATAAATGATATGTACATGAAATCTCCATTTCCTCTGGTTAAACAACATGGAAAACGAAAAAACAAGGGTCAGCATGGCCACCGTCCGCCGAAAAGGATCCCTTTGGGGCAACCAGGCGGACTTGTCGCTCAGTGCAGGCATGGGATGATGTGGAAAAGCAGGCTGTAGCCTGGTTTTGTTCATGGGAAAATATCATCTACAAAAAAGTGGAGAAAAAAAAGAGGACATCAGTCTATAGAAACAATATCTACAAAAAAATGGAAAAACTATATCTACCAAAAAATGGAATCTTGATGTAAAAAGGACATCAGTCTATAAAATCTGCATGTTCAGGGTGGAAAAAAACATCTTTGAATGGGGACTTAACGATCATTTACCCTCCAGTCAGTTAAGAAATGTATTGGGAACATCCACCATTTGGAGATCATCGAATGGATCTCCCCACGGGTCTCTCATGATTATCCTATAAATCCCCAAAGTTGTTGGTTAAACCTCTATCTTCCCATATATTTCACCAGAGGTAAACTGAATCTTATTATAGTTAGCATGAGATTGAACCACTATTATTTACAATTATCCCATGAACAACCCTAATTGACAAATAATTAGTTAATGATTGGTTGAAAGCAATAATTACTGTATAAATAAGTAATGGTTTATTGTGGTCACCAAAAACAGTAGATAATGGTTGGATATTCTTCCATTATTATTGTCGCCATTATTACAATAAATTATGGCTTCAAATAATGAATATGAAAGATACTGAATTATTATCCATGCGTCATAATGTCGTCAAAATGATTCACTTATTATCCCATGAATTGACATCAATATCCCAAAAAAACTGCCATTTTCCATAGCTATGTTGGCTTATATCCCATGATTATCCCGCAGGATCCATACAAATCCCCATAGTTATATAGTTCTTGCTTAAAACCTCCAAATATATCCCAGTTATATCCCCCAAAGTGGTGAAACCGGCCATTTTTCCCATGGATTTTACCAGTGATCCTCCAGGCGAAGTGTCCTCCGTGAAGGGCGGCCAGCTGGAGAACCTGGTCTCCGATCGCCGCGGCGTCGCAGTGGAACTCTTGCACCGCGGCGGAAAGCAGTGGGGGATGTGGGGTAAACATGGGTTAACAATGGTTAATGATGCTTAATATTGGCTATGTAGTAACAGGGTATAATAGGATTGTTGAGATTTAATGCCATTTAATGACATTTAAGATGGCTTACTAAGGGCTAATAGTATATACTTAAAAATGGTTCAATATGGTTAAATATGGTCAATATACCAAAGGGTATGGCAACATTCTAACAGCTGGTTATGGGGCGATGTTTTGGAGTATTGCTCACCAACTTCTTGGTTTTATGACCAAAAAGCTGGATCCATCGAAATGGGATGGGAAATGTTTGCATACCTTTGGTATACAAACAAAATGAATGGAAATGGGCCAGATAGATATTTCAATCCAAAGTTTTGAGATATTCACCCCGCTTCGCGTGGGGTGGCCGCCCACACCGCAGGTTTATTTCGGTCCGTGAGAGGGGCTAAGGGTGGTTTTCCCCTGTGGGGGCTCCCCAAGCTAAGAATTTTCACTTTCCCCCCCCGTGGGGGCTCCCCAAGCTAGGGAATTTTCACTTTTCCCCCCCGTGGGGGCTCCCCAAGCTAGGGAATTTTCACTTTTCCCCCCGTGGGGGCTCCCCAAGCTAGGGAATTTTCACTTTTCCCCCCCGTGGGGGCTCCCCAAGCTAGGGAATTTTCACTTTTCCCCCCCGTGGGGGCTCCCCAAGCTATGGAATTTTCACTTTTCCCTCCCTTGGAGGCTCTCCAAGCTGCGGAATTTCAAATAGCTAGACAACGACGCCTAGATAGTCCCCCAAATCCCGTGTTCTTTGAATGTGTTTCCATGTTTTTGCAATGGTTTCCTTCAAAGCACGGTACTTTACACTTTTGTCGCCATAAAACCGGTCGAAAACATCATGTTCGACAATGCTTCCAATTCCCTTATCTCCCCAACCGTTGAAAATACCGCTATTTACAGTGTTTTCTTCATTTTTTCCATGTTCCAATGCCGGTAGCCAACTCCAACATATATATATATATAAGAAATCCTTCCAAACCATTGTTTTTGACAGTGTTTTTCCAATGTTTCCAGTCAAACAGACGGTAATTTACACGTTTTTTGCCATAGAGGCAGTAAATCCTTCCAACACATTGCTTTTGACAGTGTTTTTGTAATGCTTCCAGTCAAGCATACGGTAATTTACACGTTTTTTGCTATAACGTCAGTCCAAAACACTTGTTTTTGCAGTGTTTTCAATGCTCTGGCATCCAAAAACCCTGCAAAATCTTGCTATGTACAATGTTTTTTTCATTTTTGGCCGTTTTTCCATTGCCGGAAAGCTACCAAAATGACCCAAAATTCCATTTCAATACCCTCTTGCGCTCAGACACCCAAAAATCCTCGAAAAATGTCGAAAACACCACCGTATTCTGGTCTCGGTGCGAAACCGTTTTTGGGCCCCCCCCCCAGCTAAAGCTGATATAGCGACTGCTATATTAACAAATGTCATTGAGCATTTAGTGTTGCTGTTTTGCCCCCCAATAAGCACGCCTTCACCGCCAAAGCGGTGTGGGCGGATTTCAAGATATTTTTACGTGAGCAGGTTATAGCCATGGCCCATAAAGATGCCCAAGAATGCTATGGATGTCATGTCGCCCATCAGTGTTGTCACCATTAATCATTCCATTAGTCATCCCATTAATCATCCCATAATCCCTATATAAACCCTATATCATCCTATATAATCCCATTAATCATACCGTAATCCCTATATAAACCCTATGTAATCAATATAGGATTAATTTATATAATCCCCATTAATCGATTCCTATGGTGATGTCATGATGTCAGAGAGGAACCATGACCTCGTGATGTATCCGACGGCCCCGGACTAGATGTGGGGTGATCCAGCCCTCCATGGATCAGAAGATGACTGGTTGGTGGTTTCAAACATGGGTTTGTAATGGTTAGTAGTGGTTAATAGTCTGGTTGGTGGTTTGGAACCATGGAATTTTATGACTTTCCATATATTGGGAATTTTATCATCCCAACTGACGAACTCAGATTTTTCAGAGGGGTTCAAACCACCAACCAGATGAGTATTGAAGAATGTCGCCTAAGCCAACCTCCAGATTTGAGAACTTGCATGCCGAAACATCACATTCTAACACTGTGCTTGAATTCTGACAGCTTTGCCCCGACTTGTATAGAACCGATTTCTATGAATCGACTGGGAGTCGTAACGGGTGATAACCCCACATATATGGAATAAACCCATTAGGGGACTTACTGACTAGAATGAACCACTAAGTATGATGATCCTGCGTCGATTGGGATTTTACCTTGGAAATGATGGATCAATTGCTGAATGGGATTTGAATAGATACAGTAAACCAAAGAAATCGGAGGAAAGACCAGCCGAAATCGGATTATCATTAGAAAAATTGAGATTTCAACCATAGAAAATAGGGGTTATGAACCTTCAAGAGCCTCAAACTCACCAATGGAGAATTATTTGCTGGGTTGGGAAAATTCGAGGAGAGACTGAGTTATCAAAGAGGAGATGAACGGGACCTGAGCAATCAAGCTGGATCAACGATATAAACTTCATAAGTTTTCATTGAGTGCAAGGGATTCGATCAATCCTCGGTACCAGGAAAGACGCGAAGGATGTGATTCTGGTCTTGGATAACCATGGCCTGGACACTCGGCAAAAGCCTGGTGCCTGGTGATGTTGACGACTTGTTGCTTGGAAAGGCATGGAATGATGGTACAATAGGAGATAATGTGGTTAAAACAACAATAAACCACCCCGAATTTTATGGCTTATACCACCGATTTATGGTGATTTGTGGGATGGTTTATGACATTGTTCTAACATCAGTGAGGATATTAGTGGATAATGATGGGTCAATCCGATCAATCCTCCACACGACAGCACTGGAATGATGCGAATGATTTGAGGGGAACCATCCCCAAAAGGCTTCATGACACAATGGAGTGAAGTACTGCCATGGGATCTGCCATGGGATCTGATATGCTGATGTTCTCCCATTTGTTGATGATAATTATGGATGATTCCCCACAAAATTAAACTAGAAAATAGACTTGAGACTTGAGACTAGAACCCATTTTATGGGAAATACCATGAAATACCATGAAATACCCATCCCATCCAAATCACATTAGATACCCTGAATTGGACTCAAATCATTTCCACCCCATACTTTGCCATTTTTTTGTGGGGGGGAAAAAGATCAACGAGATCAACTAGCCATGGAATACGAATGGTTTCCATCCAATGCTAATTCAACTTCCAGGAATCTATGATCATCGATAGGGCGGGCCAGACCGCAAGGCCCCGGAGGTAGTATGAAATACCAGTGCGTATATTTAAATGTAGTTGCAGTATGTTTAAATGAATTGGATTCGGTATGTTTAAATGGCTGAGCGGGCCAAGGAAAACCTTCCCGGATGTAGTCTAAAATACCTGTTTGTATATTTAAAAATCTGTATGTTTAAATGTAGTTACCGTATATATTTCCCCAACCCAGAATATCTTGGCCTTTTTGTGATAATATTGATATATCTTGGAAGTAGGTACCCAATCGAATATATAAATTGTATGTGTATAAATATATATGTGTATATCAGGAGATGATTATGGTTATATATATATATTATACATATATATATATTATACATATATATATATATACATATATATATACATATATATATATACATAAATATATATATATATATACACATATATATACATATATATATATGTATATATATATATATATCATGATCGATATATATCAATATAAATCTATAGTTGATAATCTATGCATTGATATAATTAGATCTGTTTTTTTCGGGGAATGGACTGCCCAGAGGCCCCGAAAAGTGCAGGAAGTCCTCTGCGACCTGGTTTTGGTGGACGCCATCCTACGCCGCAACACGAGCGCCACCGTGACGCTGCACGTGAAGGATGCCCCCGTCTTCGTGTCGGACGTCACGGAGAAGGATGTCGGATGGCTCGTTGGGGGGGGGGCCTAAGGGGAAACCATGGGTTTCTGGGGAGAAATCTCGAATCTATAGCAGCAGCAAAATATACGAGATTTAAGTAGTTAAGCATCAAAAATAGGAGGACTCATAATAAAAAGTTGGACTCAAGCAGTAAAATGTGGATGCATTAACCCTTAACATGGTGATGATTCTCCGCTATAATTTGGATTTACCGTAAAATGGTGAATAACTAGTGAATTGGGGATAAGTCTCCACCAAAACGTGGCCTTTCACCGAGCAAAGGCAGCAAAGGTTGCATATAATTGAGATCTGGCAAAATCATAAACCTCCAATCTTGATGGTTTATAATACCACCATATACAAACATATATCACCATATACCACGATATATCCCATATACCACCTATTTCTGGCAGAAGTGGATATGATGTATTTTTTGTGTTTGCCACTTACCTGCTATTTCCCCACCTGATTTTATGTCAGCTGGCCCGCCTCCTCCTCTTCCTCCTCCTTCCTCCGCCGGACCTCAACCACAAAGGATCTCCGAATATATACCAGAGAACACCCGAAAAGAATGTCAGATAGAATGCCAGATAGCATGCCAGAACGTATACCAGAACATATGGCACAAAAAATGCAAGATAGAATGCCAGAGAAAATGTCAGTATAGATGCCACAAAGGATGTCTGAATAGATGCCAGATAGAATGTCAGAAGATTATGTATACCCCACATATTTCCAGATGATATGTCAGAAATTAACAATGACAAATAAGTGTCGGGGTAGCGATCGCTCGAAGTAAAGTAGTTTTTGTAGAGGGCCCATGTAAGATTGGCCTGTGGCTACTGGGTATTGCCGCTGGCCATGATGAGATACATACTGACAATGATACCGCCAGAAAACGAAGATGATACCCCCAAAAAATGCCATTGCCAGCAGGAAAACCATGTTCCGGACCCAGCGCGGGGTTGCATATGAGTGTTCTCAATTAATACATAGAGAATAACAATGGTTATTATCAAGCTTTAGATTCAATAACCCCCCTAGGCAAGAGGACTTGTATGGCTCTTACCCTGATTTGTTTGGCCGGTAATTCTGCCGAAGTTTTGTTTTTTGTTGGTCACCACTCCCCCTTTTTGTTGCTTCTCAAATCCCTAATTTCTAGGCGATCCACCACTGGACACCCTCTGGTTATGACTAACATAGCTATGGAAAATCACCAGTTTTAAGTTCGGTAAACCATCTATTTCTATGGGCCATCTATACCATGGCTATGTTAGTCATAACCAGAGGGTATTGCTCATTATCTGCAGAGAAATGTTGGACGAGTCCCCAGCCCCAGGACGTCCCCGAAGTCCTGTCCTGGCTCCAGCCCCGATTACCGGAGCTGGCCGAACGGCTGACGCAGAACCAGGCGGAGGGCCGTGCCGAGCTTAGCGCCAAAAATAAGGGTTGAAGATGGGGAAAGGGATACCATGGGATACCATGGGATAATGGGATAATGGGATGTGGGTTCATGGTTTCACCTAGCAACATGCCAGCTGTTGGTGATGTCGAGCGAAATGCTCACCGGCGTTATCCAAAACTTTAGGGCTCTTGAAGTGCGGGATGGAATCGGCTCTGCCGAATTCCTGACGCAATGGTGCGGTTTGACAGTCGCACACGTACTCGGCGGAAGCTCCATCGCGTCCAGGAGGCTCGGAGAATGGATGAAACATGATGAGTCGATCAAACTTCACATTAAGTCCACGAATGCAGCCTCTGTGGCGGAGGCTAACGTCCAGTGGATCGTGAAGCTGTCTGGCGGTCCTGATCCCGTCGTCGGGTTTCAGGTGTCGAAACCTGTGAAAGGAATCAGGAAATTTGAGTGCCCTATTGGCATCGATGGGGCGGACTTGAGCTCCATCATCACAGTCGGAGCCGACCCTGACACAGCCGATGTGAGTACCGCCATAGGAAAAGACGGAAAAGTGATGAAAAGTGTGTGATGACGGTGGTACGCAGACGCTGATTTACTCATCACGCACCCACATCTTGTTGGGATTCATGGTCAAAAGTTGGATGAGAACCCAGTCCTTGGGGGTCATCAAAGCATGGAAAAGAGGGATTTATGTACCCATCCAGGTGGGAAGACGTTGTTTCGATGTTTTGCCTATGAAGAAATATGATGTGATTTTGCATAGCGCACTGTTACTACCAGAGGGTATCCATCCATATTCCATATAGAGATAGATACCCCAACATATCCCATTGTATGACTATGAAAAGCTGGTTTGCACCCATAAAACCTCCGTATTAGCTGGTACGAGCTGATATTCCACTTAAACTTCCCATCAATTCCACTAAGTTACTTAAATGTCATGGTTTTCGCACTATGAGTACGCCGGTGAAACTTAACGTAGCACCGGAGGACAAAAAACCAAGATATTAACATAGCCCCCGTTCATCGAAGACTCCTGGGGAAGTCATATATACTGGATGATGCTGAAAGCTGCCAACATCCTATCCAACTCACCTTAACCTGACACCTGGGCAGGCCTTTCCAGACCACATCAATTAAACATGAACAATCCAAAAAACCTGATTTCACATTAACATGGCCTAAAAAAAGCAAACAGTGAGTGTGTCCCACAGGTTCCATGTTAAAGTGCCGCGCCTTTTTTTCTTCCCGTACTCCCCTTTCCGGGTTTTGCGCAAGTGGCCGACCTACCATCTTCTACGATCCACTCAGCCGAAGACACCCTTGACTTTAACATGAAACATGCAATACTATTCCAGGTTAAACTTGAGCAGTGAAACACAAAAAGAGTGTAAACTAGAGCAATTTTAACATGGAACGTTAACATGCCTCACCCCACCCCAACCCCAGGGCTGCGAAGCATCCACAACGCATGTAAGTTACATGAAACGTTAACATGCCCTATCCCACCCCAACCCCAGACTTGGTGTTGCACTTTTGGTGCTGAATCCAGACTTGGACCCTTTGGTGGTTGTTTTTTTTACCGGTGGGTGACCAACAGGTGAAAAGATGAATCACCAAATCATGGACCGGTGGGCCATGTTAAAATATCAGGCTATCCATGGTAAAACCTTTGGTTTGCTTCTGAGGTTCCCCATACTTCCCAGGAAGATTTCTTTTCCCAAAAGAACAAAGCGGCATGGATCCCAAATCAGTATTTTCACATGATATTTTTTCTTTATTAAACTCTTGATATAAAATGCTCGATTTGTGCACTTTTGGTGCTGAATCCAGACTTGGACCCTGATGAGCAAGGCCCAACTTTGAGCACAAAAACGAGTGCTGCAGGTAGGATATGTTAAAGTTCCTTAATGACGACCTGTTTGCCTCTTTGCATTCCCCATGAATACATACTGTTCAATGGCCAAAATTCCAAACGTGCTATGTTAATTTAAATTTCCTTCCAAAACCTTAAGGTTCTTGGGGATTCCTGGGGAACGACTGAAAAAAAATGAGAACAACAAAAGCAAAATCAGACTTGTCTTTCCTCCTTATTTCATGTTAACGAAGTACCGGAGACAGTGTTTTTTTGGTATGTTAACATGGTCCGTGATTTTTTTATTTTTATTTTTAGCCACGTTAAATTTACCCGGCGTAAAATCATGAGATATAGTTTCCTTGGTGTCCCATTACAAATCACTACAAATCCTATTAATTAAATCCCACAAATCACTGCAATAATTTCATTAACGACTATAAATCACGATTCATCACAATAATCACTATCAAATCATGTTCATCACTATAAATCACCGTTAAATCCTATGACACCACCATTACATCACCACCAAAATCCATTGGTTTTCCCTGTGAATCACTATTCATCACCATAAAACCCATTGAAATCCCAAGGAAAACCAGAAATCCATGGTTTTCCCATGGTTTTCCCATGGTTTTCCGAGGTTTGAAGGTGAAGTCCCACGATTTCTACACCGGCGGGCGCGCCTTCTGGGAGCTGCCCAAGGATCTCCAGGAGGACTATGCGGAGGTGGGCTTCGACGCTACGTTGAAAACATGGGGTGAAAAGTACAGGAAAACCATAGGAAAAGCCTAGGAAAATATGGGTGAATCACCCAGGTAACAAAATCACCATGAAATCACCATTAAATCCACCAGACCATCCACTATTAACCATCATTAATCATTGTTAAACCAGATCTGGTTGGTGGTTTCAAACTTGGCTTTTTTTTTCCATAATATATGGGATGTCATCCTTCCCATCTGTTGCATTTCATGGTTAAAATGAGATTCAAACGGTGATTTAATGGGATTTCAAGGGATTTAAAGGGTTTTAATGGTACCTCACCAGCAGAAATTGAGAAATAATCGGACCTCAGGTTGCGACGTCACTGGAATGGATGGGAATCCCAAGTGCTTCTGGCCATCCTTACTTTCTAAAGGATGGCAACCTTTTGTTGGAGATCTTGGCCGATTCTGAGTCTGGGAAGTTCTTTTCCTCTGCCAGTTGAAACCCCAAGGGGCATCAGTTTCGAGATGAGCCAAATCTTTCCAACACGCCACGATGATGCGATGCTGCAGAAGCAACTTGCGAAGTTTAGCTCTACCAAAAGAGATCACAAGATAAGCCCGATATGCAGTGCAAAGATGACACTGTCAAGAATATCTGTCTGGTTGGTGGTTTGGAACACTTTTTATTTTCCATAATATATATATAATATATTTGGGAATAATAATCCCAATTGACTAATATTTTTTCAGAGGGATGGCTCAACCACCAACCAGCTGTTTCAGATCTGGTCGTTTTGTCATTCAAGGCATTTCCAATGAACAACCAATT
This sequence comes from Cladocopium goreaui, assembly GCA_947184155.2. Lineage (NCBI taxonomy): Eukaryota > Dinophyceae > Suessiales > Symbiodiniaceae > Cladocopium > Cladocopium goreaui. Next base: position 482,737 of record CAMXCT020001780.1, read on the forward strand.
TGGGGCACGGGTTTAAATTGGATAGGAAAATGACTAGAAATCTGCTTTGCAGCTGGCTGTTACGGATGTGGGATTGTCTGAAAATGAGGGAATCACCCCAATTTATGTTCGTGAACATTCCGGAAGATGATTACCCTCTGGTAAACTAACACAACTATGGAAAATCAACATGTTTCATGGGTAAATCCACTATTTCTCATGTTCAAGTTCGCAAACTGTTGGTTTACCAGGGGGTAATCGATAGATTTCATGCGCCGGGTCGCAGCTATGGGTCGCTTGCAGGCGGTGGTGGTCTTGAAGGGTGATGCGAAACTTTCCCGAGATGGGGACGGCGGGGAAACTCCGGGTATACCCAGGATGGTATATGTCTGGTTGGTGGTTTGGAACATGGTTTTTTATGACTTTCCATATATATATATACTGTGATAGTAATCCCAACTGACTTTCATATTTTTCAGAGGGTCTGAAACCACCAACCAGATGTTTATAGGGGCAATGGTGATCATCAACTTACGGGGTAGTTCATTTTCAGACAATTCCATATAATGTTTCGAAATATGCACATCTGCGTACAATTACGTACAGATGTTTATGATATATGAATGTGCATGCCTTCCAGGCAGGCATACATTGATACATCGCATTTTGTTTCACCTATGTAAATACATATATAATCATATATATATACACGTAGTATATGTAATATATATATATATTATTATGTATAATATATATCTATATATATATTACTATACACATATATAGACCTTCACCCCATGACTCACCCCGTGCGACCTCAGGAACTATCGCCGGCTGCTGGGTGACCTGCACTGGCCCTACAGCACTGACTTCGATGACTTCGCGCGCAGCTGGTGGAAGGGCGCCGGATTGATCTGTTTGAGGCGAAGGGGATGGAGGGATGGATTACTGGAAGGTAAATCTCATTGTTTTATAGCAAGATAACTCCAATAACTATGGGTTTTTGTTGGTGATATATCATATATCTATAGTTTTATATGGTTGATCATGGTGAATATAACATATCCAATTTTCACCCAATATTAACATTAACCCAATGGGAAAGGCAACCATTTTAGGAGGATTCACTGTACCCAACGATAGGGATCTATCGCCAAGTTCAATGGCGATTTCAGGATCCTAAAATGGACGTACTGTACCATATTTCAGGCCATATTTTGTGGGGATATTCACTTACATAGGCCTAAGAAATAGGCCTTATATATCGTAGGTACATCCAATGGTCAATAATGGGTATTTACTGGGGTTAATGATGGTTAATGATGATTAATGATGATTAATGATGATTAAAGACGATGAATAATGATTAATGATGATTAATGATGATTAATGATGATTAATGATGATTAATGATGATTATTGATGATTAATGATGACTAATAATGATTAATTATGATTCATGATGATTAATTATGATTCATGATGATTAATGATTAATGATGATTAATGATTAATGATGACTAATGATGATTAATGATGATTAATGATGATTAATGATGACTAAAGATGACTCATGATGATTAATGATGATGTGATTTGCGGTTCATCCCACTTAGTAAGTAGGTTATAACCATGATTGAACCATTCATCTATAACATTAACATTGGATGAATCCCACATTGATATACATATATATATATACTTGGTGGCTCATCCCACGAATCCTAAGTAGATTAGTTCACCCTAGTTATTTCAGTGGATGAATACCCTACTTATCCCACTGGAAAAAACCAGGGATATAACCTGAGTAAGAGGGATGAACCGCCAAGTGGAGAGGGATGGATTTGCTTCAAAGGTTACTTTTATGATGATGTTTACAGGTGATTTCTGATGAGTTATCATGATTAATCGGGATCTGTGATGAATTGGGATTTGTGTTGTGATGTTTGTGTTGATTTATGCTTAGGAAATCATGAACAGCGATGTTTTCAAGATCATTTTCCGACTTGATGCGTACTTACAAAGGGTCATAGTCGGGATTTATGGTTAATGAAGCGGTTTTATTATGACTGCAATGATGTGTTGTGGATAACAGGAAGCCATCAGCCATATACATTTTTCTTGGGATGTTTGGTCTTGTTGCGAATTTGGGGTCCTCAAAAGGGTGGATATATGTGGATATATAATCAAGAGTTCATGCAGCTTTGGACTGCAAAACCACATAAAACAATAAGATACTGTGTTCAGACAAATGGCGATTTGTCCATTGTGGAAAGTATTTGTATCTGGAAACCCGATATCTGTGGTTTGTATCTGGAAAAGGTAAAAACCCCATGTTGGATGTTGCGCAATTTGTTTGGGATATTGATTGTGCAAAAAAATTGGAGTACAGCCTTCAGCATTTCAACACAGACTCAGCGAAAGCTCTGTGACAGAAGTCCAAATCGCTGTAGAGAGCCTAGGTTAATTCCTAGGGTGAATTGAGTTGATACTCAGTTTAATATCCCTCCAAATATTGCTATTATCTAGTTCTATCACAGTCGTATCCCAGTTATACAACCATTTATCGATCATTATGATGGATTCATAAATATATCCACCGTATTTTCCTATTGTGGTTATGTCCCTCATGTTTTTCCAAGATGTCCCAGTCAAAAACCGCAGGTTTCATCGAATTGTCCCAGTTGTATGTCGACAAATGGCTATAAAAATCCCTACAAGGTGGTGCCCCATAGATAGCTAAGTTGTTTTTTAACTCCACTACCAACTTCTGACCCCGGGGGGCACCACCTGGTATAAATCCCTCTTGTTGCTGGCTAAACCTCCATTTAATCTGATTAAAAAATCATTAGATCCCATTAAAGCAGGGACCCATTCTGATTTATTCCGTTATATTCCACTTATTTCCCTAGTAAATCCCTATTGTTTCTGGTTAAACCTCCATTAAACCCACCTCCAACCCTGGAACGCTGCAGTTTTAGGACCATGAAGAGCGGTGTCGCCTTGGACATCAGCGAGGCAGAGCAGAGCAGGGTGAAAGCCTTGCACCCGGAGGATTGGTTTCTTGGAGCTTAGATGACCATTAATAGCCTAATAGTGATGGTTAATGAAGTGAATGGTTAATGGTTTCTAGGCTGTAATAGTGATGGTTAATGGTTAACCATTATTGACCATTAATAGTGATGGTTAATGGTTAATAGTGATGGTTAATAGTGGTTTTCATAGGCTATAAACCAACAACAATGGGAATATGATGAATCATAACTGGTTGGTGGTGTGGAACCATGGAATTTTATGACTTTCCATGTGTTGGGAATAATAGTCCCAACTGACGAACTCATATTTTTCAGAGGGGTTGAAACCACCAACCAGTTTAATCATGACATATGGATATGTAATATTGACCATTAAGAACTATTAATAACCATGATTAAACCATTCATTTATATAACATTACCATTGGATGAATCCCACATATATATATATTATATAATTATATACAGTATCACGGATATGTGCTGCTGTCAGCTTGCGGCGGCTGTAGCACACTTGCTGCCCGTATTGAATAGCGCCTGTTTGTGTTTTGTGACCCCAAAACAAGGGCCAGATTCTTGACCCAAAAATGGGGCCACAATACTAAAATGAATAGCCCAGCTTCCAAATTTGTGATCCAATTTTGGGCCCATGGTATATGCGTTTTGCCTTCTGCAAAGAGCGCGTTGAGCTGCGACAGGTTGCATCTTTCATTCATGTTTTCTTGCGCTTGGTGCCAGGATGCTGGTTTCACATGCAGAGTACAGAGTGAAGGAAGGCAAAAAGCATGCAGGCCCACAGCCCCAAAAATGGGCCCGTGTCGCAGCGCAAGCCAAAGGAACGTTTCAAAAGGTGCAGGGGTGCAAGTGCTGTTATGCAGCAAGCATGCGAGGTTGACTGCCACAAGCAATGCAAAGACATGTGTACAGCCAGCGGCAGTGTACAGGACCCTATGGGCGCAACCCCCGGCACCCCCAGACATCAAAGCTGGCTGGCTTCGGCACTCTGCAAAGCAGCTACACCAGGAAAGGCAGCAAGACTGGCTTTTGTGAGCGGCAACGTTGATTCCTGGGGAGCAGGGCCATGTTTGCGTGCGCATATCCACATACATCTCGCGGAAGCAGCGTTAAATTAGAGATTCGTATTGGCTCGGCCGAAAAACTACTAAGAAAATGTTCCATAGAAAAAAAACATTAGAATTTCTTCTTTTCTTCAATTTTGAAGGACGTTCTTAGTAGTTTTGCTTCCGAGCCATTGTGATTTGCAACTCACGCCTTAGTAGTTTTTCATGAACTCCTTAGTAGTCTTGCGTCCAAGCCATTGTGATTCGCCACTCGTGCTTTAGTAGTTTTTCGCGATATGCTTGGTAGTTTCACGTCCAAGCCATTGCGATTCGTACCTCATGTCTTGGTGGGTTTTTATTAAGGCATTGGGTTTTTTTTCTCAAAGCCTAGGTGGGCCAAAGGCCCCAAAACCAGAGCCTCAAATAAGTGGTAAAGCAAGCTTCTCGGGAATGCACCCTCGGAGTATATACTTGGTGCTTCATCCAACGAATCCGAAGTAGGTTACTTCACCCTGGTTTTGTTAGTGGAGGATAGTGGAGGAAGCCTACTTCTCCCACTTGCAGCTGCAGCCAGGGATAAGTTGGATGAACCACCAAGTAAGTGAGCAGTCTTTGAAAGTCCGCGGTATATTCACAGTTTATCATATGGGGTTTAATGGTGAATGAATGGGACTTGATGGGATCTCATTTCGGGGGGACGTGACGTAAACGCATCAGTCGTTTTTGGTGCTTTCAATATCGCCATTCCCCATTTTAATGTGGATTTTAACTGGTCAATAATGGGATAATAATGGGGATATCGTAAATACCGGTCAGGCAACCGTGCTCATAAAAACACGTTTTTGTTTTTGAATACGCCATTTGTTCTTAATACAATTTATGATGTGATTTGACAGGTGTGTCTACAAGAACGCAGTGGCGCCAGACATGCCAGTGACATTGTTTGGACTGAGCAGTTCTAGCGCTCAACATCCCAGTATATTGCCGCGTGGTTTTGTTTGCAGATGAATTTCATATCGGTGGTGATGAACTGTTTCTGATCAGAAGTCAGACCATGAGCCGCGGTGATGAACCAATTGCCAATCGAGATCTTGAAATGGCTGCTGTGGAGACCTCACTCATATACATATGCATATACATATAGATATATATATATATAGTTTTAGATTTGGATATAACTGATATAACTGTGCATAATAGAGGAGATCTGTGACATATTCTAACCACCACATGCAGCACTGCCCAAGGCTCACATCTGGCACCTATGGACAAGTTCTCGCCTTCAAGCGCTGAAGCGAACTTCAGAATGCCAGTATGGGCAGCGAACGTAGAACCAGCGTTGAAACGTTTTCACCAGGGGGGTTAGCCCTAAAATGGGGATATATACCACTATGTATATTGATCGATGCACATATCTATGCACATACACATACACGTGTATAATATATATATAACACCGACAATATGATCCGATATGATCTTGGGGTTGCAAGGCGCAAGACAGATGTGCCTTCTTCGATGGTGGATAGATGATATATCACCAAGAAAATATGAGGATAAATTTCAGATGTTTAATCACGGTCATTATGATTTTGGATGTGTGCAAAAATTTGGTGTTTACCACCGATTTATGTGATGTAATGGGATACACTGGGTGAGTGATGGGGATACAAAATGATGTAATGGGATATAAAACAAACAAGATAGTTGGTTTGTCTGAAAATGAGCACATGATTCAAATACGTGCTTGGAAAAACGATTAAAAACTACTGGTTTATTTCACCTCCCACCATTTTCAATCAAATTGTTGTGTGGCTAAGATGCTGAATGAAGCGGAGCACGATGATCTTTCACTGTTGTTTTTATCGGGATGAGATTAAATATGGATCACTCAGCAAGTCAGACTTGTGTGAAAATTGAAGGTCAGCACATGGATCAATGGATTCCTGGTTGGTGGTTTGGAACATGATTTTTTGACTTTCCATTCAGTTGGGAATTTCCATCCACCCCAACTGACTTTCACTCCATCATTTTTCAGTGGGGTGGCTCAACCACCAACCAGATAGGGATATATCATCAAATATGTAGGGATTTATAGGGATATATCGGGATATAAGTGGGTATAACTGATAAATGATGGGTCGAGATTCCAATATATAGTCCCATCCTGAAGATTGGTCGAGGTCAACCTTCAGGTGTTTTTCTCAGTCCCAACTGGTGAAGATCGATGAAATTTTCCATGCGTCGGCGCTTAACCAAAAGATGGTGCTTGAAATTTGTGGAGTGTTTGTTGGTGTTGGGTTGGTGATCTCATGTTGTGTTTTCTATGTGGGGATGGATCGAAACCTATGAAATACCCTCTGGTAATTTGTTACAGTTAGCTATGGAAAATGGCCCATTTATAGTTGGTTTATCTATTAAAGATGGTGATTTTCCATAGCTATGTTAAATTACCAGAGGGTACTATATTTCGGGGGATAACATCCATAAAATCTCACTTAAATTCGTGTGAACAGAAGGGTGCCATGTTTTTTTTTCGCATACCCATATCTTTGATTACAACAGATGATGATCCGAACCGCATTGGATTTTTGAAGGGATGCCTTGAAACCATCCACCTGTCATGATTCGTAATGGTCGATATAGGAATGGTACGCCTCAAATTTAAGGGAGTGAAGGTACACCCCACCAATGTCAACAATTCTTGGGACATGCTGGCCTAATCAATGTCATACTGTTTTGCGTTGCACGAAGCTGTTGGTCATGTTCCATTCTACGGAATACTTCTCGATGGAGTGCCATGTGTATTGGCGTCTCTACTGGCCTGCATGTGTTCACGGTGGAGTGATCAACCCGTTACAGTACGTGAATGCGGTTTTCCCTCTTTGTGTTGATCGTTACAATCATAGTTGCATAAATCCCCATGATAATTCATAATACATATTTCCATCAGTGGTTGGAGGTTGGCTATGCCTGATGAAGCAACTTAACTACCATAGTGCTGGGTATACTACGGGCAAAATGGCCCCATGTCAGGTGGTTTCAACGACAATAAGAGTGCTATGGGGATGGATTAAAACCGACAAAATACCGTACTTCGGGGGGGATGAACATACACTATACACAAATCCCAGTTATGTTGGGGTGTTCACCAGGGTATCAGGGTTTTGATTCATAGCCTAGACACGCAAAAATCCTGGGGGTGGATGGTTTCATCCATCAACCAGAACCACTTTATGATTTGTCAATCAATTATATAAATCTATATATTTGATATGGGTATATATATATACATATACATTTACATATGATATAAATAAATATATATATACATATATATATATATATACACACACATATATATATATATACATACATATTATCTATTTACATACATACATACATACATACATACATATATATATATATGACATACATTTGTATTTTTATATCTATATATACACATATGTGTGTCAATATCAACCGTTTGTTGGTTCAAATCCCCTTTTATATCCCATACACCCAATGCATGGGCGGTTCAACCAGCAACCTCTCGCAGCTTTGGCTCCCGGGGGAAACGAGTCGCCATTGACGTCGCACGTTTGCGCGGCAGACTCAAAGGATCTGTTTGGGCAATGAAAACGACACAGGGGAGATGGAAAGAAGCCTTTGAGCCATCAAAAATACCCCGAGCTATGGGGATTTAACCATCATTTATAGGAAGTATGTGGAATTATGAACATCAAACATATGGGGACACAGTTGATAACTGATGGTTGATTGGTTAATCTAAGGGGTTCCTAACCTACCTGGCTTGTTAGGGACTATTAAGCCATTTCATGTGGATGGGATAGGGGTAGTTTCTTGGCTTCCCACGAGGATCCCCCACTTGTGAACATATGGGGGGTTCCTGACATGGTGGTACCAAATCATCCATTTTAGATGGGGATGTTCCACGAAATAAACCATCCAGCGGTATGTACCTCCAAGACTCTCAGGAAACCTCGATATCTCCAAAAAGCGATGATTTGCTTTTGAAAATGCAAAAAGGGGCTCGTAGACAACCACAAGGGTTTTTCCATTCCGGGTTGACATTGCGAAAGTTGAAATGATATACATATATGTCAAAAAAATGGAAAGTTTCTGGGCCCAATCCAGCTATAATATGTTCTAATGGTATAGTCCTTCTAAAACAAACCATTTATATTTGGGAGGCAGATGGTCACCACTGTGGATGGAGCGACCACTAGGGGACCCACCTTTAAACCCTTGAACTGATCCATCGATAAAAGGAGGTGGCCTATTTAGCATTGAAATTAGACGCTTTTCTAGGGCATTACAATAGTCAGAAGGATTTCTCCAACCAAGCTCGTCATTGTTTCGTATTTTTGGTCGAATGTGTTATTTTTGAGGGGGGTGGTTTGGCGGATTTAAAATCCAGTTGGAAGCAGGTTTGACCTTTGACCCACTTGTAATAAGAACACCGCTTTGCTCCGTGTTGAAGCATTTTTCCATGAGATTTCGTGAAGTTGGGCGTTTCAGACAATTTCGAGGTTTCAGCAAAATATCAGCAAACACCGAAGCGCGCCGATATTTTTTGGGTATTGGGGGGTTAAGGACGTACAAAAGGATCCCATAGCTGAAAGCATCAAGCCACACATCCCTTGTGGCGGCGACAGTTCAAAATTCGAACGTCCAACAATCACACTTTTCTGCAGTGAATTTTGAGTTTTCGTTGTTTTTGCAATGGAATTCAAGGCACATCCAGTGTTAGTAAACCTCGGTTGCGTAGGTGAATTGACCTTGCCATTAATCTTCATACCCTGCCCAAAGACAAAATCTCATTCGTTGCCGCCTATCCAAGCTTGGTGATCAAATCCCAACCATTCACGGATTGTCCCAGAGTTTTCCAGGGTGAACCTGAAAAAAACATGTTTTCTGATTGAATTCCAAGTATCCTTTTTTTTGTGGTGAAATAGCCATCTATCCTCTTTCTTCTTGTGTACATCCTCTTATCTATTTTTGTTGATGAAAACCCCATTTCTGTTGAATCATATTGAATCCACATGGCGAAATCCCCATTCCCGGAATTTCACTCCGTGTTTCTGGGAGAGTCTTTCCCTGCCGTTGACCCATCCGTCTGCAGGATCCAATGCGCGTGCAGTTCTTCCTCTCGCTGCTCGCGGTTTTCCTGGCCTGGATGCTAGATCTGAGAAAGTCGGAAATCATGGATGTTTATTACTCGGATCACTTGGCATCTCCAGGGGCAAAACATGGGGGTTAATCATGAAAAATGGTGATTCAGCCAATAGAAATGGTGAGTTCGTGGGATTTAAACCATAGAAAATTGTATACTTTTTCAAGGGATAACAGGAATTAGTGGCATATCTTTGACGAACTATTGGATGGAAATGGATTCGATTGACCCACATTGGGTTTTACCATTAGCAAAACATAGCGATTTAACCATAAATGTTGTCTTTTATAGGAGAAAACATATATATAAATGGGTTAGTGTGTTATTCATCATTAAATAACGAATTGACGATCGCACGAATTAACATATAGTGATAAACAAGTTATTAATGATAAATTCAAATATCCAACTGATTGATCATGATAGCTGTTAGTGATATGTTTACAATTACAACAATCAATTCAATGCTGACTATAAATCCCCATGAATTCTGACACTGGGAAAGTTAATTCCCACTGATCAATAGCAAAGCTAGAATTATCAGTTTTGGAAGTATATGGATATGTGTATATGGCAATGGTGGCGAACAATTGGGAAGTTATTTCGGGGGCTCTTTCAGGAACTCACCAAAAAATTGGAGGTATCGGGGTAGACCTTGAGTTGGATAGTTCAATAACTCGCGTTATATGTGTGTCTACCCTCTGGTCAGGAAACATAGCTAGCTGGGAAATCCCCTATAGATAGGGGATCTTTAGCTGGGAAAATCATCTATAACTGGGGAACTTCCCATTGCCATGTTTGATAACCGGTGGGTATCCAACAAATGGGTCAACAAACTGGTTAAGAGCACCCCTCAACTGCTCCAAAAATGGAGGTAGCCATGAAAATCTGGATGAACCGACGCGTAGGGCATGCCAGGTGGCAGCTGCTCAGAGTGAAGTGGAGGTCCTGCTACCCTCCGGTGTCAACATGGCGAGATCTCCGAACTCAATAGGGGTTTTTAAGGGTTCAAAATCCTCTAAATGTTGTTTTTTAATGGATGTTCCGCTGTAATGTTTGATTACTAGAGGGTACATGAAATGCTTGTTGGCTTAACCAAGAACTATAGTTATAGTGACAATAAAGCCAACAGTTAACCTACTTATTTACACAAACTCTTAGCTAACGAATTATGGAGCACACAATCTGCGGTGTTGCGGAGAAGTCTGCCAATGACGCTGAAAATGGAGATGTTGCTGGCCGACATCATGACGAAAATTATGATTGGTATTGATGGGGAATCAGCCCTAAATGATCCAAAAATGGACGAAATGTTCAGATTTGTTTACGCTCCGGTACCCAAACATGGTTAGCTGGGAAATCCCCGAACTAAATGGAGGTTCAAATAGAAAGATCATGCATAAATGGGGGATGTCCCATGTTTGATCAACAGAGGGCAGAAAGATTTAATCCAAAGCCCTGCATCCTTTTGATAGAAATCATGTTATATTGTGTTTGTTCTAAACAACCCATTTTTCCCCAAATCTCATGACTAATCATTCTAGGTTGTATGGTATGTATCATTTTGCTTGGATGCTCGAATTCTTCATGTTTCTCGGCCTCACAACCGAATCATATAACTCTTGGTGACCCTTGAGCAACGACCGTCAAGTCGGCAGCGTTCATCCTCCAATTTTCTCTTGTAAACCTATGTTGCTCACTAGCGAGGAGGGCCAACACTTTCAGTCATGAAGTGGTTTCTCAACCCATCCAACTGTTAGATATAGGTTTTGTCATGGTTTGTCTGAAAATAAGGCTCCCCCAATTCCAATGGGATTCTCATAACTGTCCCCAATAAAATGGCATATCCACCATAGATCCCAGTCAACATCGTCACCAAATGTCCATGTCTCCGGGACAGCGGCAGGAAACACCAAGTGCACCGGCCCCCAAAGCACAGGTGCCGAAGAAAAAACAGAGATCTACCACGAATTCTGGCGGGTTTTTATGGCTCATCCCAGTTAGTAAGTGGATTATAACCCAAAAACAAGTGAGATAAGTAGGGTGAATCCACTATAACTAGGGTGAACTAACCCACTTATTAAGTGGGATAAACCACCAAGTGGTTTTTTTTGATGTGGGAAAATGATGATCAATCATCAAATTGTTGGGATGCCCCATGTTCACACAAACCTCTACGGGATTGCAATCAGACTGGGTGATGTTAGTCAGAAACCGACCTGACAAGTGGAGATGCTTTTGTTTGTGTCAAACCTGGGTGCCCAGCAAGGAATTCATCTTGTTTAAAGCGTATCTAAGATAAGCCATGCAAACGGCGAAGATGGGGGATTCAAGTGTGAAACTAGGAATGTTCTGTTGTTTCTTATTTACCACTGGGGACAACCGTACTGGATGCAATTCTGCTGTTGCAACCCCTAAAATGTTTAGCATGCTATCACAAGCCTCTTCTCCATCTCTTGAAATGGGTTTGTCCAAAAACATACCCCCTTTCCATCCACTCCTTGCAATATTCTTTCTTACCAAAGTCTATGAAAGTTGCCAATGCCCCATGTTGTCCATCAAAATTTAGCCATAAAGGCGACGGGTAAAATCCTTGAAAAAAGAAAACACAGTCAGATCCGCGTCCTCGAAATCCTCGAAGTTCGGCAGGAAGGGAAGCCCATTTTGACGACTGATCTTTTCCACAGAACTGCAGAGCTCTTCTACGATGTCTACGCCTGGCAGCCTGGGAAAATCGAAGCTGTGGAAGATTCGTGTCCCATACATATATAATTATATATATACATATATGATTATATATATCTATAGACTATAGATGGTTTTCCAAACAATGTTTGAGTACTGGAGGGCAGTGTTGTCTGAATTTGGAAGACTTACATGATTTCGAGAAATTGGTGTTCTTTTGCAATTTGATCATGCATGATATGATATGATATGGCTAGCAATCTGATCACATTGTCGTCAATGAATGATTCTCACTTTTTAACTGTGCGATTAGATCAAAATCATTGATCCAAAATCTTAGATGTTCTCGCATAAGAGGCATCCAGATTGTCCAGATTTGCAGCTTGAGTAGAAGCCCTTTTTGGATCCATAGCCAGCAGCTAACATCCTGTCAGCTTTCGAGGATTCGGTACATGGGAAGTTCGTGAAGCCACACATCGACAAGCGGGGGCTGCCAGATGGTGGTATCATTTATGGAGAATGCCTGCCTGGGCATAGCAACTGGTGGTGGGCACTTTTTGTACAGAATGTGTTTGCCATGGTGATGGGAATGTAAATGTGTGTGTGTGTCTGTGAATGTGTATGTGTTTGCCACTTGAGAAGCGGGTCCGTAGTTGATTGGTCCGCGTTTTCATTTGTGTGAGTAGGAAGTCCAGGATGGGTTAGGTTGGACCTGCACTGCAGGTGAGCAATAGTCATCAATTTTCCATTAATGGTGAAATCGCCAAAATTCATCAAAATTCACTAACTATCTATTAGGTTGACTATGTACAGTATTAACCAGATTGGCTAATAAACAACCAATAGATTGGTTATGGTTAATTATCTAGCCAGATTTCGCCATGCAAATCACCAGAGTTTTCGTGTCTCAACGATGTCAGTCTGACAGCCTCTCTCGAGCCAGGCATGCAGACACAGTCACCAAGAGCGTCGCTTCCTTGGCAGAGGTAGATGTGGTGGGCGCCCGAAGCCTCAGATGCACCTGTCCATCCTCACTTTTGTGGGAGGTTTTACCATATAAAGGTTGATAAGCAATGGCAATAAACCATTAAAAAAGATAGGGAGTTTTTAGCACCAAAAATTGGAGATGATATTGGGTATACATGGCTGATGGTTTCATCAATGGTCAAGCCTTCTTAGGGACGATGAATCATAAAACGGCGATTTGGGGATGAGTTGAAACCACCAGAAAAAGAAGGGTGTATTTCAGCACTAAAAGTAGGGGAGATCAGGCAAGAAGTTGTCGATTACATCGCTTTATGATGTTTGGTTGATGGTGAAAATATGCTGAAAAAGAGGCGAGGAAGAGAAATGCAAGCACCAAAAACCGGGAAAATTCACCAAGAAAAATGGGACAGAGGTTAAACTGTAGATGCGAGAGTTAGAAAGACTTGCAAGTTGGACCATTCACCACCACAATTGGACACATTCCAGATCAGCCAAGGAATGTCAAATAATGCAAATTATTGGGTGGTTCTTCATGTTTTTTGTTGCCCCCAAACCATGAATTTCCCCATTGAAAATGAGCATTAAATTGGAGGATGTTTGGTGTTCCCAGCCAGTGGTGCGACTGTAGAGACCCTGGCTCCCGGGACTCAGGAAGCGTGCAAAGTTCTGACTTGCGACGCAAAAGAGGTGAACGAACAAGCACTTACCTCAAGGAGTTTGCAAGCGAAGCAGCTTGAGGGGTGATGATTTGACGATAGCAAACATGGTGATTTAGAATATTGTGTCAGCTGAGATTCGTTGGAACTCTCGATTTGTGTCTGAAGTCGTATGTCTATAACGTCAATGCTCCCTGAGCATCGGCTATTGATCCTGATCAATAAAAAACATACATTTCTTATTGATATTGAGTTTTATTGTTTTTATTGAAAAAACAATATTTTTGAGAGTCATGTTTTTTTTGCAACATTTTTTGGTAGCAAAAGTGGTCTGATCCTATTGATTTTCCAATTGTTTTTTTATTGATTTTTGTGGTGTACAAGATTTGATCAAATTTGATCATTTTTTTTTGGAATACATAGTTTTCCCGATTGATTTTTCTAGTCAGAAACATTGTTTTTCCTATTGATTTTTGGGTGAGTTTTTGCTATTGAAAACAGGCTTTCAAAATCAATTGTAGAAATATGATTTTGATAGAGAATCAATAGCTTTAAAAACTTATTGACTTATTGACCAGGATCAATAGCCGATGCTCAGGGCTGGTTGATTTTAAGTAGGGGGGCATCCCAAAAATTTTAAAAGTGATCTTCATGGCTCTTAAGATGCGAGCCACCTGCATAGTGAAGCGAGGTCTTGAACTGTAGAGATGGAGGCATTTGGTGTTCCCATGTGTGGGGGCTCCTACCCCAAAGTCATCCAATTCAGTGGTCGTTTTTGATAGAGAAACCATTGGCTTTGGGCTACCCAATTTTGAGAAACACCCAATGCGGTACTTAGATACTTGGCTCAACCTGGTTCAATTCCTTTTCGCCTGATGTTTTTGGCATTTCATGATATTTGATGCCTCCATCTCTCCCCTATAGAAAAGCGCTGAAATTGCACTGAGGTACGAACACTCTCCAGCACCGCTCAGGCGATGGGGCTGAAATCTCTGTGATTCACCATGTTTTCGGATGTTTCATGGTGTTTTCATGACGCTTCATCAATGGTTCATCAACGTCTCATGGCCACACCCCGATGTTACAGTAAGGGCTCATAATATGGAAGAAGTGGGAATGAGCTTCAGAAGGCCTTCAACAAATCCAGCACTAAGGGTCTTTGGGAGAGCGGAAAAAACTTTCAGATCCCCGAAAATCGACCGGATTGCTGTAGGCACTTCAAACAGGACCAATCCCATCCCCCTAATAAACACCTCCATTCCATGGTCCCAAATATGTGTGTAGATCCCTTACGTCCACCATGGTTTCTGGGGGTCTTTATAAATTATCGGGGGATCGGATTGTTTATCCATCATCCTATATTGTCGCATCATTCTATAATCCCATTATATCAACATTCTCCCACTATTCATAGATTGATATAAACCTTGAGATAATGTTGATATAATGGAATTAATGGGATACTGGGATTATATCAACATTATCCCACAAATGATATCATTCGAAGAATTCCACAAAGATCCACTGCCCAATCCCATCCCGTGCCGTTGATCCGTTGATCGCTCGCAGGGGCACGCGCAAACGGCCTTCGGGGCTGTGTCGGCGCAGGCTTTGGCGATCTTGGCGCAAGTGGAAGAGTTGGGGAACACAGCCTGAGCCGTGGAAAGATCGGAGTTGACCCATCCAAAAATGGTGGTTTGACCAAGAAATATAGGGGATTTATCCAAGAATAATGTTGTGACTTAACAAGTGAAAACGTTGATTGAACCATGATAAGTTGGATTTAACCATCAAAAAAGGTAAACGGGTGATTCAATCGTCCAAATGGTGATATAAGCATGCAAAATATTGATTTAGGCTTTCGAAAATAGCGAATATGGTGATGCAACTGATATAACTAGCAAAGTCAACTCCGTTCATGTTAGGCGGCTCAGAAGGGTACCAAGTCCCAAGATTTTTATACATACTGGTTGGTGGTTTGGAACATTTTTTTTGTTTTTCCATATATTGGGAATCATCATCCCAATTGACTAATATTTTTCAGAGGGATTGAAACCACCAAGCAGTATACCGTTTTGGATCCATGTAACCTTGGCATGAGGCTCAACAATGCCCGTGAATTGGGATCCATACCTCCAGCTTAGACCCTAGTTGGCTGGTATCTACCCTATGGTAATCTAAGCTGGAAATGGAATATGTCCCACTTATTGATGATGTGTTTAGTAAATTCATGGGATATTCCATTGTCAGATTTGATTATACTTCGATTACCATAGAGAAAGTATGCTTTATCCAACTCCATTCACAGCCTAAGCCCACGGTGTGATGCACACCTCCCCCACCTTGAAGCCGGTGCCGCCGCCGTCGACGTTTCCCCAGCTTAGTTGAGCCCGCCACCGTCCGACACGGCGCCACCATGGTGATCGTCCGAAGACCGGGGATCGTGCTGTGGGCCCTGCTGGGGCTGCTGGCACTGCTCAGGTGGGGTTGGTTACTGGTTGGTGGTTTGGAACCATGGAATTTTATGATTTTCCATTCAGTTGGGAATTTCATCATCCCAACTGACGAACTCAGATTTCTCAGAGGGGTTGAAACCACCAACCAGGTTGGTATGAGGTCCAACCAGTGTGGGAAAGACAAACTCCATCTTCTTCGACACCTCAAAATCTTGAAGCCATTGCTCAAAGTCAGAGATCCAGATATTGGCGATATCTTCCACCGTGGATTCTTTTTTGAGAAATCTGCAGCTGCATAAAATCTCAATGTTTTGGGGTTGGAGCCACCCCTTTTTTTGGTTCAAAATACCATGATTATTCTCGATACATTTGTATGATATTCCCAACCGATAGTAATTTCTTCCACCACTAAAAAGTTCAGCTCATCCCATGTTTAACAGACAAAACCCATTTTTGGGGGCAGAACACATAATCTTCATTTAATGACTGAAGTTATAATTGAAATCCTCATGTTTACTACATAGAATCTCTCCATATAACTATACATAATTATATCTAACTTGTTCAAACTATTTCAGATACTCATGATATACGTATAGATATCTGTTGTAAATTCCCTATCTTTCCTTAGTCTCACCCAGCATTTCACTGGCACCGCCAGGCCCAGCCTGTCGTTCCTGACCCCGCTGGGGCGCCGCGCCGCGCTGAGCGCGGCCCTGGCGCCGCTGGCGATGAGCAGCGCGGCCATGGCGGAGGAGGAAGCGCCCAAGAAGAAGAAGGAACGACCGCAGGGAACCCAGGGACGTAGAAGGGCTAAGGGGAATATAGATATAGATGATTATAGTATGTCTATTAGTAATGATGATTCTTATAACAATATATCCCTGTATCCCTACCCATTGGGGATTGCTGGGGATCGAAAGGGGATTTGAATGGAAATCTATTGGGGATAGAATGGTGACTGACTCAAGATGGATATGTGGAGATTGATTTGGAACATATAGAGGTTATCCATTATGAAATCTATATCCATAGGAATCATCAAGTGGGCAGATGTTGGGACTATGGGGGATCATTTGAAACTAAACAGAGTGGGGATATAGGGATGTAGTAGAAGAAATACACATTCCATACCCACATTTGCTAGTTGCATCCCCATGTTCCTACTTGGACAGCTGCTGTAGCTCCATGTTTGTGGCTGGTAAAGTCGAGAAGCCATGTGTCGGGTTCATCCCAACACGCTGATCATTCATCGCCCTTCAAAATCTAGCGGTCCTCGATTTTTAGGACCACGTGATTACCAGCGGTTAACATATATATATATATTATGACAAATATATAACTATTTCAACTATATCATATGACATATATTAACACATATGAACACACTTAACCACATCTATTCACCAGCTGGGGGACTTCAACATCCCCGGGGTGCACAACGGCGGATCTAAGGCCCGAGGCCCTGATGGCGGAAGGCTATCCCTCCAAGGCCGTGCCCTTGAACGGTACGGGTCCCCAGCTGGTGGTGGGATGGGATGATGTGGGTGAAAATCTATGGTTGGTGGTTGATGTTGATGTTGGCCATGTTGTCAACGGTTGATGATGTTGGATGATGTGAACGTTGATTTGAAGAACGACCGGAGGGCTGGAATGATGAAATTTCTAATATGGTTACGAATTGCCAGGTGAAATTCCACCGCCATGTCCGAGAAAAGATCATGTTGTGCTCTTCCTATTTGAGACATGACATGTCAACCCTTCTGACGTATGTTGGCTACTCGTTCAGGGATCGGTTGATCCACCGACCCACTCCGACTCCTTTGACATGGCCAGCCATGGCGAGCTCTCAGGTCGATGGTCGATTGTCTTCGGAAAGAAGCTGAACGGCAAGTGGCAACCTGAGAGCTAAGCATCGCAGTCAAGGTATCCTCTGCCTGGGAGTGAACTGGGGACAACTAACCAAGCATGGTAAACTGGGGACAAAGGATCGTGAACTGGGGACAATGGGACCCCCACAAACCACCAAGATGGATAGAATTGTGGGGGTTCTGATGGATTCTGGATTTTTTAAGTGTGTCATCTGCAAATTGAAGACTGGAATTACAATGACTCATGAACAATGATAATTATTGTATCAGCTGGTTGATCAAGGTCCTTTCCCACAATTCACCAGATGACAAGATGGACTTGGATGTTTGTCTCATTAGCGGGGTGTCTGTATTCGACGTGAGATCTCCGCTTGTGGTTCATTCTGGCCAGCATGTTTTGGTAGATATCCCTGGAGATCTGGCGGCACCCGAGGCCAGTGTATAAGAAGGACGGAGAAAAGTTGGGTGGCTCAGTGGGTACCAGATGACCCATGGGGTGACCCACCCGGTGCTGCAATTGTAATCAGCTTGGGAGGGAACGTGATTGCGATTTGGGAGGATCTTGAAAGTAACTGTCATGACTAGGTGAATCGTAGGCTGTCAACGTCTTCTGTTTTTTTCTCATTGTTTAGAAAGTAGAAGTAAGTTGATTGTAGTCAATAGTTAATGATATTTCGATGGAACCAACATCAGATGGTGAAGTTCAAGCAGATGAAATTCTCTACCTATCCGTGAGCCGATGCCTGGGCCCGATGCCTGGGCGCCGTGCCCCTCAGGATGTTTCTCATGAGCAACGAGTGCGGCCAGTTCCAGATTGACTCCGTGGCCAAGGTGGGCTCCGGTGGACCAAATCATTAAACACTTGCGACTAATGCGGTAAACCCAACAATACATCCCCAAAAACACATAAAACCACCAGAACTGGTTGGTGGTTTGGAACATGGCTTTTATTTTCCCTAATATATGGAATAATCCTTCCCATTGACTAATATTTTTTCTGAGGGGTTGAAACCACCAACCAGATAAATGATGTATGAACCATCCCCAAATGGTAGGTTACTATTGGGTTGCCAACATTAGCACATATTCTACAAATCGGAGGCTGTTTCACTGTTTTCAAGTTGTCCTTGTGATGATGTCTGTTAAATCTATCTTGAAATGACGGCTAAACACTTCCCACTTAGTAGCTTTGATATGCTTTGATGACGAATACCAATCTATTAAACCTTTCAGGAAGGGAAGCCTTCCCTGCTGCAGGCTTCTTGCGATGGCTTTGGCGTGAAGAAGGACTTGGGCCAATGGGAGCAGTGTCCAGCTTGAGAAGTCTAAGTCAAATTGTCATGGTGATATCTGAATTCTGAGACCTTGTTGACAATCCAAAGATTATGAGAAAGGGTTTCAGTAGATGAATAGAGGCCTCCTTTTGAATCATGGTTGAAGCAATTGGATATGTGGCTGCACTGTGCAGCACTGGGACCATCCCCCCTGTGGCAGATTGAATTCACGGCCGCTCCTTGTGGAACTGTTTGGGGTCAAGATCGCATAGCCATCGGTGCCACTGTCTGATCATGGAGGGCTCAGGCACCATGGAGGTGGAGAGCTTCGACATCCAGAAGTTGGTGATATACCGACCGGAGGTGGAGAAGGATGCAGCAATGGCAGGATGTACCATTCAGAACAACTTGTATGGACTGCAGAGTGATGATGCTATAAAAGATCCGCAGATTGTTGGCATCCGGGAATTTGAGGTGGCTAAAGCTTTGTTGCAGGGTCACAAGGAGAAACTAAGTCAGAAGATCCCATCTGAGTCAGGAGGGGTGCATTTGTTTGACCTTTGCCTCACCTTTGGCATGGACAACACAGCTTTTGCACTGGCCGAAGCTGGCATTCCGGGTTGCGTGTTGGAGGCTCATCACTTCGACTTGGGCTCATACCTTCCCAAGGATCTCACCCCTCGGCCTGGTCCGCCCCCGCGTTTTAAGAGTTCGCCCCTCTTTTTCACCCCATCTTATCCAGGATGCAAGTGTTGGAAGGAGAAGGCCACATGCCAATATTGCACATGGGGCTTTCCAGTTGACCAAGGAATATGGATGGAGGATTTCTATCTCGGCTTTCCTGATGCTCGCAATGCAGCAATGAAGGTAATGAGAAAGCCGTTGGTCCTGAAGGTTTTGGCAATGATCCTGTCCGACATCGACTTGCCCTTTCAGGTGTCGCAGAAGACTGCAGCTCGACTTTTGGACATTGTCATCCTGAGCGGAAACAAAGAGGCAGCTGCGGCGTTGGCGAGGAAGAACCCTGTTCGGCCCTTGCGCCGGTGGAACATTGGCGACACGTTTGGGAGACCTCGCCCTTCTTGGGGAGTTCAGCTGACACATTACAGCCAACAATCTCCTGTCCTTCTTGCAGCGCTTCACGCCGGTGCCGCGTTCGAGAGCATTTTCCTGCAATGGGCTGAGGTCGAAGGTAGCTGCAACAACTTGAAAGCAGCACCTCCCCTCTTGAAAGCAGCTCCTCTTCCCTTGCGGGAATCTGTGTTTGCTTTGGGGTGGCCAATCGAAGCATTTGCAGGCTTGTTGCCAAGCAGCAAGAGCCCTTGGAATCCAGGATTGTTCAATGACTTGGGCCGTTGCCTTTGCACAAGGCCTTGGGTTGTCTCTCTGGACAGGCTCCATGAGGCCACAGTGCACGGCATTGATGTGAAAGATTGGCTTATTCTGAGGTCAGGCACCAACGCTAGGGTGGGCAGCTTCCTTAGCCTTCTGGACCTGTCCATAGTAAAGGGCCTCACAGACTGTGCGGCCGCATGCGCAGGGATGGGCATGAGAGTCAGGGATGTGGAGTTGTGTCGTGAGGCTACTGTAGGAGAGGCCGAAGGCGAACGGCTTCTTGAGCTTGGACTCACAACCTGGGATGCAGATTGCTTTATAGCTACAGAGGAAAGTTGCCTTTGCGCGGCCACAGCAGCAGGAAGAGCAGCTCTGAAAGCCTCATGGAGACGTGAATCTGCCAAAGGAATTGCAATCTACCAGCTGCTGAAACTTGCGAGTGGAAGATCTACAGAGCCATTGGTCAATCAGGTCCTTCTCTTCAGCATGGAGGTGCCTGAACTCATCGACCAGCTGAGCCTGTGGGATGACGTTGCTGGCTGGCAGGATGATCTTGTCGAGCCACCATCAGCTGCAGCAGGAGCTACAGCCAGTGAGTCAAATGCTTACAGTACAGCGGCCGCTGAGCTCCCGGATATTGCAAGTGCCTTGCCTCAATTTGTGCAGCATCAACATTTGGCAACTCTCTGCAAAATAATCAAACTTGCAAACTCAAAGCTTTTATTCGGCATCCTCTTGGCAAACGGATTCGAGATACGCGCGTTGGGTTGGATTTGCACCAGGCCTAAGAACATTATTCCAGATAGTGGCAGTTTTGATTAAAGATTGCCCCAGATGCACGTGACCTTTGACAAATTCCTTTGTGCTTGTCTATTTCTTTGATTGTGACTGGACAAACCTCTTGCTGCTCTGATGTGAGGCACAACCTCTGAAGTGGCTGAGCCGGAACCTTCACCAACTGTGCCTGCTGCAGTCGATGAGGTGAAAACAGAGGAAATGGACGACTTGCTGAGGGCGGTCCAGCATAGCAAAGAGGTGGTGCCGGCATTGAACAGCCATGGAGTTTCATTGCCCCTTGGCACGTAATATTGGGTTTGACTTTCAATCCTTTGATGGTTATGTAGAATTGAATAGTCAGCATTCCACTAGATAGCAACAACGACAGAGTCCAAACCAAAGAAAGCAATAAAGCCATTGGTTTCTTGGAATAATTTGGCCAGACCTTGTTTCCACTGGAGGTTCAAATTGACTCGCATGGCAACGTCGACCTTCATGAGCAACTTGCTCTTCAATCCTGAGGGGGCCTTGAAAGCACTGCACGATCGGGTGCTTGCTGCAGGATGCCAAGTGGACCCTGCTTGGTCTCCAGTGAAAGCTTTGTTTATTCCAATGACGGAGGAGCAAATGCAAGAGCTGACGGCTTTGGCTGTGCACGGTTGCCAGTCTTGATTTGGAGAATCTGGGTGTGGCTCTGAGCTATTTATGTGGGATCGATGCAAAAGTTTTTGAGAATGATGATTACTGATAACATTGTTGTTCCACGTTGTTCCAGTCCTTCGTGTTGAATGTTGTCTTCATGTTGCACCAGGAACGTTGGTGTGCTGATGAGACAACCATGCAATATTCTAGGAGGCAATATGAGCACATATGTTGGAATCAAATTGTCGCCCCGCCCCCCGTTTTGAGCCTGAAAAAGTTGGTTGATCTCTTGAGTTCTTTCAGGTTAGTTAAACCATTTCAATTCCAGAACAAAACTTGCCTTCACCCAGGGAGCCTTGCCTGGGTTGTCCAAAGGGTTAATGTTTCGCTAGAAATGTTGTATTTTTAATACTCGGCTAAATGATGCTCAATTTACGACAGTTGAGTCCGGTTGTTCGAAATTTAAGCCCTAATTCTTTGATGGTTGAACCCCAAAACCTTGCTTAGGTACTTCACATCAGCCATGAATGTGTTTGCACAGACCCAGCCAGTCACCAGGCTACGAGCTCAGCAAGGAAGATCACATCTTGGCTTTGAAAGAGGATGAGACTCTCCTGAATGAAGCCCTGAAGAGCCACTCGGTGGATTTGTAGGCCGCAGCCTGTTTTTTGAGGTGGGATCTGAGGGTATGCGGGATGAGATGAATGACTGGCGCCCTTTGTCAGACTGCAGTTTCACGGTGCACCCTGGACATAGTTGGATGAACAAAATTGAGTTCATTGATTTGGAAACGTTCCGGTCCTAGGGTTAGCAACGACCTGATTGACGGTATGTTCATTTGCCGACCAGACACTTTCTGATTGACTGTGTCAAATACGTCTGATGTTCATTCTCTACTTGAGATGATCCCCCACAACTCAGGACTCTGTTAGTAATTAGTAGGAGGATTGGAAGCTGCCAACCATCCTTCAGTCCTTCAATGGTGGCGTGCTTTGACCACCCAGCCGAGGCTGTTCTCGTTGCAAGAACCGCCCGAAGGCCAAGCAGGTTGGGCCGCAGATCTCGCAGGCACCAAGAAGTTCCACGGATGTGCCACAGGATGGCGGCAATGACATGGATGACGATGCTTCGCCAGTGGTTTCGTATGTTGTTTTTTGTTTTAGACGTGATTCTATGTTTCGTCTGGCAGTTTCCTTTTGTTGCGGGTTGGGAAAAGCTAGGTTTGATGTGGCTCAGCCAGAGGTTCAGTTCAAAGTTAATCTAGATGAAATATGTTTGTATATGCAGGTCAAGGTGATTCGACCAGCTGAGGATGATGGTCCCATGGTCGTTTTGGAGGGAGCCATTCGGACGGATTCCAGTGTGGGCTTCCCGGCCCCGTATCCCACTTCCTCTTTGTGGCCCTAGCGATCTTTGTACAGTGAAGCGCATACAGCGTTCAGTCTCAGCCAGCAGAGGGCCCGCAGATAATAAACCGGATGTAGATGGAACATGATTAATTATTTAATAGGGGCATTACATGGCAGTACCATAACAATGATTTCAAGATAGCAGTAACAGAATCTCGAACCCATGGCACCCAGTGCTTCAAGCGGGGTCCTCTTGAGATCTTTTATCATCTGTTCCCTGGTGCATGGTGCTCTAGAGCGATCGGGTCCGTGTGCCCTGATAGCTCAAGAGTACCAAAGCAAAGGGGAAACTCGGAAGTTTTAGGCGTATGTCAGCACCTGAAATGACAATATCACCTGATGATATAATTGGAAAGGTCGATTTCTTTGATCTTGGACATCCTTGTTTGAAAAATTCATCCTGTTCACCTACTCTTCCCAAAGGATGCCAAAGGACATGGGTTCAGTATTGACTTTTTCTTGAGTGATGGCCGGGTGCTGCAAGTGCCCTGTGGTTTCCTGAAACTGACCAAGCTTCAAGATGGGAATTGACCAAGTCTGCATTCACCTTGTGGCCCCTGACTTCCAAACACCAAAAAGACATGATCACCACAGGTTTGCTGTTTCAATTAGCTGTTGTTTTCGTTCACCCCCCATACCTCACTAGCTGAACCCCATGATTTGAGTAAGCACTTGACATGGTGATATGGATTTGTCACGGGGGTTGACACCACCAACCATTGCAGCCCGACTGTCCACCATCCACTTGGGGCCGTGTGCCCTGAGATTGCGATTGGTGGCACCGCCTGGCGTCGACCATGGCACCTCTCCAGACTAAAAAGGATTCAAAGGGACGTCGTACCTTCAGCAGATGTTCCAAGATGTTCCAAGGCATCCCTTGCATTGGCAAGCGGCTCCACAAGATGTGAAGTCCGCGGGTATTTGAAGGGATGTTAAAGATTATATTACGTCCACTCTCCTGTTTTGATCCAGCTTTGCATAATATGATTTTGTTTCGAGTTGCATGATGTTGCATGACTTTTCAGCCCCACAGCGTCGGTGTCCAAATTGGCTTCCAGGACAGCGGCTGGGTCATCGATGGAAAGCCCGTGCCTGACTTCAAGGTGTGCAGCGGTGGTGTTTTCCCTGGATGTTTACCAAAAAAACATGGGGTATAGTGGGGAAACGTTTGTTTGGTGCCCTATGAAAGTGCAAGGTGCCGAAGGTCACCCATGTATGACGGGTAATACTCCACTCAAAACGTAAAACACACTGGTGATCACTGGTGTTTTAAAAAAATGGTTCCCCTCGATGGGTTGCAGCCAAGTGGTTATTTTGTGTTTGCCATGGTTCGGTGGAGTCACTCAGGCTCGACACGTTTGACCGTATGTTTTTTGTTGCTAGGGTTGCGACAGAAAGCCCAGCACAAAAAAATCCAAAGTAGATAACTAATAAAACAACGGAAGATCAAATTGGCCATACGCATTACCCTCTTGTAAACTAACATAACTATGGAAAATCAACATTTTAAATTGGTAAATCAACTATTTCAATGGCCATTTTCATTAGCTATGTTTGTTTACTAGAGGGTATTCAAATTCCCAAGCGCCATGGCTAAACCGACGATTTGCCTCATAAATTCACCAGGTGAGGCCGGCGACCAAGGAGGACATGAACGCCAACCTGGCCTACAGTGCTGTGGGGCCACCCTAACCTGGGGTTGGTTTGTTGGGTTGAGGCCGCCCACAGAAATCAAGGTTTGACTTGGATATTATATTGTGATGTGTTCGTGGGGTTTCCGGGTGGTATAAGTTTGGTGTCTTGTCTTTTCGTTTCGTAGAAGGCCGGCCTTGAAGTTCATGTTTGAAAACAGAGGTCAATCTGAAGACCATAAGCCGCACAATAAAAATGACATTTGCAATATGTTGTTTGGTGGTTTCCATGTGAAATTGTACGGAAGGTTAGGCTTTTGCGGGCAAATCTAGATTGAAGAGAGCACCCTCACTTCAGCCCTCTCAACTGCAGGATTGAATGTGACATTCCTGAGAAACTTAAACAACACCGAGTCTTGAAGATTAAAAAGTCGCACAAGCAAGCGAAATAGCTAACCAGCATCTTCCAGTACTTTACTTGTTCAGTTTCATCCCAAAAAGGTCACCAAACCTAAGCATATGTTTTTTGGAAAATGAAAATGGTCAGAGTCGGTCAGAGTTTGAAATTTCATCGGCTTCAGAATTCCTTGACCCGAGGCAAAGCTGGATGACATCGTCAACGAGGAGATGGCGAGGATGGAAAAGCAAAGCTCCGTGGAGACGTCTCTGGGCCCAATTTGGCGTAAGGCCCTAGGTACCACCATGCCACGGCAGATCTTAGTGTAGGGTGGCTTACTGAGTGTGTTTCTTACTGTTAAAGGGATGCTACCTCACAACACTTTTTGCAGGGTAAGCTCAGCCACGTCACTGGGACAAATGTTTGTAAAGTGGCATCGTGGGGAACTTTAGTCTTCTCTCCACTTCTTCAACAGTCTGATGTTTGTAGTTCCCACCATGCCGTTGAATGTCGAAATCTTGAAGAACACATTTTGATCGGCGTTTTCCAACATTTATTGTTTGTAGACGACTCTAGATAGATGTGTAACAACGGCAGGACGATCCCTCAATAGCCAACCCTTGTAGATTTACTTGCCACCATGTTTGATGATGTTAGCTGCCTGTACCATGTCCTATGTAGAGCTCTCTTACTGTAGGTTAGTTCTGCTTCAAGTTTCACGATGTTTGTTGGCGTTGTCCCCATCTGTCAGGATATCCTGCGCCACCCAGGTTCCGAGGAACCATGGATGACGACAATGAGGCGCCACCATCTTGCTGTGGAATGGTGGGATCTGACCAAAAACTGTGGGTGGTTCATCGAATCTTACCCTGCAAACATGAGAATTTCACCGGTAGTCACTTGATCTATACAGGAACTTGTAAAGAGACACGGTGTCAAAGTCCCTCCTTTCTTGGGTGACATCCCATCTTTAGCGTGGTTTTACCACAGGATATGGGTACCCCAACTGATGAAGTGAAGCCACCAATGATTTATGATGCTCTGTACTTTAAAGTTTCCCAAACAACATTGCTCATGTTTTCCTGACAGTTGTCAATCCAAACTGAGCATAAGCACTGCAGAAGAGTATTTCCCACAAACATTTAAGCCCTCCGCTGCGTTCTTGTTCTTTGGCCCCATCCTCCGGTTCCGTGTGAAGCGGCAGCAACAAGAAATAATGGAAACGGTCAGTCTTATTCATGAGCTGGTTGTGCTTAGAGATCTTTACTGGGTATGTCACACGGTAACATCAAAGAATGGTGAACGAGTGAGCAAAGAGCACACTGAGATGTAGGATTTCAATGGAATTCTTGGAACAACAGGGTCAGTACCATAGGTATTCCATTCTTTTTGAAGCAAGAGTTGCCATTGTCACAGCCACCCGCGGTTCAATTGTCATTGACGCAATGGACATCAAGGTGCCGTTCGTGGGTTGTTGGAATGGGCGCTGTCAACCCGAAACCTTCAAGTATGATGTGAGGGCTTGGGGGCTTCACCAAGCACGGGAGATAATCATCCAGCTAGGGCATGAATTTCTAGCGTAACATGAACGTGGCTGTGCTTGTACTTGAGTGTTTTGCCATTTCAGTTCAACGTAGAACTGATGTGCGAAGCACAATTTTGCAGCTGAAATCATCGATCAGGAAGTTCAACATATCTGTTTGGAAGGATTTGTTTGTTCCCAAGCAACACTTGCGGAATCAGAGCATGGAGTGGCCTAAAGTCCGATCCTATAAAGTCAAAAGTAGGCGGACATTGAAATAATAGTGTCGTTACTGCGAGGCGCTTGAAGTCCGACCTTTTCATGAGGTTGAAAATGCATGTGTCCCTCTGAATTCGTGTCTTCCTGAGCCAATATCCACCTGAAAGCTGACATACCCCATCTGGCCACTAGCCATAGTCATAAGTTCTACACTCACAAATGGCGCGTCTTCCAGATCTAGCATCGTTTGCCAGGATCAAATAATTTGGTGACGTTGATTTTCATAAGTGTTGCCAGATCTAAGATCATGTGCCAGGCTAAAAGAAATTGGTGGCGTTGATAGATCATAAGTGTTGCCAGTAGCCATCAGTAGCCATATGGTACAGATTGTCATCAAGTTTATTGATTCCGCCACCGTGTTGGTTTCACCGCCCCCTGAATATGCAAGATCTAGGTGTCTAAGACGTCCTAATCCCTGCAGGTCTTGGAAGTGGAGGACCAGCCGGTCACCCGCCAGAAGTTTTGGCCAACAAGAAGGTGATCCAAAGTTTCTCATTTTTACGTTTTTGTTCATTACCAATGATTTTGGATGGGACGAATTTTCAGACTGGGTTCAAGGGATGTCCGCCTTTCCAAATCAATCGGTACATTCTTCCAAACCTGAGGCCCCTTCAAGAGCAACATGGCTGTATGAAGTATATCTTCTTAGAAAAGAGATTGCAAGGCAGCCTTGTCCTGTTTTGTCCTGGTCTGCAAAATATGCGCTTGTTTTCCACTTAAACAATCGGACGATGCAAGTTCCACCTGAGCCGCGTTTTAAACCTCCGTGTTTATGTTTAGTATTGGGATCCTTGTAAGGGCCTGTGGCGTAAGCAAAACACTGGTGCGCGTAAGCTTGCGTAAGCATTTTTTACCAATATTGCTGGCGTAAGGATGGCGTAAGCTCATTTTCAACGGTTTTAATTTGAGGTTTTAAGTAGTGGTATGTATGATGCATCCTAACCTGACATGACCGGACGGGTTTTTGATTTTCCTGGGGCCACGGTAGCCCTCCGGTCTTTTAGTTCAACACACCTGGATGGTTTTGGTATCAATTTCAGGTTGCCTGGCGTTATAGGGTATGGATGGTTTTCCCATGTTTCCCCATTTCTATCGATATGGACCATTTATAAACTGAAAAAAATCGCTGTTCAAGGTTTGCAGGGACCCACATGTACTTAAGAATTCAGCATATCAGAAAGGGGCAGATGCAGAGAGTGACAGGCAACCTGTGCATTGGAATGCCTTTTCTTGAAGGAACATTGGTTATCTTCAGTGAGTGTTTTGCGTAGTTGTTTCCTGACATCCGCGTAAGGACCGCGTAAGCGTCGCGTAAGCTGCGCGTAAGCCAAAGGTGCTTTTGCCAGTAGTTGCCCATGCCGCCCAAAGAGAAACTCTCCAGTCATGCCCGTGCTCTCAGCAAGGGTGCTGTCAAAAAACGTCGTCAGCTTCGTGCTCGGCGAGCTTCTGCTGGTGGTACTTCTTCATCATCTTCTTCCTCTTCTTCCACGTCTTCATCGTCCACTGCTTGATTTTGCCAATCACTGCTTCGATTCTTGCATGTAAAAGTTGCTGCGCGTAAGTCGAAACTGTGGTGACGTGCTAAAAATTGTCCGCGTAAGGTCTGCGTAAGGTACTATAACGTGCGTAAGTAAAACTTGTGCGCGCGTAAGCAATGCGTAAGCAGCAGCGTAAGCTTTTCCTTGTTTGGTGCCGCCATGCAAGACATTTAAAACACAGCTCACCTAGAAAATGATGTAAGCTTGTCATCACGCATTGGTGCAGCATGGAATCAGTCTAGATAGAGGATATGTAATATATGTAGATATAGATTTGTTTATCTATGATTATCTATGTGTCATTTTGATATATTACTTTGAGTAGATGTATCTGTACTTGTCAAAAGCGCAGCGGTGCAGAACGAGGCCCATACGTTTCTCTCCATCCGCTATGGGGAGACACGAAAGCAGGCGTGGAATCATCCAAGTCGACACTTGGGACCAGACCCATATGGCAGGCGTCAAAATTTAGGGCCCAGGCGATAGAGGGACCATAAATGTTTGATATTTCAAGCTTAACCATCCAGTTGGGGTGCTTGTTTCACAACGGCATTTCTGAGTTGTTTGCAGAGTGGTCGTGACACTCTATCGATCACAGCCAGTCCATTGAATTTGCTGGGATCTTTGATTTTCAGGCACTTCACATTATCAATATTTATATATATATAT
The DNA here is from genome assembly GCA_947184155.2 of Cladocopium goreaui. Classification (NCBI taxonomy): domain Eukaryota; class Dinophyceae; order Suessiales; family Symbiodiniaceae; genus Cladocopium; species Cladocopium goreaui. The sequence continues at coordinate 512,137 of CAMXCT020001780.1, forward strand.
ATATTTGTACATATATACTGTGTAATATACGTATATATATATATGTGTGTGTGTGTGTGTGTCCCTCTCTCTCTCTCTCTCCTCTCCTCTCTCTCTCTCTCTCTCTCTCTGTCTCTCTCTCTCTCTCTATCGGGATCAAGCAATTGACCAAGGGTCTGCTCAAGTATGGTCATAGACTGAACGGGTATCCGGCAACAGTGGTTTGTAAATTTTGACAAGCTATCCTTTGACAACAATATCTTCCTTTCGCAGCGAAGTTGTATTGGTCGACATTGTCAATGACATTTTTGTATTTTGGAACCAAAGACTTTGTCCAAAATTGTTTGGCCAGTGAATCACCGACTGCTTCCCGCGTAGACCTCCAGCCCATCGGGCCCAACTCCACCACATAGACGCCACGTCAGGGCCCCTGTCGCCCCAACGAGACCTTCACCTTCCCAGCAGGGCAGCAGCCCAAAGCCTTCACCGTGGACGTCTTGCGCAAGGCGGGGATGGCTATGGCGTCTGAAAGCTGGGGATTACCAGGTGGTGCAGGATGTGTTTGTTCTTTATGGTTTTGGGAAAGATTCATGAATTCATGGCATGGATGACTGATGTTTTGTACTTCTGTTTCACAATGACTTGATGCTCCCGTTTTTGATGATTAAACTAGGATGATCCCTACGCCAAATCCATCCCCAATCAAAAAACTTGCAACTTGAGGGCCGTCAACCAAATACCTGATTGATATACCCTGATTACTTTCGTTTCGAAGGAAGTTTGCATCTTTTGCTTTCCCTATCCACAAACAGATATCTAGCAGCAGCTCAGGTGGCTTCAACGCAAGTGAGCCTTGCTGGGATCACTGCAGTGGGTGGCTCTTTGAACAACGTGGAGTCACTTGGATCAGATCTGCACTGGATAGCTTCTTTAGGACATTTTTGTGGAATTATCCAGGCATCTCACATCAAGCAGCTGTTTTCCTACCAGACAATGATTCATGATGTCAAAATGCGTTCTGCATCCCAGTAGTTTGTAGTTTGTCATTAAACTTCTTTTGACATCCGGTTGCCCATTGGCACTGTAAAACTGCCGCGTGTCCAGTGGTGATATCCCGCCATCAAGTTTTCCCCTTCCTGCACCCCACCCCATTACTACAAGGTGGTGCCCGCTAGCTAAGTTTCTTTGTAACTCCAATAACTTTAAATTTCTGGCCGATATATCACGATATATCCATAGTCAAAGGGGGCTTCTAAACCAACTCATCACTGATTGGTGGTTTGGAGCATGAATTTTATGACTTTCCATATATTGGGAATGTCATCATCCTAACTGACGAACTCAATTTTTTCAGATGGGGTAGGTATACCACCAACCAGATATTGTTTTTGAACAACCTAACATCATTTAAAGCCCAAATGATGAAGCCCTTATTGGAGGGGTGGCTCAACCACCAACCAGATCATTTCATTGAGGTCAAACTAAAGCCCCACTGGTCACCGCTGAGGATCCAATCCCTCGACATCGGCGATGCGCCGATGAAGGCGTCCTTCGAAGCCTCCCTGCGGTCCGTCGAGCCGGAGGACGATGCCAGCGCGGCAGAAAATGGGCAACGATGACCTCAAGAATTGCAGGTAAATAGTGGGAAACTAGTGGGAAAATAATGGGAAAAGAATGGGAAAATTGTAGGTAAACAGTGGGAAAATAGTGGGAAAATCCGAGTTTTTTGATGGTAATAAAGAACGGTTTGGATGTAGGATGAAGTTTCCACAATATTTCCCAAGACACGGGATTAGAGCCACAAAGGAAAATGCTCAAAAATGAGCCAGACATGTACATAATAAATCAGGATTTTGACGGTTATCAGTTTGAATTATGTACAATAGTCTGCAGTCAAGAGGCCATGCAGTGGCCACTTGAAATTGAATGTTCATTGTTTTTACTGTCGTCGTGACCCCGTTTCCCAAGTTATTCGCCAGAGCCCCATGCCTCAGCCCAGCTTCCAGGAGAAGACTGCCGCCTCCCGGGGCCGCAATGCGGCGGAACGCGCGCGGCAGTACATGGAATCCAGCGGCATCCAGCCTTTTCTGCAGGCCGGACCTGAACACGGAACTGATTGTTCGTTTTTCGAGGATATCCCATGAATTTTACGGGTTTGCACATGCAAGAACCTACTTGTAGTGCTCATATTCTTATACCAACGTCAGGGATCATCATGCCATATGTTTTTTTTCCAGAGCCGCTCGCAGGAGATGTTCACCCAGCTGCTGGAGAGGAAGCCACGGGAGCCTTGGAACACAGATGGAGGGATCGGAGGTACGAGCGGGGCCCAGGGTCAACGTGTGAAGGACAAAGCAAGCGTTGCAGCACCGATCCTTTTCAAGTTGGATGGGCTTGGGACTAAAATCGTCAGTTTCTCCATTTTCACTGCAGTCAACAGTAGTTTCTGCAGGACGTGTTGTTGGCTTATGTGTTCCCCGTTTGTCTTGGGAGAATTTCCTCTAATAATCCGTTGTTTCCTTCCAAAGAATAAGACGTTGTTTGGCTGACGATGGCTGTGTCTATGGCACTTTGTTGGTTAAGATAAGAGTAAAAACCTCCCATTAATTTGTTGCTTGCCCCCGATCTTTGCTTGCGTTTTGTTTCTTGATGTTGCGGCGTGGTTTTGCCCCATTTTTGTTGATGATTTGCCATTTCTACTCAGTCAAGAGCCCATATGACTTGCTGGCGGTTAAAATCATATGGGCGAGTTTGTTCCATTTTCTGTTCGGTTCAGGACCCACTTTTCTATTGACAATGTTCGCCGTGTTTTTCATGGTTCCTTCATTCGGATGATCGCACGATCTCCTAAAATGATTTGTTATTTCTATGCCCCCAAAATGCATTAGCAAGGTTTCATCCATTGTTCGAACCTGTTGGTCTACATGTTACAATTACAATTAACCACCCATAAATCCAGTGATTGATCATGATTTTCCTTTTGCAAAAACAAATATTTACGTATATTGGGAATAATCATCCCAACTGACTAATATAATATGTTCCCATTCGCCATCCAAAAATCTGTGGGATCAGGACTACCTGGATTTCATGGCAGACTTCATCGAGCAGAAGCGGGAGGAGGTGGATCACCTCGACGCCGGCGACATCGATTTCTCCACGGAGCCCGGCCTAGGAGCCGCGGGAGGATGCCATGGATGTCATTGGGGACCAGTAAGAATCGAATCCCCCAGCTGGCTGGTGGTTTGGAACCATGGAGTTTTATGACTTTCCATATACTGGGAATTTCATCATCCCAACTGACGAACTCATATTTTTCAGAGGGGTTGAAACCACGCTTTAATTCTTTCTCGCCATTGGTTCGTTTCTTGATGCTGCGTGGTTTTGCCATGTTGCTGATGATTTAACCAGTTCTACTACAAATTCTATTCAGTCAAGACCCCATTGCACCGTTTTCTGTTCAGTTCCGATCCCACCTTTCTATTGACAATGTCCACCATGTTTTTGCTAACGGGATGTCTTTCATGGTTCGTTCATTCTAGTGATCTCAAGATCCCCTATAACTATTTGTTATCTCTATGCCCCCAAACAGGCACTGAGAAGCTGCACGTGCTATTCGAACAATGGCTCAGCTGTGATGGTGAGAGAAAGTGGTTGACAAAAGTTGAACTGTGCTTGAAGTACGGTTCTGAGAGATTGCTTCACACATCGTGGAATCAAAGCGTGCAGACGAGGAATGCCGTAAAAACCCAATACGAGATCCGGAACGCAACAGGAGCTTAAGCAGCAAGAATTATTTGATGGATTTGGGTGGTTTCCCTGCGGTTTGGGGGTTGTGAAGAAGTTGAGTTGACATAGTTTGCACAGTATCCCAGCAATACTTCCATGACAACATGATTCTTTGCGCCAATCATACAACTTACTTCCCAAAACTTACTAGGCTGATTTCCAGCACAAATGTATCCTAATAAATGTACACGTAAAATAAGTTCATTGTAAATGTACATGGGTATCCTGTAGGAATGACACATGGGTTTATGGGTGATGACCCTTGACCCCCCATAGCCGATTCAAGCTGCATTTCGCAGCCATATGGAGGAGACGAGGCGCTGCCGGGGTTTGTGGACTTTCCGCTGCCAGAACCTTGGCTGTCGGTGCCATGGTTGCCATGGTCCCACGGGCCACGAGAATGGCAAGTTAGGTTTGGAACACATAAGTTACCATAAGTTCCCCGAATTATAGCAATTTACGGTACCACATGGTGGCTGCTGCGAAGCATTCTATGGTTGATTGGATTCCGTTGGGTTCCAGTTTTTAGGTCCAGGTGATATCCCCGATTCTTGCTGGTCGACATCCCCCTTATCTGTCGGTCATTGGTTTTGAACAGATTGTGAAATTTGAGTGATTGCAGGTTATCTGTCCATTGACGGTTTTACAGCCATTTGCTATGCATCTATCAGTCCGAAGCAACTGTCACCCCTGTCATGATCAAATCTCTTCACAACAGTTGCAAGACCGCAACGATGATTGTCATTATCACATTCTAGTGGGTTATCCCATCCATGAATTTGCACTACCAGAAAATCAGTTACATGTATGGATATATCATATATGTAGACAGATATAGCAATCCAAAAAAAGATACAAAAGCAAAGTTCAATCCAAATGTTGCTGAAATGCCTTTTCTGTCCTTTTTGGGTGGGACCACTGCTATCATTCTATAGTTCACATATTTTCACATCCCACAAAACATCATCTCTACCCCCCATCCCATCCCATGTCGCCCATCTCAGGACATCTCCAAGCACAACTCCGTGGCCATGGCCGTCCTTCGTTCTCCGGAGCTGTCGGACGCCCTGCCGCGCCTGGCCACGCTGCGCGCCTTGGCTTTCGATGGAACGTCAATGGATGGTGGCCTCAGTGGATGACATGGGGATACCCCGAAAATAGCTGCGTTTCATGGGGAATTTCTTCCTTGTTCAACCATCCATTTTTTGGAAGGTATCCTGTTTTCAGATCATATGGATGGTTTTGGGGTTTGAACTTTGAACCATCAGAAATTGGGAGCTTGACCAGCGGAACATGGTGCTTCAACCATCAAGAGTTGGGATGTTACTGATTCCACCATTTAAGGAAAGGGTTTAATCACGGACAAGTCGGAATATTTATCAAATTTGTCATCGTCGTTTTTGCTTGTGAATATCAGGGGTTCTGTAAGTTTTCCCATCGTACAAATCCACCCTATGGGGTCTTAACATATAAATCAGCAGAATACCGCACGTCACCAACAAAATGTAGAAATTTAGCTCCCAATATGGTATTTAAGGCGCAAAAACGGTTTTAAATGTATAGTGCATAAAGGGCACAAGAAAGAGCCACGGTTGTGGCTTGGCAGCTGGCCATATCTGGCCATGTAGTTTTCAAAAGCAATCACGGCGAGGTGTTGCGGGGCCGCGTTGTGATGGAGACCGCGCATCTCGTAACAAACTGTGGCTCTGAGGAGACTTTTGTTCAGGCTGAAACAGCTTTATCGCAGGTTGACACAGAAGTTTCTGTTGACAAGGCACGCCGCGAAAAGTACAAGGCGCGGCAGGAAAGGAAAAGGTCAGGAAACGCAATGCTTCAAAATGGATACGGATGGCCGAGGCATGGCGGGAGCATCCGTTTGTGCATGGTCACCACGCAAGGGCCACACTAGGCCCCGCATCCGCAAGGCACAGCAACCGAGAATGATCGACCAAACCCCATAGCGGCAAGGGGTAATTTTACCCCATCAAATTCGGTGTGACCATGTTTATGACCCGAAAATATGGTGCAGCTAGGGATTCCATGGCAAAGGTTGCAAGTATTGACTGTATTTTTGAAACGCCTCTTAGCCATCTTCATCTTCATTCGTGGAGATTAAGACTGAATCAAGCTGGTAGACAAGGGTCGGCCCTGGGACTCAATTCCCAGGTGAGATCAGGACATTGCTCCGGATCAATGTGAGTGCAAGCAATCTGGGAGATGGATGCATCTTTATGTCAATGGATTGCAGTTTAGAGATCAACTAAAATATTGTTTTTACCCTGGATTGCTTTTCTCTAAATCTTCGTTACTATTCACTACTATCCCATGATTATCCCATGATCGCTGCTCATACCCCCCAACTGAAGTCTAATTCTCACATGCTATTGTTCTCGCAAGACTATAGCCCATCACATTACTGATTACCCCAACATGATCATATGCCATTGTGTGAAAGATTATTGGGCCATCCTTGTCATAGTTCATTTACCATTCTTATCATTGCCGTTATCATGGTTCATCAAACTATCATATATTAAGCATGAATGATCATATACCATCAAGATTTGGTTATCACATGTTATCACATACAGTACCCACTATAACCAGTTGCACCTGAGATATACCACTTTCACCCTGATTAGTAATCATTAGTTCCAAAGGATGATTTTTCAAAATTTTAGCTATCATTGTTCATGGTCAACGGTTAACATCAATAGTTAGAACTTAGTTATCATATAACCATACAGATCCATATAGTGTTTGAAACTATATATAACCATAACAAAGATAATTCCAACGAATTAGAGATTATAACCGCATAGATTCTAGAATTAAATAGCCAATAGTTATCATATAACCATGACATTTAGCCATTGCCCGAACATCCCCCAAGCCCGTCCTTCTGTCGCGTTGAGGCACCTCTATGGACGTGACCTTGGCGCGCTGCATCAAGGCCGCCGTGGATTGCCCCGGGCATCCCTTGGTGAAGGTGGCGGGCGCCTATGCAGGCGGCGGTCGCAACCGGGGCAAGGGCAGGGGATGGCAACGTTTCTATGAAAATCCTGGGAAAATGGCGGGAAAATCCCTGTATTTTTTGGGATTAATGAGATTTTATAGGAGTTTATGGTGAAAATGATGGTAAAATCATGATTATCCGGGCTATAATGGGGTATACTGGGGATGAATTGATGATATAATGGGGATGATTTGAGTCCCGTAAAGGATCATGTTTCCCAAGATATTGCACATTTTTGCGAGGTTGGATTTGGGATACTTGGTATTGCACTTGAATAAAATGATTGTGAAATTGTTCTTTATGGCGGTCTACAATGGGATCTAATGGGATATGTGGGGGCAACCAGTTGGGGTCAGGTGGTGCGGGTATGCGATAACTCGGTTAATCGTTACTGAATCATGGGAAAACAAAGGGACAACCAACTTGACAAATTGTTATACTTGGGTTTGATTGAAAATTTTGGGGAAACCGTGTAAATCGATTGAGTTCATCGTCATTGTTCCTCTTCAATATACCATTTGGGCGTAGGGGCCACCATTTTCAGACAAATCCATATGAAGTTTGCTGATTCAGGGCGGGTTGAGCGATTTGCACATGATGCTCCTGGTTTCACCAAAAATATGGGGTGGAAGTTTGTGGGAAGGGTTCAGGCAGGTGTCGAATGCATGATACACGCAGCGTCCATGGATTTCCATATCAGAGTGGCAAGGGTGTGAATGGTAAAGAATGGAGGGCTTACAGCAACTGTCCGTAAACAACTTTGATAGAAGACCTAGCTATGAAGTCAGCAGCCCTTTGAATTCTATTCTGAGCAGTTTCATGTGTTCTCTTGGAAATGTAAGAGGGTTACTGCTGCTACATCCAGAATTTTTTTCTGCATGCGGTGTAAATCCGCCGGGCCGCAGCTGGATCCAGGCGACGCCGAGTCGTACGAAGTCTTCAAAGAGTTTTTCGATCCATTGATCGCAACTTGGCGGCCGGGCGTGTCCTTTCCCCACTGGTTGGTCAAAAGGAAGGATCACCTCTTTTGAACCATTGGTAAACGAAAGCTAAGCAAATGAATTGATTTTTGAAGGGGCCTTCAATAGGGCATGCTCCCCATAGAACCATCAAGATACCTAAGGGGATGCCTGTGTGTAGCAGTGACCTTTTCTTCCAGATTTGTTTCGAACAATATGTCAAAAGCATTTTTGGGCCACTCCTGAGATCTTTCCGAACCTCTGCTGTTCTGTACCACCAAAGTTTGACACTTCCAAAATTGGTTTAATCCAAATCTCCATTTTTTACCCCCACCACAACAGCCCCCCAAGTCCATCCTCGGCCCCAGGCCGCCATGAACCCGGGCTACCCCAAACAGGGCCGCCCGGACGTGGGCCCCGTGCCCCTGGACGCGGATCTGTCGAAGATTTCGGACGATGCCGTGGACTCCTCCGGGTGCTACGTCGTCTTCACCTCGTTGGAAGCGAGGAGAAATGTGACAGGCTATGGCTGGCAGATGGATGGTGGTTGGCGGGTAGGGAAACAACAAGTTTTTTGGTGAGCATGAGCCAGTTTTTGGCAAGGAATGAAATGGGGAAAACTTGAGTGGACAGGTCGGACTGGCCCCTAGTGCCCCTTTTTATTCATATTATACTGTACACCATTGATATCCATTTGCCACCCATCCATCCACCAGGCTTCAAGATGCCCATGTGCTGCAGCCAAGCCGAACGCCGCGACGTGGAGCGCATCATCTCCAACGCCAAGTTGCGGGGAACCTATCTGCCGTTGCGCAACATGGCGATGGGCCGGTGGGCTACACTCAGGATGGCTGATTTGGCAACTGAAATTCGGGACATGTAGCTGGTTGGTGGTTTGGAACATGAACTTTTTTTTTCCATATATTGGGAAGAATCATCCCAACTGACAAATATTTTTCAGAGGGGTTGAAACCACCAACCACTCTGTAATTCGGATTTGGCAGGTAAGTGTGACAATGATAGATTGGCCTCCTACTATCTGGCTGTACGGATGGAATAAGGCACTTGTTCATTGCTGACACCATGTGAGGGTCAGGATGGCGGGCTATCATGGAACTGGAGGTCCCAAATAGGTCACGCTGAGAAGGATTGCGATTGATATGGAGACGGTCTCATCTTGAAATTGGCACTTTGGACTTAAATCATTCGAAATCCAGCAGTTCCAACACTATACTGACGGACTTAAAGTTAGAATGTCGTTTTGGCGTTCCAAAAATTTTCATAACCGGAAAACGGTGGTTCTAACTCTGTTGGGTCAAAATCAGAAAGTCAACCTTCAGAATTAGAATGAGACCAAAATCCAAAAACACAGGGGGTTAGGTACCAGAAAGTGTCGGCATAGACGCGGGAAATGGAGATGGGGGGCCCGAAGTTAGAATGATGCAGCTGCCACGTGAAATTTGACATAATTTTGCATATGATGCACTTACATATTATGAATAAACATGTTCACATGTATATATCTTCCAGTGTACGTGCATGCCTATGCACCGGTAAAGAGACAAATAGCTCAACGCACATGCAAATACACACATATATAGATGTATATATACACTTTTGCACATGCACATGTGCACACTTGCATTTATTAATTTATGCATGACAGGGCCCACGCGTACATATACACTACACAAATGCATGTGTAGATGAACTATGGTCCCCACACTTCATTCGCAGAAACACGTAAACATGCAAAAAAAAATATAAATATTTTACACATTATACAGTATACAGTATACACAATATTTGCGTGGGTCACGCAATTACGTGCCTGGATGCATATTCCGGCATGCATGCATGCAGCCAGTAAATATATATATATATATATATTATGTATGTATGTATGCATGCATGCATGCATGTATGTATGTATGTGTACACTTTATGCGTGCATTCATTTCCTTTTAGTTTACATGTATGCATCTATGTTTTTGAGTGCTTGCATTCTTGGTTCGTTTCCGCGCCAGTCATGGCTGATAGCTGCGCATGTTGCACAGGGTCATTGGTTGCATCACTTTAGCACACCAAAGTTAGAATGACTACCTCATGTTCCTGCACCACTTAGGGGCGCCAGAGTTGTGAACAAACCGCACCAGATTTCAAACACATGGACAGCGGAATAACCTATATAAATGCAAAGAAAAAATCTAAATCTAAAACATGCGTGTATTGCCACTACATTTATTTTTTTTTGCTGCCGCCATGGATTCACTTGGTGATATCAGGCAACAACTGCTTGAGGCTGCGCCGTCAGGTGCGGCTGCATGGGGTTCTAAGCAGACGATGCCTGGTCCACCTTTACCCCCTCCAAATGATCCTCCGCCTGATGGCGATGTTGACAATGGCAACAATACCACGAATTCAACGACGGCTACAACACAGCCGTCCAGCAGCACTTCTGCTGCCAATGATGATGTGGCAGTAGCAGATGCACTGCCCGATGGCATCAGAGCTTTCAAAAGTTCGTTCCTTGATGTTATATTATATTTGCAAACGTCTGCATACTCATGCATATATATATATAGATTTCCACACATGCGCCGCATGTTTATGTAAATTACTTATGCGTTTTGCTCGATGTATATACTAGTGCACACGCTGAGTATATGAGGGAGTTGCACATGTATAAAAGTACATGCATGCATGCATGCATCCATTTGATGTAGACACGCCCAGGCGAGTGCATTCAGTTTGCTGATACTGCTGCACACTCTTTACCGCGCTAGTCCAATGCGACCTCAGGTATCAGGTTCGCCAGTGGGGTAAACTACGCATTTTCCCAGCCAAAATTTACGGCGGCGATGCTGCGATGAGGATTGCATCTATCCAATTCCGTAAGCTGGTCTGCACACAACTTGCTGATTTTGACATCCGGAAGGGGGAGGAGACTCTGCGAAATTGTACCGATTGATGAACATATGTATGTGCCATTGCACTGAAAATGTTCACATGCATTTAAATGAAACGCATGAATGCAAACGCAAATACATGTAATTACACAACTATACAGAAAAATATATATGTATATATATATATGTTTCAGTCGGGGCAGTTATATACATTGTTGTTGCTGCTGCACCCATACGCATAAGAATGCTCCACTTCGGAAGGAGCGAACTACATGGATTGCATCGCTGGGGATCACCTTGACCGGGAAGACAGTATCGGACAAGAGAGAGTGCTTCTTGCAGCAATGCTTCAAAGGAAATGTAGGCGAGGTGTATGCATGTATATACATGTTTTGACTCCTTGCGTCAGTCATGAGCGTCAGAAACATGTTTGACTGGGGGCTGTCACCTAAATGCATTTTTGTGTTTCCAAAGTTAGAATGACACGTTTGTCATAATTTGCATGCTTATATATTGTACAGTGACATGTGTATATCTATATATATATATATAGATATGTGTGTGTTCGGATGTACATGTGATGCTTTTGTAACGTTTGTAAATGTATGTCATCCTCCCACCACTGGAAGGTAAAGTGGAACAAGGAATTCTGGATGCCTTGGTGCCTACACCGCGTGGCACGATGAAGCGGTCTTCAGACGGGTCGTATGTTGTCTCTTTTGACACAGGGAGTGAAACCATCACCAAGATGCTTGGTACTGGGACTGTCGCCCAAGCTATCCAATGGCTTGCTCGTAGCGAAGCAAATTGGGCGGCATCATCATCCGGTAAGAAAAGCACAGTGGCTGATGAGGCCACCATGCAAAGACACACACATATATATATACATATATATATATATGTATACATATATATATATGTATACATATATATATACATACATATACAGATATATATATATACATATACATATACACATACATGTATATATATATATATAGATAGACAGATAGATATATACATGATTGTGTGCACGCATAAATGTGTACATATTGGTTGGTGTCTGACTTTCGACCATGTTGAATACCATAGACTCGAATGAAAACACATGTATGCATATGCACATATACATAAATACATGTCTAAACACATTGTACATACATACATGCATATATAGAAATACATATATTTATATATATATGCACATATATGCACACGTTTGGGCAGGTTTTGCGGGTTAGCAGGCAGTCTAACTCTGGTTGTGGAATGACCCGACGTTGTGCAGGCAACAGTCAAAGCCCATCACCTTGTAAAAAATGCTGGCGGAGAAGACATCACCAAGATCCTGTCTTCTGGTCCTCCCTCATGCTCCCCGCAGTTAGTTGCTGGGACCGATGTCACACACCTGGTGATGAAGCCTGAAGAGGAAAGTGAGAGCACCAAAGCGCCTTCAGCAGTTGCATTCCAGAAGGCAGCTTTGGTTACTTTTCAAACGTGGTCTTCTCGCAGTCCGGGTATCTGCGGACTATTGATGGGGGGGCAAGTCAAAAACAAGCCCGTATGTCATTCCGTGATTGTTTCCAAGTCGCTCCCAGATCTACTGGCAGATCAGAAAATTGATCATTTGTGCACTTCCGAACAGTTGGTAGTCCGTGGTATCATCATCGCGGGCTGCTTTCAAGATCAGCAAGACCTCGCCTTGGCAGTGGAACAATTTGGCTTGGTTAGAGCCAAGTACGTTTCAAGTTCTGTGTGTGTTTTTGCATCTTGGATGTGCAACTATCGACGTTTTGATCATGTTTTGACATAAAAATACATGCATATATATATACAGTCGCACCAATAAAACATATGTGTGCATATATATATATATAAATATAGAGCTGTATGCATTCTACACGCGCATGCAACTGCACATGTATGTATGTATATATACACATGTCTGTGTACATATATATATATATACATGTTTGTATTTGAATGCAACTGTGTAAGGCAATTTCGCGTATTTGTATATATGTGATTATATGCATGTATATGCAACTGTTTGTGCATAGACAGATAAACACATATATATATATATATACACATATATAGCGGTTTTATGCATGTTCCATTCATTCCAATGCATATCAGGCACACAAGGAGAATCCTGGTTGCGTAGCTGTGGCAGAGTGGCTGGAGGGTGATGGGGCAGAGGGCAAGCTCATGCAGAGGGAACCCACGTGGACCACAGCGAGAGGAACCCGTTTGGGGAGCATCTGTTGGCTTGAACACTTGCTTCAATCCAACCGTGAGCGCCTTTATGTGCAAGTTGTTGATGCTGTTCTTCAGCGCGTCTCAGCTTGCACTGCACTTGCTGAACCACGAGAGAACACCAACCTAGTCCCTTTTCGTATCATTCGCATGGCCGGAGATGGGCGCTGTGGTTGGCGTAGCCTACTGGCAGCGTTGGATCCGGATGCGCACGAGCTGGTGCCAAGGACACCTTGGTGTGTTTTGGCATCATATATATAAATATATATATATGCATTTGTTCAACATGCACGCACACGGATACACACATATATATATATTTATATGCATATACCATATATACATTTGAGCAAAAACTATGTGTAATTGTACACATGCTTGTATGATTATATATGTATAAAGAGGTTTTGTACATGGAGCCTACCCAAACCAATGGTGCATATATATGTGCATGTGCATGTATAAAAATACATGCATGGACAAGCGCACCTTTGTGGACGTTGCAAACCCTGGAAGCAGGAATGATGCCCACTACCCACGCAACCACCTACAGCTTGAGCAAGAGATCAAGGATTCCCAGGAATTTAGCAGCAGTGTATGCCTCTCGCCCGAAACACCGATGTAACTATATCTTGTTTGTGACACAGTTTTGACTACATAAATATACAACAGTATTTCTTCATTCATGCATGCATTTTGAATGTTTTCACATGTATGTGCACATCATGCATGTATGTATTTGCTTGTTGTTATGCATGTATATACATATATATATATGTTGAAAAACAACATATATATATATACATAGTATTCTACATATGTATTGATAAACTGCACGGGACTTCGACCACATTGAGGCGATGAAGGGTCCATCATGTTTCCGAGCCTCGCTGATGACATTGCGAGGGTGCGGGCAGATCCATCGTTCTTATTGACGGACTTGGTCTGGATTGCAGACACATTGAAGACATCAGTCAGGTTGACGGTTGACGCAGATATCTACAGCACGCTGCGAGAGTGGTACCCCTGGCTGCGGCGCGACATCATGTTTGGATGTCAAACTGCGCGTTCGTCAGCGCACCTCTACTTTTCGTGGAGTGCGGCTGCCGTTGAAGACCGTCGTTTTGGGCATTACGACTTGCTGGTGCCATGTTCAGAGCAAAAATTCGACCTTATGCTGATTCCAGATGTGCCTCGGTTGGCACTGGCATTCCCTACCGAAACATCTCGATACAGTATCTTCTGTAAATCTAGGGACACATTGAACGCGCATACGCCCATGCATATTTATTGTGCAATTTTGGTTTTCCGTTTTTCGCTGTATACCTATATATATATATTATATATACTATATATATATAATATATATATATGGCCTGTAAATACACATGTACCTGCACTATATATATATAATGTACATATGTGAGTGGAGTGCTATTCATTGGCCCTAAGGAGAGAGTGCCATCCATGGGCTCTCTGCTACCCATTGATGATGCATCAGAACATGCCAACACCAGTGGTGTCAGTGCAAGCCTTCAGGACTCCGTTTTACTTCTCTGCCATCTGTTACATACATGCTTCAATAAAGGTATATATATATATATAAATTAATTTATATTATTGCTTCATGTCCCAGAAATCACAGAACTCAGCCCCTGCCATGAACCGAGCCAATTGAACCTTCAGAGTTAGAATGTGCCCTGTGCACATCATATACGCTGCCCAATGTTCAGAGATGGTCATATAGGCAAACACGTACAAACTTGTCACAGATACATATATATATACACATGTATGTATAAATATATATATATACATACACGTATATATATATATGTTTAATATGTACATATGAACGTATCTATACTGCATGGTAAATGCATACCCGGATGCATATCTACAACCTTCACAAACCGTGCTTGCCATCCAGGATCGCCCCGCAGCAACTGATGCAGAACCTGGCAAAAGCAAGGTTGACGAGGTGCAGGCCTCTATTTGGCGTGGTGGGCCGTGGGCCACAGGCATGTACATGCCAAGGAATTATTTGCACATGTGTGTGCATATGCATATGTAGGTCTGCATGTGTATTTTTATGTGAATGTGTGTATCTACTCTCGTGAGGAGTGGTTGGTTTTCCTGTTTTATTGGATATTGGACCATTTATCTAGATCATTGCCTCATGTCCCAGAAATCACAGAACTCAGCCCCTGCCATGAACCGAGCCAAGTGAACTTTCAGAGTTAGAATGTGCCCTGTGCACATCCTATACGCTGCCCAATGTTCGGAGATGGTCATACAGGTAAACACGTACATATATATATATATACTTGTCACAGATATATATATATATACACATGTATGTATATATATATAAATATATACATATATATATATGTTTAATATGTACATATGAACGTATCTATACTGCATGGTAAATGCATACCCGGATACATATCTACAACCTTCACGAACCGTGCTTGTCATCCAGGATCGCCCCGCGGCGACTGATGCAGAACCTGGCAAAAGCAAGGTTGACGAGGTGCAGGCCTCTATTCGGGGTGGTGGGCCGTGGGCCACAGGCATGTACATGCCAAGGAATTATGTGCACACGTGTGTGTATATGCATATGTAGGTCTGCATGTGTATTTTTATGTGAATGTGTGTATCTACTCTCGTGAGGAATGGTTGGTTTTCCTGTTTTATTTGATATTGGACCATTTATCTAGATCATTGCCTCATGTCCCAGAAATCACAGAACTCAGCCCCTGCCATGAACCGAGCCAATGAAACTTTCAGAGTTAGAATGTGCCCTGTGCACATCCTATACGCTGCCCAATGTTCGGAGATGGTCATACAGGTAAACACGTACAAATATATATATATATACTTGTCACAGATATGGGCATGTGTTTATAATACGTATTTATGAATGTATATATATATATTTACTAAATGGTAAATGCATACCCGGATACATATCTACAACCTTCACGAACCGTGCTTGCCATCCAGGATCGCCCCGCAGCAACTGATGCAGAACCTGGCGAAAGCAAGGTTGACGAGGTGCAGGCCTCTATTTGGCGTGGTGGGCCGTGGGCCACAGGCATGTACATGCCAAGGAATTATTTGCACATGTGTGTGTATATGCATATGTAGGTCTGCATGTGTATTTTTATGTGAATGTGTGTATCTACTCTCGTGAGGAGTGGTTGGTTTTCCTGTTTTATTGGATATTGGACCATTTATCTAGATCATTGCCTCATGTCCCAGAAATCACAGAACTCAGCCCCTGCCATGAACCGAGCCAATGAAACTTTCAGAGTTAGAATGTGCCCTGTGCACATCCTATACGCTGCCCAATGTTCGGAGATGGTCATACAGGTAAACACGTACATATATATATATATACTTGTCACAGATATATATATATATATACACATGCATGTATATATATATATATAAATATATACATATATATATATATGTTTAATATGTACATATGAACGTATCTATACTGCATGGTAAATGCATACCCGGATACATATCTACAACCTTCACGAACCGTGCTTGTCATCCAGGATCGCCCCGCGGCGACTGATGCAGAACCTGGCGAAAGCAAGGTTGACGAGGTGCAGGCCTCTATTCGGGGTGGTGGGCCGTGGGCCACAGGCATGTACATGCCAAGGAATTATGTGCACACGTGTGTGTATATGCATATGTAGGTCTGCATGTGTATTTTTATGTGAATGTGTGTATCTACTCTCGTGAGGAATGGTTGGTTTTCCTGTTTTATTTGATATTGGACCATTTATCTAGATCATTGCCTCATGTCCCAGAAATCACAGAACTCAGCCCCTGCCATGAACCGAGCCAATGAAACTTTCAGAGTTAGAATGTGCCATGTGCACATCCTATACGCTGTCCAATGTTCAGAGATGGTCATACAGGTGAACACGTACAAATATATATATATATACTTGTCACAGATATGGGCATGTGTTTATAATACGTATTTATGAATGTATATATATATATATACTAAATGGTAAATGCATACCCGGATACATATCTACAACCTTCACGAACCGTGCTTGCCATCCAGGATCGCCCCGCAGCAACTGATGCAGAACCTGGCGAAAGCAAGGTTGACGAGGTGCAGGCCTCTATTTGGCGTGGTGGGCCGTGGGCCACAGGCATGTACATGCCAAGGAATTATTTGCACATGTGTGTGTATATGCATATGTAGGTCTGCATGTGTATTTTTATGTGAATGTGTGTATCTACTCTCGTGAGGAATGGTTGGTTTTCCTGTTTTATTTGATATTGGACCATTTATCTAGATCATTGCCTCATGTCCCAGAAATCACAGAACTCAGCCCCTGCCATGAACCGAGCCAATTGAACTTTCAGAGTTAGAATGTGCCCTGTGCATATCATATACGCTGTCCAATGTTCAGAGATGGTCATACAGGTAAACACGTACATACATATATATATATACTTGTCACAGATATATATATATATACACATGTATGTATATATATATAAATATATACATATATATATATGTTTAATATGTACATATGAACGTATCTATACTGCATGGTAAATGCATACCCGGATACATATCTACAACCTTCACGAACCGTGCTTGTCATCCAGGATCGCCCCGCGGCGACTGATGCAGAACCTGGCGAAAGCAAGGTTGACGAGGTGCAGGCCTCTATTTGGCGTGGTGGGCCGTGGGCCACATGCATGTACATGCCAAGAATTATGTGCACATGCGTGTGTATATGCATACGCAGAACTGCATGTGTATTTTTATGTGAATGTGTGTATCTACTCTCGTTAGGAATGGTTGGGTTTCTGGTTTTCTTTGATATCGGACCATTTATCTAGATCATTGCCTCATGACCCAAAAATCACAGAACTCAGCCCCTGCCATGAACCGAGCCAATTGAACCTTCAGAGTTAGAATGTGCCCTCTGCACATCATATACGCTGCCCAATGTTCAGAGATGATCATACAGGTGAACACGTATATATATATATATATACATATATATATCTCTTTACTTGTCACAGATACGGACATGTGTTTATAATACGAAATTATGAATGTATATATATATACTGCATGGTAAATGCATTCCCGGATACATATCTACAACCTTCACGAACCGTGCTTGTCATCCAGGATCGCCCCGCGGCGACTGATGCAGAACCTGGCGAAAGCAAGGTTGACGAGGTGCAGGCCTCCATTCGGCGTGGTGGGCCGTGGGCCACAGGCACGTACATGCCAAGGAATTATGTGCACATGTGTGTATATGCATATGTAGGTCTGCATGTGCATTTTTATAAGAATGTGTGTATCTACTCTCGTGAGGAATGGTTGGGTTTCTGGTTTTCTTTGATATCGGACCATTTATCACGAAAGGTAGCCTAGGCTACCTGAGTTCTATGTACTTTAGTACTAGTTTAGTACTGGGGGAGGTGGCTGCTCCTTTCCCGGAAATTGAAAGCCGAGAGTCACGAACGGAGACTTAGGGGGGGGGGGCCCCCCGTACGTTCGACACTTGGAGGCTATATCGCAAGCCAAGAGGCTATGGATCAATACTAATCAAAAGGCAGCGAAGCAAACCATAGGCGCAAAATGGACGCAACTGATTCCGCCTGCTTCGGGCCGTAATAAGCTTTCCAGAAAGACATGCCGATGAGCCGCTGGAACCCCTGGCGCCGATCAGGCCAATTGAGCCGATGAGGCCGATGGAGCCGCTGAGGCCGATGGAGCCGATGAGGCCGATGAGGCCGCTTGAGCCGATGAGGCCGATGGAGCCGCTGGAGCCGATGAGGCCGATGAAGCCGATGAGGCCGATGGAGCCGATGAGGCCGATGATGAGGCCGATGGAGCCGCTGGAGCCGATGGAGCCGATGAGGCCGATGAGGCCGATGGATGCCGATGAGGCCGATGATGAGGCCGATGGAGCCGCTGGAGCCGATGGAGCCGATGAGGCCGATGAGGCCGATGGAGCCGATGAGGCCGATGAAGGCCGATGATGAGGCCGATGGAGCCGCTGGAGCCGATGTGGAGCCGCTGGAGCCGATGAGGCCGATGAGAGCCGATGAGGCCGATGGAGCCGATGAGGCCGATGGAGCCGATGGAGCCGATGAGGCCGATGGAGCCGCTGGAGCCGATGAGGCCGATGGAGCCGATGAGGCCGATGAGGCCGATGGAGCCGAGCCGATGGAGCCGATGGAGCGCTGGAGCCGTGAGGCCGATGGACCGATGAGGCCGATGGACAGGTGCGCCACAATGCAAAGCACCCATGCTCTGAAAGTGGCGCTTGGCGCCGGAGATAAATCCTATGCAGCATTGCCAGTAAAGAGAGTTGCAGGTTACAGCTACATGTATCGAGACACCTTAACCCATTCCACCCTGCCTACATGCACAAGAAGTGGTGCCGCAAAATCGACGCCAATCGTCAATGGCACGGGCCCCCCCCCCTCCCCCCCCCATTCGATTCCCCCCTGGTCCGCATTTTTTTCTCTCTCTTTTTCTCTGACTCTGTACCTACCTCCTTATCCATCTATCTATCGATATATCTATCTATCTAGTTGTCCATCTATGTATGTATTTATCTATCTATCCTTGGATCTATCTATCTATCTATCTACCTATTGATCTATCTATTTATCTATCTGTTTATCGATCAAGGTAGCCATCGATCTATCTATTTATCGATCGATGCTTCTATCTCTCTATCTATTTATTCATCTATTTATTTATTTATAGTTTTATCTATCTATCTATCTATCTATCTATCGATGTATTGATCTATCGATCTATCGTGGATGTTCTAGTCCCATTGAGGCCGTGCCGGGGAATAGAGACTCGCAATGTTTACGTCCCGCACATGCGTGCGCTCGCGCGCGCGCGCGTGAAGTTACTTTACATTTGACATTATGTTTCTGATTCTATTCCCACAAAGCTTTTTTGGGGGCTAACATTTTCTTCTGCAGGAGGTTTGAGTGAAGAGAAGTATCAATCTCAGTTTGGCAATATTTTTCCTGTTGCTCTCTTTTGCCCCCCCCTACCTTTCGTCCCCCCCCTCTCAAGTCTAGATCATTGCCTCATGTCCCAAAAATCACAGAATTCAGCCCCTGCCATGAACCGAGTCAATTGAACCTTCAGAGTTAGAATGTGCCCTGTGCACATCATATGTGCTGCCCAATGTTCAGAGATGATCATATAGGTAAACACATACAAACCAATCACAGATATAGACATATATATACATACATATATATATATATAAATAATATATATAATATAAACATAATATATATATATATATTTCTACATATATATATATATATGTATATACATATATATATGTATATACATATATATATGTATATATATATATATATAAATGTGTTTAATACATACATATGAACGTAAATATACTGCATGGTAGATGCATACCCGGCTACATATCTACAACCTTCACGAACCGTGCTTGCCATCCAGGATCGCCCCGCGGCGACTGATGCAGAACCTGGCAAAAGCAAGGTTGACGAGGTGCAGGCCTCTATTCGGCGTGGTGGGCCATGGGCCACAGGCATGTACATGCCAAGGAATTATGTGCACATGTGTGTGTATATGCATATGTAGGTCTGCATGTGTATTTTTATGTGAATGTGTGTATCTAGTCTCATGAGGAATGGTTGGTTTTCCGGTTCCATTTGATATCGGACCATTTATCTAGATCATTGCCTCATGACCCAAAAATCACAGAACTCAGCCCCTGCCATGAACCGAGCCAATTGAACTTTCAGAGTTAGAATGTGCCCTGTGCACATCATATACGCTGTCCAATGTTCAGAGATGGTCATACAGGTAAACACGTACATATATACTTGTCACAGATACGGACATATGTTTATATAATACGTATTGATGAATGTATATATACTGCATGGTAAATGTTTACACGGATACATATCTACAACCTTCACGAACCGTGCTTGCCATCCAGGATCGCCCCGCGGCGACTGATGCAGAACCTGGCAAAAGCAAGGTTGACGAGGTGCAGGCCTCTATTCGGCGTGGTGGGCCATGCTTTTCGCCGTCAATGGTGTGATTTTATATGTATATAACATGTATAAAATCAATATGTACATATATACCTATATGTATACATCTATATATCTTTTTACATATTCCGAATTCACATGTTCACATGTTCACATGTTCACATGTTCACATGTTCACATGTTCACATGTTCACATGTTCACATACATACATACATACATACATACACACATACAGACATACAGACATACAGACATACAGACATACACACACATATCAAACATATAGGTACGTACATTTGAGACGCACGCACCCACGTCAACGCCCAATGATCGCTAACTCAGCCCCTTGTGTGACTGGGGCATGTTGGACCTTCGGAGTTAGAACCACTGCCCTTCCCATCCACAAATCAAGCATGCGCATATATATATATATATACTTAATTTTATTTGTGCATATATGCACGCCTGCATTTGTGTGCCCATATGCACCTACCACAGTTGAGACTTGAAGCTGTGGACAAGTGAGTGCTCGACATAACCAACTGGATCAAGTGAAAGGATTGACGCCTCCCAACCAGCCCATCGCCACTGGCAATGGCGCAAACTACTTTCTTCACCGTCTTGCTGCTGATGATGGTGTGCGCTAGCCCCGCCGCTTCCACGCTTTCGCCAGAGATGGAGTCAGTTCCAGGCAGCTTTGCATTTGAGTTAGTCCTTCTGTTGATCATCATTTTGCTTGGCTCAACCTGCTGCCTGCTCATGAAGAAGGACGGTGGACCGGGGACGTGCTCCTTCCAAAAGGCCATCAAAGTTGCTGATGCTGGAGTACAATGCAATCTTGATCAAGGGCGGCAATTTGATTTCACACCACCACCGCCGACCACAATTTATGTTACCACTCATGGTGGTCGGTGGCATGAGAGGCAGGATTGTCGGCATTTGAAATCTGCTGGCAAAGTCTGTCGGATGACACCATGCGCTACTTGCTCAGCTTAATGCTGAATTAGCAAAGGTATGTCATGGTTTATGGTCCCACCAAGGTGGCTTCCAGTACAGTATCGAATGATGCAATCCATCGCTGCAGGCCGAAAAAAGTAGAACTTTTGCAGTTGCAGCTCTCTCATGCACGTAGCAGTTGCATGTGGTCGCAAGTTACGCAATCTCATTGTCAAAGCATGCTCTTCAGCTTGTTTTGTTGGCTTTTCTTGTGAACTGAAGTGCAGCAGGCTGCGAAATATATATATATAACTATTTCCATACATATGTTATGCACAGTATATAAACACGACACACATATATATATATATATTTATGTACGTATGCGTTTATGTAAATGTAGAAGACCAACATCTGTTTGCCGAAGCATGCGGAAATTAGCGAGCTGTATCTCCAATGTTGAACGCCTCGAGCATTTGAGTCCTCAAACGTCCCACCTAGCTGAAACTCAGTTGTCCTGTCACGATCAGCATGGCCAGTGATTCACCTGACTCACAGCGCACGCTTGCTCTTGGTGAAGAGCCTCCGTCAACCCCGCCAAGAAAGCGCTGTGGGACTGCCCTGGATGTGAACCAGTCGACTGTCAAAGTTGCCAAAGTCACCCACTTGTCGGTTGAGCCTGACAACACCAACCAGAAGACTATCCCCAGTGAGGTTGCGAACAGTGAGGTTTTGAGCAAAATGCGCCGGACCATCAGGTTCAAACGTGGCCCATTCGTCTCTTGGCCCAGATCCTTGCAGAGCAAGAAGTCGCCTGGCAAGTTGAAGAAATTGGTGACGAGCTTCTACCTCGATTGGATCGAAGAAAGGGATTGGAATTCTACATTTTCCGTGCCTTCCTTGCACTTCAAGGAGAACGTCACGAGTGTGCTGTTAGTGAAAGGGTGGACAAGGACTTCCATTCCATCTGCCAAGGTGGAGATTTGGGAGGAAGTGTTGGAGTCTTGAAGGAGCCGCGCATGTGGACAGTTAGGTCAGTCGATCCAATGGCCATTTTTTCTTGGCTCATCTCCCCCCGAACGAGTTTAGAGAACATGGTGCACAGTGTACACCACAACATGCAAGTGCAATGAGCACTGTGCACTCAACTTGTTTCTGTTTGTATGTGTATATATATATACTTATTTATATATATACATATATTTTGTGCAATAAATCTCATCAGCTTTCTGTTTTGGAATCGGCGGGGTGGGAACCAAGAGGGCCTGGAATCACTGACATGCGCCAATCTTAGGCAGCAAATCTCCCAAGAGTTCTCTGACAAGCGATGGAAAAAAGTAGCACCAGCCCGCTGGTGGGAAATGCGTGCCCGGCATTCCAGATTCAAGTTTACTTCGGTCGGACATATGTGCTGAGTCTGGCCATGCATTCATGTGCATCACATATATGCACATACAGAAATTTATATATATATATATATAGTGTTTGTTTTTTGCACCAAAGTGCCAGCTTTGCCAGGCAACGCTGACTGCTTCACTGTGCACGGCCACTGCTGCCCCATGCCCCCCACCTGACGAGCAGGACCACCGAGAGATGTGCAGATATGACATTCATGATTTTTGCAGGTTTGTATATACACACATGGTTGCGGATGCTTGTATATTATATGTATATATACATATATATATTCAAATATGCATACATGTGTGTCTAACATACATACGTGTATAGATATATATATATATACATATATACATATGCAAGTTTATGCATGTGTGTATTGCATGCTTTCATCATGTCTTTGTACACACTTGGTTTTTACTGCATCGCATTTGGAGAGATCCATGCCGCTGAAAAAGGACAAAAGTGCGAACGACAAGAAGGCAGCGAAGAAGAAGAAGAAGCATGTCATTGTACCACCAGGTTATGGCATGAAAGTGGTGCAGAGCAAAGTCAACCTGTTTGACTCCAGCACTTGGAAAAGCTTGAGTGATGGGGAAGTATCCAGTAGACCTTTGCCGCCTCCACCAGCGCCAGCAAAGCTAGGTTTTCTTCAGGAGCCAAGCTCACCAACTACCGGCACTTTGCACAATGTCCTTCAGCGCCAGCAGGATCCAGCGGCAGCCTTTATGTGTGTAACATCTGTGGCTTTACATTTATGGACATAGGCACACATATTTGATGCCAAATCTCGTTTTTTGTTTCATGTGCCACCCACAGATACCCGCAGGAGGCAGCAGCTGCCAAAGCTGAACTGCCGTCAGAGGTGCCACGCACACACATATGACACACTTCAGCTGCTTGATGTGTTCAAGATTCTCGGTGCTTGATATATGAAGAGATGTATATATATATATGGTCACCATATATATATATATGTAGGATAGAAGAGATTCACTTGTCTTGCAGGACACATCTGAAGCGCCCATGAAGGACACTTGCTGGCCGTGGTGGGGTTGCCACTGCATTTCGAGTCCCAGAGTTAGAATGCCTTCAGCGAAGTCTATTCACATCATTGTTTGGTAAATAGGTGCATAAATTAATGAATAAGAAGATGCATCTTTTGCTGAATATGCATGTATATTTGCATGTGTGATATGTCTTTGCATGTTGAACATGCAACCCTTTCTTGTACTTGACATGGGAAAGCCACCCGTTCACCCACGCAGCCAGCCGAAACAGGAGCCAGAGACAGTGCAGCAGCCAGGCCCACCAGAGCCAGCGTCAAAGGCACATGCAAGGGAACCCAGGGGGTTGTAGTACATGTCAACCAGGCATATGTGAATATCATCATGTGTGTGTACTTGATAAATAGTGTATATATAGTTTGTGTCACGGATGTCAGTCTTGTGAACGTCTCTCCCTGCAGCCATGCTTTCACACGCCTGACAGGTCTTGCAGGACACATCTGAAGCGCCCATGAAGGACACTTGCTGGCCGTGGTGGGGTTGCCACTGCATTTCGAGTCCCAGAGTTAGAATGCCTTCAGCGAAGTCTATTCACATCATTGTTTGGTAAATAGGTGCATAAATTAATGAATAAGAAGATGCATCTTTTGCTGAATATGCATGTATATTTGCATGTGTGATATGTCTTTGCATGTTGAACATGCAACCCTTTCTTGTACTTGACATGGGAAAGCCACCCGTTCACCCACGCAGCCAGCCGAAACAGGAGCCAGAGACAGTGCAGCAGCCAGGCCCACCAGAGCCAGCATCAAAGGCACATGCAAGGGAACCCAGGGGGTTGTAGTACATGTCAACCAGGCATATGTGAATATCATCATGTGTGCGTACTTGATAAATAGTGTATATATAGTTTGTGTCACGGATGTCAGTCTTGTGAACGTCTCTCCCTGCAGCCATGCTTTCACACGCCTGACAGGTCTTGCAGGACACATCTGAAGCGCCCATGAAGGACACTTGCTGGCCTGGTGGGGTTGCCACTGCATTTCGAGTCCCAGAGTTAGAATGCCTTCAGCGAAGTCTATTCACATCATTGTTTGGTAAATAAGTGCATAAATTAATGAATAAGAAGATGCATCTTTTGCTGAATATGCATGTATATTTGCATGTGTGATATGTCTTTGCATGTTGAACATGCAACCCTTTCTTGTACTTGACATGGGAAAGCCACCGGTTCACCCACGCAGCCAGCCGAAACAGGAGCCAGAGACAGTGCAGCAGCCAGGCCCACCAGAGCCAGCGTCAAAGGCACATGCAAGGGAACCCAGGGGGTTGTAGTACATGTCAACCAGGCATATGTGAATATCATCATGTGTGCGTACTTGATAAATAGTGTATATATAGTTTGTGTCACGGATGTCAGTCTTGTGAACGTCTCTCCCTGCAGCCATGCTTTCACACGCCTGACAGGTCTTGCAGGACACATCTGAAGCGCCCATGAAGGACACTTGCTGGCCTGGTGGGGTTGCCACTGCATTTCGAGTCCCAGAGTTAGAATGCCTTCAGCGAAGTCTATTCACATCATTGTTTGGTAAATAAGTGCATAAATTAATGAATAAGAAGATGCATCTTTTGCTGAATATGCATGTATATTTGCATGTGTGATATGTCTTTGCATGTTGAACATGCAACCCTTTCTTGTACTTGACATGGGAAAGCCACCGTTCACCCACGCAGCCAGCCGAAACAGGAGCCAGAGACAGTGCAGCAGCCAGGCCCACCAGAGCCAGCGTCAAAGGCACATGCAAGGGAACCCAGGGGGTTGTAGTACATGTCAACCAGGCATATGTGAATATCATCATGTGTGTGTACTTGATAAATAGTGTATATATAGTTTGTGTCACGGATGTCAGTCTTGTGAACGTCTCTCCCTGCAGCCATGCTTTCACACGCCTGACAGGTCTTGCAGGACACATCTGAAGCGCCCATGAAGGACACTTGCTGGCCGTGGTGGGGTTGCCACTGCATTTCGAGTCCCAGAGTTAGAATGCCTTCAGCGAAGTCTATTCACATCATTATTTGGTAAATAAGTGCATAGAGACATATTTAAATAGATGCATATATATATATGAATGTAACAATGTACATTGGCATGTGTGACATGTCTTGGTCGCGCGAAGTGTTCATCTTGAACATGCAAACCCCTTTCTTGTACTTGACATGGGAAAGCCACCCGTGCACCCACGCAGCCAGCCGAAACAGGAGCCAGAGACAGTGCAGCAGCCAGGCCCACCAGAGCCAGCGCCAAAGGCACATGGAAGGGAACCCAGGGGGTTGTAGTACATGTCAGTCAGAAATGTAAAGTCTGCACATGTATCTGCCTACATGCCTGTGGTTGAGCATACATACGGCACGCATATGTTTTGTATGAACATGCTATGAACACATGCTGTTGATCACTTGAATGACATGAGGATTGGTCAGCATGCTTCTCATGGGGGAAGCTTATATACATGTGTGGGTACTTACTGTAAATATACATATACATGTACATATATATATATATTCTTGGATGTCACGGATGTCGGTCTTGCGGCGCCATCCAGGCTTCCACGAAACCTACCAGACAGGACCTTGCTATATAACGGGGGCGGGGTTGTGGCCATGTTTCAATGATCATAGTTGAGCGGATTGCGGGTAGCGAGGGTTGTGCGGGTTGCATCTGTTCTGATTCATGGTGTTCACGTTGTAGATGCATTCACTAGTCTTCAATAGGTGCAAGTTTATATATATATACTTGTTTGAGCATAACATCCGCAACATATGTATATATATATTGTATACATATACATGCGCATGCGGATATATATATATATACATAGTCATTGCCTTCTTCTGCAGAGCCCATGACGGCTGTCTCGCTGACATACTGCCACTTTGGCTAGGAGCCACTGTGCTTCAACGTGAGCTGCTTGCTGAAGGAGACGGGTGAGTTGTGTCAGCATGTTTACAAGTTCATTTGCACATGCACGTTGACACACACACATACACACATATATATATACACATATAATATATGTGTACATATGCAGATATATATATATATATATGCCCCTATATATAAGTATATATAATATACATGCAGGGAGGAGTTGGAGAAGCAACTGTGTGAACTTCTTGCACACACACACGCACACATGCGCCGTTCTGCTGGCCCAAGCCGATCTGCTGGCCAAACCATATCCACACATGGTTTTTCTTCATGCGCTGTGAGCGATGCACCCTCGTCGTGTTGACCCAGTTGAGTCTCCATATGGGCGGGCTGCTAAGCTGGCTAAGCGGCCGGTCACCCCGGAGAGAAATGAAAGTAAGACTCCCAAAGCAGCTCAAGCAGGTGGCAGCCAGAGCAGTGGCCAGCGCCAGATGAGTCAACAGCAGCACCATGGGAGCTGGAAGCAGAGCTTGAAGCATGATAGGCCCGAGGAAAAGAAGAATTACCAGTCAGAGAGAAACCTACAGAAAGGGCTCAAGGGAAACTACCAGGACTTCCATCCCTCAAAGGGCATTCGTGATTGGAGCTACCGTTGGGAACCATGGTCATACAACCGCCGCAGCCCATCACAATCGTCCCGGCCATCACAACCGTCCCAGCTTAGTGGCGATGACGGTTGGCAGGAAAAGGGCTTGGAAAAGCTCAGCTACCACCAACCAGGCGTGAATCCCATCCAAGTTGACAGCAGTGATGATGAGGCATGGGGGAGATGGACATGTAATGGTAAATCCGACAGTTTCAAGCAGCGGGACACATGAACCCGCTACAGACAGCCCCTGCGCGAAAAAAAAAGCGTTAGGATGAGGCCAACAAGCACTGACTGTCAAAAAAAATGTATGTGCAGTACATGTATATATATATATATATGAGAAAATATGTGTGCATATATGTATATATATATTTCTTTATTTAAATTTATGTATGCATGCGTAAATATGCTCACATATGTTTGTGTGTGTGCGTTCTTGAGCGCAGATGTGAGCAGCATAGAAAGTTGATCAACTGCGGGCTGCTGCAGTTTTCCAGTAGGACAACGTTTGGGCATCCAGAGTTAGAATGTGATCCATCAGCCACTTTCACCGATCATTTTCTGCTCGTCGTTTTTTGCCAGGATCACAAAGCCGCACTTCAGCTTGCGCCGTGGCCAGCCCCCCAGCAGCAGGACTGATGGTTCAGGGACTTGGGCCACTGATGCAGCCAGGTTGAATTAGTTTCTAAACATATAAGGGCATTCCCCACATGATATACATATATATACGTATACATATATCTACGTATATATATATACATATATGTATGTATATATATATAAGCATTTCTATTTGTACATTTGTATTTATATATATACGGCTGAATATTTATATTGCAATGACCCATGGACATTGAAACATGCACACATTCAATTCAACCCGACTTCCGTAAAGCTGACGACAAATGTTATGATATATATATATATGTATTATATATACGTGTGCATGTGTATGTGCAAACACAAATGTGTACATATATACTACGTACACCTGCATATATACACACACATCTACGTATATAAAGATATAGGTGTGATTTTGTTTGCAGGTGTGGCGGGCTGCTGCAGTTTTCCAGTAGGACAACATTTGGGCATCCAGAGTTAGAATGTGATCCATCAGCCACTTTCACCGATCATTTTCTGCTCGTCGTTTTTTGCCAGGATCGCAAAACCGCACTTCAGCTTGAGCCGTGGCCAGCCCCCCAGCAGCAGGACTGATGGTTCAGGGGCTTGGGCCACTGATGCAGCCAGGTTGAATCAGTTTCTAAACATATAAGGGCACTCACACATGATATACATATATATACGTATATATATATATACATATATATATATTTATATTATATATATCATATATATACTGATTTAAACATTCATTTATATATATAGAGTCCATCCAATTGTCTGCGGTCGTCAGTCCGCAACCAGGAGACCACGCCGGAGGCGAGGAATGAAGAGACAGAAGCAAAGCAGGAGTCTGGAGAAATTTGAACATATGTCTCATATGGTTCATGATCACACCGTATATAAATGTGTGTGTGCGTGTACGTGCATGTGTTTGAGTGCACCTGCACGGGCAAAGCACTGTGGGTGCATGTGTGAAAGGCAGAGCGGTAACGTTAAGATATGAACACACGTGAATGTATACTTGATACATACCATATATATATATACAATGCATGCATCGCAAAAAAACAATTTATATACATATACATATATATATATATATTTATTATGTACGGGCACATGCCTGTCTTATATACATATATTGCAAAACGGTATTTGTGACTTTTGCCTGGCTTTGAAGGAGGAAAGTCCACTTGCGACGGGTGCCACCGTTGCTGCGTGGGCATCCATGGCAGGTGCCAAGAAGAATGAGGAGGGCAAGGCATGCGGTCTTGTAGTGAAAGAGAATTTTGCCCGAAGATTTTTGGAGTCGGAGGAAGAACGGAAAGTCTACGAGATCAGGTCCAAACCAATCAAATTTTTGAGCGAAGGGGACAAGATTCTGTTGGTCAGTTCCCCCAGTGAATTGGGCGGAAGGCGTCAGGTGACTGCCATGCTGCAATTCGAGGGCAACATCAGAATCAAATGTAGCAGTTTCCAACGGTACTTTTCTTTACACAGGACGTCCACCGATGAGTTCCAATTCCTTTTGGAAAATTGGTCTCCAGCAGAAGACTTAGAGTACGTATGGGCCTGGCATTTGGAGCTCGTTGAGAAATTTGACCCTCCAATCCCAGTGCGCAGTGTGCCGGGCACGATTTCCTGGACATATCTCGGCCCTGGTGATTTGCTACAGGACCCCCGGCATTTGTCAACTGCAAAGAGTATGTATATATTTATATATACATATATGAAGGTGCACACATGTACTTGATGTATATGTATATATATATATATGTTTATACATATGTATATATATATATAATGTGCATAAATATGTTATATATATATACACATTATATATTCATTTTATTTCGTTACAAATGGATACCCTCAGACATGCCCAACACATGAAGAAATGTGTGCATGCCTGTCCTTTTGCACAATTGGGGGCCCAAAGTTAGAATGCTGCCCCCAGCCTCCTTCCAGGACTCTTGTCACCCCGTGCGTTCCAAGAGCAATTTGAGTTTGAAGCGGTCCACCACATCGGATAGCTTGACTGACTCCACATCAGTGTGCACACTGCAGCCGGGTAAGAAGCCCAAACTGGATACGGACACCGAGCCCACTGACATGGTTGAAGTTCAGGAGGTTGATTTTTCCGTGGCTCTGGCACAAAGGTGTCTAAGTCCTACAGACACTTGCATCACCCTCAGTGAATCGGAATGGCAGGGCTGTCTCAAGGGTGGACGGTCTCTTCTGAGGCCGTACAAAGGTGTGGAAGGTAAGCTAGCCCTAGCGGCGCCAATGAACGATGGATACTACCTGGTGGGGTCAGTGACATTGACAAGGTGCAATCAGGTAAAGATGGCCCACCAAAACCAAAACTTATTGAGGGTCTACAGTCAGCGCATCATAAAGGATCTCAGAGCACGATGCAAAACATTGTGGACATGGAGCTTTGGCGACTTCACTCCATTTGCGGAAGCCATCCACCTGCAGGTTCTGAGCTCAATTGCTCGAAACAGACCGTTCAAGCTGAGCTCTTTGAAAAAGAGCGTCCCGGCTACAAACCACGATTGCCCGTCCGACCTATCTCTTGCAGAGGCAGCTGAATATTACTTTCAGCGCGGAGGGGCATCATTTCAAGAGAAGTTGATGGAGCAGTTGCGCAAGTTGTCTGGCAAGACATTGCGTGTGGGGACTACCTGCTCGGGATGCGACATCTGTGTCACAGTCTTGAGACAGACTGTGGAGCATTTCAATGCAACTCAGGACCTGCTCAGCCAAGAATGTATGATATTAAATTATTAAATCATATGCATGTATGATATGATACGATTTGCAGATATGCATGTATGCATGTGGCTGTTGGTGCGCAGCTATGTATGTAATGTGAGAGTGAAAATATTTGTATGGGCACAACAAGCAGCAGGAAGGTGCACACACACACACATATATATATATACTTATAGTATATAAATTCGCACATATCTATCTATATATATATACACATACACTGTGTGCAACAGTGGGGCTGAAATCTTGTCAGGATTTGAGCATTGAGGTGCAGCACATTTTTGCGGTGGAACTCGAGGAGGACAAACGGAGATTGCTCCTCCTCCAACATCCCGACGTCAATCACCTATTTGAGAATGTTTCCGTGTTCGAGGAGGGCAGAGGGTGGTGCTTTGTCTGCAACCGATACCATGAGGTTAGCCGCAAGACTATGGGAATTGATGTGCTGATCTCAGGCCCCTCTTGCAAAGATCTCAGCGGTCTGAAACATGATCGAGCCAGCTTCGCTGGCTGCTACGAGACTGGTGATGGGGATGGGGAAGACTTGACCGGCACCAGTGGGCCAACATATAAATTTGGCTTTCGGAAGGCTCTTTGGGGTGGGCATTCTATCTTTGGTCACACTTTTGAATTATTTCATGATGGCATGGCAACCTGGCCATGAGGCACAACATATCTATATATATAACATATATATATAACATATATATATATGTATATATATATGTATATATATATACAAAATTAAATATATATAGATAGATGCATGCACATACACACACATAAATAAATATATATATATATAATTTTTACTTGATGTGCCAATACAACCAGCATATATACATATATATATATTGTGAATATGTTTTGTGCATGTGTGTATACCGGTGTAAAAGCTGTTTTCGGTACCCAATCTGCACAATCACTTGGCAGGCCATCGAGGTGTTGCAGCCCATCTTTGCGGTGTATGAGAACGTGCGGGGCGCCACGCTGAAAACCAAAGACAAGAAGACCAAGAAAGTCAAAGATCCGCCCGTAGAGGTTGGGTGGGCACGGACATGAAATTTCCATGTCATGTATGTGCAGTGTATATATGTGTATCTATGTATATATATATATGCATGCATGTGTATATATACATTCATACATGCATACATACATACATGCAAGTACATACCGGCCCCACCAGGTCGTCTACGAGCATATGCGCGAGCTCGGCTATGGTTTTGCTTCTTGGATTGAAATTTGTGGTCAGAGACTCCCATTCAAGCTGGACACACAGATGTATATATATATATATACATATATATATATATGTACATATGTGTGTATATATATATATAAATACCTATATATATATAGTATATATATATGCATACTTGCTATGTACCGCACATGCAAACAAGCACATACGGGAGCGTGCTCAGGTTTGGCAACTCTTGGACACACAGTACTACCTCCTACCTCAGAGACGCAATCGTGTTTGGGGATTGGCGTTTCTGATCACTGGCAAGGATGATGTCAAAGCAATGGAGGAGCATTACAAAACCACCCTTGGCCGTCTTCAAGGCAATTACCACTTCCCAGTGAACAAGGTGTTCCAGTTGGAAGCCCCACCGGTTGCCCCAAACAGCTCTCGCCTTGAGTCCTTGATGGAGCTTGCCAAGCAAAAGCATCCATATTCTGACAATGTCTTCATCGATTGTTCCAGCTCGGTGGAATGGCAAATGATGGGTGATGGCGTCCTTCCGTGTTTGACGCCCAGTCATGGTATTTATTCCACTCGCTTCCACCGTTTCTTGTTGCCTGATGAGATCTTGAACTGTCAAGGCCTTTTCCGATCATGCTTCAATGAGGAAGCATATGCGGAGCTCACCACCCAAGCCCAGGACATCGCTGGCAACTCTTTTTCCTCCACGGTGTGTCAAGCGGTTTTGATGACGATCTTCACTTGCACACCGGGAGCATGGGAGGCTTTGGGTCAGCCAGCCACCGCTTCAATGAACTTTGAGGGTGCAGCCAGCCAGGTTCAGGCAACAGCGGTGGTTCGTTACAGGCTGAAGCGCAAAACTCCACAGTCAGATGTTGAGAAGCAAGGGAAGGTGGTCAAGAAGCCAAAAGGTAGCTACAGGGGCCGTTACAAACGGAAAGTGGCCAACGTGGACAGCAGGAAGACCAACAAACACGGAAAGTCTGCGGTGGCTTCAATCTGGGAGAAGGAGCAAGTGTCAGGGCCTTAGTCGGCTTTTGCAATGGGTTTTTGGTGTGTATGTGTATATATATACATATATATATATACATGTATATATATATAAATACATATATATATACATATATATATATTTGCAATATGTAAATAAAGTTCATATATAACTATATATATAGATATAAATATATATATATAATCATCCGCAAGCGCACAGATCAACTCCCATGTAGTCATTCTAACTCTGAGACCCTTGGAGCACAGACACTCACATACGTGCACATAAACCTGCATATCTGTGTATATATGCATCTATGTGCATGCAAAGATATGTGCATATAAAAATATGTGCATGCGTAAATGCGGTTTACATACATACATACATACATATATACATACATACATACATACATACATTACATACATTACATACATTACATACATTACATACATACATACATACATACATACATACATACATACATACATACATACATACATACATACATACATACATACATATGAATCATATTTGTATACATAGATATGTATACATGCATGCATGGGTACATGCACATGCACATCAGAAAACACATGCAGTGCCTCTGTTTTCTTGGGGTTTTGCAGCTGCCCCCTTGATTTGTCATTCAGGATGAAAGCCTATGACAAATTCAAAGCGGACCCTGCCGTCAAGTATCCAGCCAAGAAAGTGGAAGAACTCAAGCTACGTGGCTATTTCCGGTCGTGTATGTACCGTTGGAAGAAGACACGTTCCACGGAGAAATGGTCATTTCTCTGCGAAGCATGTCCCAAGGTTGCTAAATCCTGCAAGGAACTGCCAGGTTTCCTCAGAAGGGTTCTGGGAAAGAAGGAGAAGTTTTCGACAAGGACCCCAAAGGGCTTGAGTCTCAACAATGTGACTAGCGTGCTTCCGCCGGAGCTGGAGAATGCGGTGACGGATTCCATAGTGTCTTGCCCGCACCTTTTGGACTTCCACAACTGCATATTGTGGATATGCTATCTTCATACATGTATATATATATATATATGCATACATACATATATATACATATATACATATATGCATACATATGCATATGTATATATATATATGTATGTATGTATTTATGTATGTATGTATGTATGGATGTATGGAATGTATGTATGTATGTATGTATGTATGTATGTATGTATGTATGTATGTATGTATGTATGTATGTATGTATGTGCAAATAGTGCACAGACATTGTGTTTCGTTTTGACCGTCAAGCCATCCTACCCGTGACAGGCTGAGAGGATTCATCTGGGGGAAGAAGTGTGCTTTCGTTATCCCGCTGACGTGCTGGAGATTGCCATAGACCAATGGAATCATGCTGTCAAAGAACTTCGGCCGCGAGTGGAGGACCCTCAGACTCTACTCTCTATGTTGGAAGCCCGCATGGAACCTGATGGTGGCAGTTTGGACCAGAAGGTTGAGGCGATTCAGAAGGATTTGCTGGACACCTTGGTTACTGTGCGGCTCAAGACCACTGAGGGAAATTTGCTGAATCTTGGTGTTTTCTTTAGATCAAGTTTTGAACTGGTTTGGCAAAGCATATGAATCATATATATATATAGGGTGCAGTCCCAAAAAAAACCAGTCTTTATTTTTAATGCATGAACATGCACATGTCAATCAGAGGGTGGTGGTATATAGTAGACGCACATATATGTATATATATATATATACACATGTATATGTATATATATATATATACACATATTTATTTACGTATGGCAAAACCAAGGGGCATATCAGGGTACAGTATATATGTACTCATTCTAACTTTGGATTGGCTATGGTGTTGGTAGCAACCACCTTCCAAGGAAAACAGCCGAGCGTGTTTGCCGGAGAGCTGGCCTCCTTTCGAGGGCCAACCCAAAACCAGGTAAACACCTGGAGTTTGAGCATCCAGCAGTGCAAAAAATCATCACCTGGGTAGCTTACCAGATCGATTGCGGGAAAATCAACGAACGCTTGGTTGCAAACTTCGACCAAACCTGGAGCCTGCTGTACAGGCCTTCCCGCCGATGCCTGCAAACCAGGGCCAAAGTGGATGAGTGGTCCACCAGTGTATACAAAAGACGGGTTCGGCATGTGCTGGAACGCAGCTTAGGCATGGAGCTGACCGAGAGCTTTGGGCCCGATGAAGATCCACATGCAGTGGTCCCATCTGTGACTGGTGGGAAAGCGGCGCAATGCCCTGTGGAGAGTTGGCGAACGCCGCGGACATTAACATCACTCTCGTGGAATGATGGCACTGTAGGCCGTGGTTTTGTTTCGGTCAGAGAAGATTGTCTCACAGAGGCACAGCGCATGGTAGCCAACCAGGCGGGACCACGCAAAAAAAAGCTAGGTATATATATATAATGCGTTTTGTATATATACTCATTTGTATATATACATATATATATATATGTATATTTACTATATATATACATGTCCATGTAGATATATAGAGGTATATATATATATACATACGTACATATATCTACCACAGTCATCGCTATATATGTTTTCTGTCACTGACTATAGAGTCACCTTCTCAGTAACTGTTGCTTTTGGCCTTCACAGTTAGAATGCCTGCAGGAGCTAAAGCGATGGATATTTGTGGCTCCACTTCAAGCCAGGTCACACATCTGGACATCTGAGACAATGTTAAGCTACCTTTCCTTCCTGACAGAAGAAATCAGGGCCCGTCGGCGAACCCTTGGATTGTCTCTTGCAGACAGGGGGCTCATCTTGGCCGACTGTGCCAGTCAACACTCCGCGAAGCAATTCGCAGCGCTTCGCAAGCTTTGGTGCCAGCAAAACAATGTGGCCACTGTGGCTGCACCTATGTGGGTTTGTGGTACCCTGTGCTTGCATATATAGATACTTATATAGGTGATATATCTATACAAATGTGTGCAAGCGCACAGATCAACTCCCATGTAGTCATTCTAACTCTGAGACCCTTGGAGCACGAACACTCACATACGTGCACATAAACCTGCATATCTGTGTATATATGCATCTATGTGCATGCAAAGATATGTGCATATAAAAATATATGCATGCGTAAATGCGGTTTACATACATACATACATACATACATACATACATACACACATACATACATACATACATACATACATACATACACAGGTACCTTTACATATATACACATATACGTGCGCAAAACCTGTTTTACAGAATGAGAGTTAGAATGAGGCCAGGCCAGCCAGCAAAACCAAGGTCTTCTTGACGGGAGCCTCCGGGTGTGATGCTGAGGGAAACCAACTCCCCAGCATCCCCGGAGGCTGGGGTGCATCAGGACAGCCAAATGACGGCTGGCACAACCATCTACATTCCCTGGTGTCTGCCTACTGCAAGTCACAAGTAGATTGGAGCACCAGCCTGGACTTGAGACGGAAACTGGACGAACTGAATATGTCGGTGCAATCCTCTGTGTCAACAAAGTGGCTCGGTACCTTCTAGCTTGCAATTATTGTTTCACTTTATGTGTGTATCCTTTATATATATATATACGCACAGTAATTATGCACAGATGCATATATACACTGTGTGAATATAGACTTCGCAGGTTCTTGCAGCAAGAAGGGCACAGGCTTATCATTGCACACCTATGTGTTGTATGTCTATTTGTGAATCGGACTCATATGCATGCAAGTGTAAATGTCAAAATTGATTCACTGTATATATGCATATGTAATTATGTACATGTATTGTCTTTCGATTTCTTGAACTATGCATGTGTTCTCCCTGACCATGCGCAGGTTTGAATGATGCCCGTGCTCAGGTCATCCGTTTTGACATCGTTGCGGGGAGATGCCTGTGCATTGGAGAGTCTCAACAATTTTCAGCTGCTTGGGTTGAAAGCAGGTTCACTGTTTATATTTTGTGCGCATTTCTGCATCAAAATGGGAACCCTTTTTGAGATATGTATCCACATCGCTGATTTGATCTGTGCTCATCTTCTTTGGGCTCACGTTGAACAAAGAGTTCAAGCATTTCAGTCTGTTTGACACTTCTCAACCAATATCGTCAACACATATATATATATATATTTATATTTATTATATATATATATATATATACATATAATTATGTACATACGGCTTTATATATCTATAAATGCATTTTTGGGGGCCCAGGTGCGTGCAAATGTCGACATATCACATGAAATACATCCCAGAGTTAGAATGTGTCCCATCTCTATCTGGCGACAGGTCCGGAAGGCTTGTTTGGTACGCATGGCCCTCGCGTGGTTTGGTCACAGAAAAGAACATTGCGGATTGGCGATTTGATGGTTCTTGGCCTCAATTGGTGCATGCACACGCATGCACATGCGGTGTTTATCCGCAGATATGATGCATACATTCGACGATGCCTGCATTTATATATATATATGCACATAGATGATGCATGTCTTTAAATATATATATATATAGACACTTGCAAGCACTCATGTATATCCGACGTGTGTGTAATTTATAGGAAAAGTATCTTTTTAAACGTGTATATATATACATATATATATATATGTGTGTGTATATGTAGCTCGCAGTCTCGACCCTAGGCAATCTAAAAGCAATGAAAGAGTGCATGCAGCGTCAGCGGTATGCTTTTCAGACCTTGCTGACACTGGTGGACACTTCAAGCGCTGACGTGAGCCTTGAGGAGGGTGAAAGCGAGCAACTGGATGCTTTGCGCAATGTTCCAATGGAGGAAGAGAAGCTCATGACATGGGTAGTTCAAGACGGTGAAGACACGTCAACCAGACAGCCGTTGCCACCTTGGTTGTGCCGTCCCGTGGAGAAGCATGTGACCTGGTGGGCTCAGGAAAACCAAAAGTGGCAGCAAAAAATCGATACGCGCGGTAAGGCTGGCAAAATGCTGCCTCCTGCTGCGCAGCAGAAGTACGACCATTTCGTGAAGGAGAAGTCTGCAGTCCACATGCTGTTCTGCAGAAAGACAAGGAAGCAGGTCGTCAAATTACAATCCCACGCAGAGCTACGAAAAAGGGAGAAGGATTTGTTTAGCATCCAGATCCTGATGTCGGGTGATTCATCCAAGCTTGCACTGAAAGGTGCTAGCGGTGAATCCAAACGTTTGGTTCTACTGCAGTGTGAAGCTGTTTCAGAGGAATCAGTGCCAGATGGTTTGGCAGGTGGTGTTGCAGATGCAGCGGTTGCCGCGCTCGCATCGGATGACATCGCCGATGACCAGGATGATCAAGATGATGAGTGTGAAGAGCAGCAGGGGGTGCATGAGATTGATGAAGCTGACTTGCAAGAGCAGGAGCACATGGAGATGGTGGAGGCTGATGAGGCTAGTGACGCGGAGGAAATTCTCTACTACAGCTCCGAAGAGGAAACCGTGAAGAAGTGCGCCACGCATTTCAGCCGAGTCAAGACATTCAATCACCGTGAAGAATGGAGAGCATTAGAGGCGCGTGGGGGCACTGACATCCCACCAGGTGCTTTGCTCGGATACCATGCCACGTCTCGCACGTGGCAGGGGTATTGGGAAGGAAAATCAATAGGCCTGACTCGAACCCACGGAGGGCGAACCAACAGGACTGCTGGTGAGGCTTTGCTTCAAGTAATTCAGGGGCTTGTGGAGAGACATTGCAACCAGCACCCCAGAGACAAGATCTGGGCTGCTCAACAGACTAAGTTGCAAAAAATCAGCTTGACCATTGCAAAGCTGTGAATCCCCTGGTGTACAGAAAGCTGTCTTGGGAAGCCGCAAATCACACACACACATATATATATACTGCATATATATTTACAGGTGCATGCTATATAGCTTATTTCTATGTATATATAGATATTTTTTTTTGTATGTGCATCTACACTGGCCGTATGCATGCATGCACACATATATATATATATATATCTATTTGTACATGTTTGTATCAATGTGTGGCTTTCCCGCGGAGGATCGAAACTCGTGCCGGTACAATATGTCAATTGACCAACTGGGGAAGGGAAAATGAATCCCCTGGTGTACAGAAAGCGGTCTTGGGAAGCCACAAGTCACATATATATATATATATACTGTATATATATATACATATATATATATTTACAGGTGCAATATATATATATATATATCTATTTGTACATGTTTGTATCAATGTGTGGCTTTCCCGCGGAGGATCGAAACTCGTGCCGGTCCCGGTACAATATGTCAATTGATCAACTGGGGAAGGGAAAAAAGGCGCGGACTATCAGCGCTGGGATGCAATGCTTCCTTTTTTTTTGTTTCGGATTTCATTTGTATGTCACCTGCTCTCAGTTTCTCAGCATGTGAGACGTTGCTGCAATAAGGGGCACTTGGGGCCCAAAGTTAGAATGTGGTCCATGATAGCTGTTCGTTTATTTTCCAGACGGTTGATTATGGAATTTGACTACATGTATATAACATACATATAGGTCTATAGGTATACATATATATACACATGTACATATATGTACACACATTGCATCAAGTACATACACTTGCGAATGCATG
Source organism: Cladocopium goreaui (assembly GCA_947184155.2). Classification (NCBI taxonomy): domain Eukaryota; class Dinophyceae; order Suessiales; family Symbiodiniaceae; genus Cladocopium; species Cladocopium goreaui. The sequence continues at coordinate 552,238 of CAMXCT020001780.1, forward strand.
CATACATATATACTTATAAATATATATACATATACTCATATTTTTTTGCACAGGACGTTGTTTTGGTCTAGTTTTACTTCTCCACTGGGTGCACATAGTGCACATTTCAGAGAAAAAGAGGCCCCAAAGTTAGAATGTGTACTTTTTGTTGTATGTTGAGTTGAGTTGGCGAATACGTCCTCACCCACATGATGTTTAAGTAATTAACTATATACATGTTCATGAAGTATATACATGAACATATACTTGTTTTGCATGATGTTTTTTGTATTGAATAATCTTTGTTGCATCACGGGCATGTACCCCGTTGAGAGTTAGAATGAGCCTGGTAGGAAATACCGCCCAGAGTTAGAATGTCGTTTTTGCCCCATGCAAAATTCACCCAAGTTAGCGCTTTTTTTCGTATGTGGTTCTAACTCTGATGCCGTTTCATGTCATTCTAACCTTGGCCTGAAAAAATTTTGGCGTTCCAATCCGTCATTCTAACTTTGAGTCTGTCAGTATATACCGCTGGATGATTTACCACGCACCATGGGACCGTTCGCCCTCAGGTAGTTCAAAGAGTTGCCCTGCACTGCCCATTGGAATGGCGGCCTATCAGGAGGAAAGGCTCCGCAAAGTTCCTCGGCCTGGATGGTTGGAAGCGTTACTGGCTGTGTTGTCTTCCCATGGGTACAACCACTATTGAGGCGATCTATGGGGAATACTGCATGCTTAGATGGCATTTTCAATCAAGTCCCGGTGAATAAGGTAACATCCCATTCATGCCAGGGTTGGTTATGCCATGTTATACCGTGGTTCGCCAGAGTACTGATCGGGTTTTGATTCATAGTTATCTCCCCAAGTTTGTTTGTTTTGTTTTGTTTTCGAATGACTGCATGGCTGGGAAAAACATATGCCATTTGCCATCACTCATGAACTGCATGACGGGGTCGGAAGCTAGCCGTCTTAGAAACCAAAGAAAAGCCTGCTGTAGTCCTCAACAACAATCCCTCCAGAGACCCGCATCCATGTTTGAATCACAGCCAAGGTTGGAATGCTGTTGACGGAGCCCGATTCCAAGATCAAATTGGCTGCGGGCTTTGGTCGTCACTGGCCCGATGCCCGGGGTGTTTTCGTGTGCGATGCTTGGTTGAACACACCACCATGGGTGACACTGCTTGCGAATGGGGAAGATGGAAAATGTCAACTATGTTTGATGGGGGGTATGATGCAAGATAGAGGCCCGATTGCCACTTAAGATTGGGATGCCAATGTCCCCTGCACGTTGGAAATTCTGTCAGATTGTTGGAGTGATTGGTTATCACTGTGCTTGGATTCTGGCAACATGTGGCAGCTGCCACCAAGATGATCCTTTGAGGGACGAGGGTCGCTTTGGTTCCCCACGAAACCCGGCTTCAGAAAGTAGATACTGTATAAACAATCTAATGGTTGCAGGCATATCATTGAAAGATCAAAAGTTTCCCTTGTTTTTCTACAAGCCAAAGTGAAGGATACTTCATCTTCTCCCAGTATCCCATGCGCCCCTGTCTACCTCTGCCACCATCGGCGCCAATGTGGGTACGGGACAAAACCTACATGGGCCGCTTTTCACATCCCCAATGGACTACAGAACCCTTTTCAATTTGTGGACGACCCAGTAGAATTTGTCCCCCATTCCTTTAGCGCTTTCCCAAATGTTCGTTGGGAAAGCTTTTGTTGTGGCCAAACCTCAACAGCCACTTTTGCAGCCCACTCTTGTGGCCCATCCACCCATTGTTGCCACCATCCGCTGACCCAAAGGACAGCCCGGGGACCTACATCTGGGTCAACGAAGAGGACCACTTTCGCTTCTTCGCCCGCCAGGAGGGCTGTGCATCTTGGCTTTTGAGCTGAAGCAGGAAGTGGGGGAGGAAGTTGTTCGGTGACAATGGGGTAGATGAGGTGATATGAGAGTCGTAATATAGAGGGATGGATGGAAGGATCGATGGATAGATGGTTTGATGGATTGGTTGATATATAGATGCATGGATACATATACTTGAGTAGTCTGCATTGGCTACAAAAGGGTCTTCTGTAAAGAATTAAAAACAAAAAATACGAAAAAATACAACTCAAAAATACAAAATCTGAATTGCATGGTTTAGAAAATACAACAGGTTGGTTTTGCATTTATTTTGCAAGTGGGTTCTTGCTTTTCAAAATGAACATGGGGTTGGCTCTCTGGTTCATGTTTGAATTTGTACTTTTTTTGGTATTTTGTATGTTTGAAACTTTTGGTTCGTATTTTGTTGTATGTTTGAGATTGCATTCGTATTTATTTTGCATTTTTTGTCAAATTACAAAAAATACACTTTGTATTTTTGTACTTTTGTTGTATTTTCCATTACTTCCAAAAATGCACTTTGTATTTTTGTATTTTTTTTGTATTTTTCCATTCCTTCACAGATTGCACTTTGTCCTTTTGTATTTTTCGTTCTTTAGACATGCCGTCAAAGAACAAAACCGCGAATCCACCAATGTATGTTGTATTTCCCTTTTGTTGATGATTTTGCCCCCCTCAGTGTGGCATTTTTTGTAATTTGGTTTTGTATTTTTTGTATGTTTTGTATTTTCAATGATTACAGAGGTTACAGGCTGTAGCCAGCACCCGACTACTCAAACATAGACACAAAGTAAGATACATAGATACATAGATACATAGTCTTGTCTTTCTGTTGTGTTGCTGTATTTCTAGTACCGCCCGCGAAACCGGTTAGATTTTGACCATGTAAAGTGCAGAAAACCACAATCATCCCCCAAACATCACTTTCGCGTGCAAAGGGTAAGCACAGTTTACCCTCTGGTAAACATACAAAAGGCTATTGAAAATGGCCATAGAAATAGTGAGTTTCCCCAGTAATAGCATGGTGATGTTCCATAGTTATGTAAAAGTTTACCAGAGGGTAACCGCCATCAACATCCATCCTCAGATGTGAAGAATCTATGAATCCGATCGGTGGGCATGGACATCTGCCATCATAGGTGCCATGGACTCGAACTCGAACAGCTCAAATTTTATCTCATGATTGGCAGTGATTGACGCCCCATTTTTGTTGGTAGCGCGTAGTGAATTCCATTTTGGTGCCTAAAAACATTTAGTTGTTTTTTTTCAAACACCTTGATTAGACCTCTTTTCCGTTCACCTCCCCAACCCAGGAGCTGAAGCATCTCTACGAACGTTTGGTGAAAGCCATGAGCAGCGTGGCAGATGCCACCACTGTGGCTGATGGCGAGAGGTACCCTTGGGGGGTCGGCTATAGGTTCAGGTGGTGGAGGGATATGGATAAAAATGCGAATAAGCTTGAATAATGTGGGTAAAACAATAATAAGCCATCCCCCAAATCACCATAAATAGGTGGTACAAAACATTCCCAAATGGGTGGTTTATGACATTGTTTTACACACATTGCCATAGGTATTTTAATGGGATATATTGGGATAATGGTTTTTAACTCTCTGGTGACTTAGCATCGAGAAAACCACCATGTAATGGGCCATGAAATCCATTGCAGGGTTAACCCACGAACATTTTGTTGTTTGTTAGGGCAGCGATGTGGTTTTTCATCCCCAAGAAAGGTAACTTTTTGGGTAAATGGTGTATGATTGTGTTATGAAGTTCGGCCATTTAATTCGCCCAGAATCGTTTTTTTTTTTTGGGTTCAACCCCAGAGAGTTCAACTTATTGTTGCATCCAAAACCTAGGAATTTACCATATTTGGGGCCATGAACCAGCTATATGCAAAATATCCATGGGAATTCCCAGAAAATCACTGTGCAGCTGAAGGGTAGCCACCATTCCATTCTTGGCACTTCCTTCGCTTAACACTCTGCCAGGTGCGGTTTCGCATCCTCGCCACGGTGTCTCGGCATGGCCATGCAGGGATGAACAAAGTCGATCCCCCAGAAAGTGAAGAAAATTGGCATCCTTAGTTTTGCCATGGGTGATGGTTCAAACATACCACGTGCTTCCGGAAAAATCTAGCATTGTGTCTATTTAGGCGAACCTCTAACCATTTGAGTCCCTGTTTGGGCGAGAATTCATGGTGCCGTTTACCTGAGTGGACGATCACTCTCTCAAAAACTGATGTTCCCATTGAAGATGATACTTTCCAGTCAGCCATGTAAGAAAAATCCAGAGGATGCTTGGAGGTACCATGACAACCGAGCCACAACTGCGATGTTGTCTCAAGAATGTGCGACTTAGTGACCAGGGTGTGGTGGATTGATTGTAGATTCCAAGTGTTGTTGTGAAAATTTCACAGTTGTGGATCTACGGCTTCTTTATCCAGTTGGTTACAATAGATCCATATGTTCCCATTTGTTGCTTGTAAATATCCCCATGTTCTGTTGCAATACTCATGTTTACTGGTTAAGATCTCCATAGTGTGCACTGGAGGCGATTCTTGTGCTCTGAAATTCTTGTTTGCTTGGCAGAGTATTTTAAGGATCGTACTCGGTCGGGCAAAGGAGAGGCCTTGTGCTCTCAACAAGTGAATTTAAGATTCAGCTTGGACTTGTTCGTCACAGAACAGGTCCATCCTGCCACCTATTGGTGGCACCTTGCCAGCGAGATGCCCATCGAATCGTTTGAGGCGATGGTTCGCGCCATTAGCGACACCGGCGGCATAGATGTGCCGGCCGAGTTTAGCTATATGGGCTCCGACCCATTGCAGGTGCGCCAGGAGATGATCAGAGAGTTGTCAAAGGAGACGACAGGACATGCCCAGTGCGAAGTCCTCAGGTTGGCCATTTTGGTCAACCTTGTAGGACCGAAAAAAGTGAGCAACACTCTGGGTGACAAACAGGCCAAGTTTGGGGTACACTTGGTTCAGGCTGTGGGTCAAGCCCCGCGGGATTCGAAGAGGTGCCAGATGAGAGCTGCGGCATCTTCATTATTGAATGCAGTAGCAGCAGCATTTCCTGAACTAGGCCTCATGCTCCTGTCCACCAATTCAGGAAAACCCTGCACATCATGACTCCAACTCAATTTGACTTTAGGGCTCACCAATGCCTTGAGACGAAGAGATGAGCAGCTGATTGGTGCCGCAGGGGTATGTTCTCCCCAAAATGTGTGGCTTTATTGCTACAAATTGCCAATGCTGTGGATTCTAGTCGTACACCAGCTCTACTCTACCCCATACTCGCCAGATCCATATCCAAAATCGGCACCCCAACATTCGGTTTAAAACCTTTTGTTCCATTTTTTTGCACAAGTACAGTAAGCCCTATAACCCATCTAGATCTGAAAACCTGGCATACCTCCAAACTTGCTTGGTTGGTGGTTTGGAACATTTTTGAGGGGGGTAGGTATACCACCAATTAGTTGCCGTTTTAGATCATTTTAGTCGGGACCATGATGAACTGAGGCACGGCTGGGTCACCAGTGACCCTTCCCGCCTTGGCGCGGCCCTGCGGGTGACCATGACCTTGCGCATTCCGCGCTTGGCCAATGCGGTGGGAGTTGGGAATGGGGCAATTTTGCTGGGGAAAGTGACTTACTGGTGCTTAGCAGGGAATGAGGGAATGATCCATAATCACTAGTAATAATCATCCCATTCCCCCATTCCCATCCATTCCCTGCTAAGCACCAGTAAGGTGAGAGTATAAATGTGTAAAGCATCGAATTCATAACTGATCTTCAAAAAGATGGAAAAAGGGATCAAAATTGTGGAAACCACTTTTCAACCTTTTTGTTTGGCCCCTATATACCACTATGGACCCAAGATCAGAGCCCAAGTGTTTGTACCAATGGATCGGGCCCATGTCGCTGAGGGAGGAAGATTTAAGGAAGACCTTGCTGAAGGGGCAGAACCAAGACTGTAAGATAGTTGTTGAAAGGACAACTAAAGAATATATACATATATATTAAGCATAGTTGTTAACTAACCATATTAACCATATTGGGTGGTCAAGAAATCTCCTTTTCTGGAAATCAAGCTACCCATTGTTTGGCGCAAGACGGACGAGCTAAGACTTGGATCTCCACCTACCAGCGGCAGGTGGATGTGGTGAGCCTTTGCCAATCACTGAACTTGGACTCTGGGCTGCCAGGGCGGTCCTTGTGGGATGGTCGTCCCCTGGGGCTGTTGGAAGTGGATTTGCACACCCCGGATTGGTGTCTTGAGTTGTTTTGCACCAAACGACATATGTGGTCACCCTTGTAGGTTGTTTCTTGGTTTGTATCCCTGTGTATGTGCTGGTTCGTTACAAAGTGTCCCCGGGATTTATTCATGTCCCAGATTTGGCATTTGACCGTCGTTAAACGCCGTTAGTTACACCCTCCCCTATGAATCAATAGCTTGGAACTGCTTCCATTCAACCCGATGATTTCTTGTTAGTTTCCTTACCATTAACATCCATTAACACCCCCTAGAGTTGAATCCGTTCTCAGGGCGGAGAAACATCACCCCTCATAAACAATCAGATTAGTGTTTGAAATTGGTATGCCTAAATTGTTCTTGTCCAACGACACCCCATGTTTTCTTTTTATTATCAATATCATTGTACCAAGTCTTATTCACATTAGACCTTCGGTTCGTATTTCTCCCCTGGTATAGTCTTGCTTTTGATATCAACACATGATAGTTAGTTTTAGTACATTACATAACTTGTAGTGATCTCCATTAATTTGAAAATAAAGCCAATAGCAAAGTATATTGCGCCCATTCAAATTCCCTGAGGAATGCGATTCCAGCACTTCTGCCATCAGCGGCAACTTGTGGCAGATCCACAGCAGCGCGGCCGTGGGCCTCACCGAGGTGCCTGGGGATTTAGTTCCTATCGTAACGGGTTGTTTCAGATAACTCGAGTGATATGTTTGGTGGAGATAAAAGCAGCTCCAAACCCTGACTCTTGTGCTTCCTTTACCTTCCTTCCCTATGTTTTCGAGAAAAAACTCCAGAGATTTCAGGTGGAGATGATGAACTCCTGGATCAAAGCCTGCAGTTTATTGGTGAACCTCGAGCAGCGCCTGGAGAAAGGCCCCTCCGAAGAAATAGGCGTCAAAATCCCACCTTTTGTGGTTTTCAGTGCTAGATTGCGGGAACAAAATCGTCACTTGGATGCTGAAAAAATCTTGTGGTAGAGTGACCGAAGAAATTACCAAAGAATTTGGTGCAGATCTCAAGGATGATTTTTTTACAGACTTAAAGGATGATCTTACACAGGTCCAAACTCCCTGAATTGGCGGCTCTGACAGGTCAGTCCATGTTCGAAGTGCTGCCAGGCAGGATTTGGGAGCAACTGAGCCAACTGAAATCTAACATTTGGAACCCTGGTCAATGTTTTTTAGTTGGGGTAGGTTTGGTTGTCATCTTTTTTGGGGACAAATTCCTATGGGTGTGGAGCCTTCCATTGCCAGAGATGATGACTCCCGTTTGAATGGCTATCCCATGCTGTTTTTTATGATCATCAATAAATTGCTGGTAAATCCCGAGAAAACCCATATTCGATGGTTAAATGATATATTAAGGATATATATATATATTATATATATATGTGCATATATATATATATATATATATATATACGTATCATTGTTATCATTATATCCCATACCATGGATATATCCCCATATTATATCCCATTCTATCCACATTGTTATCCCACTGCAACGGTTAAATCCCTCCCATATCCAGGTAATCAAACATGCTTTGCTCGAAAATATCCCCGTTTCTCTCGATGGTTTTCCTCCATTTAGTCATTTAGTTCGGGGATTGCCCAGCTAGCCTTATTTGATGAGACCGAAGGGTTTCCCGTTACATATCCCCCGTTACCCATTATTAACCCATTCTCAACCATTCACCATGATCAATCACATGATCTCCATGATGATCCCACATCTTTGATCTAAATCATGGGAAATTTGTTGTAACTAACATTATCTGGTTGGTGGTTTCAAGCATGGCTTTTATCTTCCATAATATATGGGATAGTCATCCCAACTTACTAATATTTTTCAAGATGGGTAAAACTACCAACCAGATTATCATCCCATTATTAACCACGATTAAGCCACTATTAACTGTAAAATCACATCAAAACCGTAAACCAGTCATCCATTTTAAAAGGATGTTCCCTTAACGATCCCATGATTACCCCCATGTTGTTCCACCCTGGGAAGCTTCCCCCACGCGAGGCATGGGCCTGGACTACCCTGGGCAGCTGCCGCTTTCGGGTGCCTGCCCAGAAGAGATGCCTGACATCTCCAGCTGTTGCAGCGGCTCGGTGGCGATGGGGATTTTACCAGCAATTTATGGGGGATTAAGTTGATTTTCATTGGATTTCAATGGGATTTATGGTGTATGATTTATTTGGATTTAATGACATTTAGTTTAATGGGCTGCATGACAAACTGAATGGCAGGTTTACCAGCAATTCGTAGGGAAATGTTTTGATATGGTGAGAAAAATGGAAATGTTGAGATTTTGCCGTTAACAATTTGGCTAGTTGAAGCGGATGACGGTCGCAATCAACGTCGCCCAACTCGAGATCCTGAGCGTGATTCTAACCATCGCCGCAAGTCCAGGCGTGAATCCATTGTCTTCTGAAAGCGAAGCGGATCCTGGAGTGCCTTTTGACCAGCAATCCTCGGACCCGGAAGAGATGCAGGAGAATATCGGCAAATTTCCGGATGCACGGCCGTGGGCCATGTTGACATCTCGGCCTGAACTACAATTGGACACGAAGTAAACGTTGCAGAGAAGATTTGGAGGTGCAAATATCAAAAACTTCACCACTCCGGCGTGTCACCTTTGGAAGTCAAAAAACACAAACAAGGCGCCATTTTCAGAGCGCTTTTGGACGCTGAGATGTACGAAAAGCGACGTTCAACATTCAAAATGATCACCAAAAGTACAACAGTATTGGTTATCTAAGATTTAAGAGATATGCTTTCATATGGTTCTATCTTATGCCAGAAGTTTGTGGCGGCGAGGAGTTCTCAAGCAACTATGTGCGTCTCATGACGTAATTGGCTTCGTTGGGCCCCACCAGTGGCCTGCCGAAGGCCAACGTATTCATCAAAGATTGTGGAGAAAGACGATTCCTCACCAATGGTGGTGAAAAAATATCGTCGACAAGACACTTGGGATTTATGCTGAATCTGTTAACAATCGAAAAAGAATATGGATTTAGCCAAAAGAAAATAAAGTTTACCCAGCAGAAATGAATGGTGGTACAAAGCCAACCATAACGGGGATGTGGTGTTGGTTTAACCACTGGATTGACCGTTTAACCAATCAAGAACGGAAATCATGTAGATTTTGGAGTTACCTCCTTTTCAGACAGACTCATCTTGTAAACCTGGAAACCCTAGGCTGAATCTACCAAGCAAGCTTCATTGGGTACTGATCAAGTGGTTTTCTACCCAAAAATGTCAATGGTCCATTCTTTGGCCAGATTTATACCCCACAGCTTCCCAAGTTTAAATCTTCGAATGTTGAGTTACCTAACTCCTGATTCCCCCTGTTTGTCAGTTGATCTTATTTTGGTTGGTTTAGTCCTCATTTTTTGTTGCTGAAATCCCGATGTTGGTTGGTTCAATCCCATTCTGTGTTGCTCAAATTCCAAAGGTTTGGTTGAATCAATCCTCATCTGGTTGGTGGTTTGGAAAATGAAATTTATGACTTTCCATATTTCATCATCCCAACTGACTCATATTTTTCAGAAGGGGTTGAAACCACCAACCAGTCATTTCTTCTTGAAACCACCACACTTTTCCACCTTTAAACAGGTGCCCCCAGCCTCCCCAGGTTTGGTGGCCACCTGCCTCCGCGGCAACCCGGAGCTCTATGCCACGCATCGCAGCTTGAGTACGTCCACGGGCATAGGCGGAGAGTTCTGCACTGCTTGGGTGGTTTTTGATGATGGAAGTCCCTGGTTGGAGGTCACGAAAAAGGGGGAAAAACATGGGGAAAAGAATATGAAAAATGATGGAAAACGAAGAGAGTAGGTTAGTATCCTGGGTTGGTTGGTTTGAGACTAGAGTATATCCCCAAAATCGCATTTTCAGAGGGAAGGAAAATGATGATAAACCATTGGATTACAGGTACCATATGTTCAGACAAACCACATGGAGGTTTCTTAAAATGGGGGATCCCCAAGTCACCATGGGTTTCAATACTAAAATGGTCAAATATTGGATGACTTGGGGGTACTGGTACCTCCGTTTCTTTGGTAACTGGTGATATTCGATCAATTGGGTTATTATCATATGTTTGTTATCCATTATACAAATGGGTATAACTCGTGTAATAACCACATATAACCACCATAGGTGGTATTTTTTGCCCTTGTACCTAGGGTTATATACCCATGTATAACCTCAACTGCACCCCCAAGAATCCAATTCCAGATGGCAAACAGGTGGTGGAGCGAACAGTGGGTTGGTAAGCCGCGTCACAACAAATTAAAACTGTGTTTCCCAACAATAAGAGAAACTAGATATATGGGTCCCAGAAAAATAGAAGAGGCTGCAGATGATATTTATACCATTTTTACCTGACATCTTACAAATTTCCAAGTTTTCTATCTTCACAAAATTGGTTGGAGTAAACAGTTGCAGTAAACGATCCCATCAACCAATCCATTGATTGTTGGTTGTATTCCCCGCAGTATTGCTTATATAAATCCCAGTTTATCCACTTACATTCCCATCATATGTTCACGATGTAATTCCGTTATCGTTCCATTGGACCATTATATCTAGTCCCACTATATATATATATACCCGTCATATCTAGGGATATATGCCCATTGTAGTCCCATTATATTGGTTACCCATTGACAAGAGTATTACTGCCAGTATGTTCCATTATTATTGGACATATCATTGGACATATATCCATTATATTGAATATTTCCATTACAATCCCATTATTTAATTCCCACAATATGTTCTAATAGTTCATAATATATTCCCATGATAATCTCATAAAGTGAATTATATCTAGTCCAACCAAAAAAAACGCCATATCTCGGGATATATGCCCAGTATGGTCCCATGATATTCCCATTTGATCTCCATTGGATGGGCCAAATTTCCGGGCAACGTCAGGCCTGGGTCCGTGTTTGCGGCCCGGCGTGGACCGCGAAGCTGGCAAGCAGAGGAAGCGGCCCGTCACGGGGGCACCGCTTGGGGTTTGATGACTTGATGGGTTGGATGGGGGATAGAAGAAATGGATGGCTGGTTTTTTTGGGCTCAACTGTTAGAAATTAGGGTAATTAGTGTAGAGAATGTTGAGAGAAATGGGTTTTGAACCTTCATTTTTAGGGTGTTTAAACCAACAAGAATGCGCAGATATCATTGATTTCATTGACAAATGATGGTTGATTGGTGCAGAACGTGGTTGGCTCAAACCCTCTGTGGTTGGTTGAGCATTGCTCAAATGATGGGTAGAAGATGGGGATTTAGCAAAACAAATACAGGGTACTGGGTACAACTCTGAAATTAAAGCAATGAAAAATAACCTCATTTGGGGCTGGATTTATGATACTTATGTAAACAGGAATCTGAGGGGTGCCCTTTTGTGGCTCTTCAGATCGTGATCCGCGCATGAAACCATGGGAAACGATCCCATCCATCTCGGCAGGACGGCCTCGGGCCTGGTGGCGGGGGACGAAGAGTGCCTCGAGACCTTCAAACCGCTCTTCCTCTGCATCCACGAGCAGCTGGAGAACTTCGTCCCCGAGCTGCCGAGCAGCGGCTGGGTCGAAGCTGGGGGAAAACTGTGGGAAAGTTGGCATGTAACCATCCACAAAAAGGTGAACCAACTGGTCATGGGAAGAATGGAGGTTTCAGCAACCAAGAATATCATTATACCTTCGAACTCTCTTTTTCAGCAATGACCGCTGTTTTCTTTACATTCAAAATATGTGGATTCAATCATCAAAATGTGGGTAACTGAGTAACATTTGGTTGAATAGGTTGGTGCTGAATTTTCCAAGCGATTGGTGAAGGGCCGGTGAAGATGGATTCATGCGTTTATGTTTTGGTTACTTTGATTGGAGATCTCTCATGCCAAGCTGAAAATTCACTGAATGTTGTAGGGTGACACAGATTCGCCATAATATTCCCAAGTAGGGAGCCATGCGCCATGAAGGGTGTGCTTGGATGTTGGGATGTTGGGATTTGGAATTCACAGTTTTGGAATAGATTTGAGGCTTTGAGACTGAGCTTGGTTTGAAGCAATTTGTTTGTTGATTCTGCACATCCCATCGCAGATCACCAGAGGTCATGACAACTCAGAGATGCCTTGCAAGTGGGTCGCTGGGCAGAAATTGGAGCGAGCCATAGCGAGCCCACGTGACGTATTGGGGTGCAAACCATGTGATATTCTGGTGGATTTCAAGCTTTGCACTTCGTTCCACCAGTTTTCCGCATTCTATCCACTACAATCATCATGCAAAATAAGTAGCCATGAACACCATAAGAGACTGCAATCTTCCTCACTCCCCAAGTGGATTTGTTGTGCCACCGGGCTCAATTTCCTGGTGCCACCGCGCAACATCAACCGGTAAAAACGGGTGAAGCCTCCAACTTTACCCCAAATTTCAGCTGTCCAAATGTTGATTCCCAAATGAACTGCTGGCTTTCCCTTCCGCGCAAGGTGAAAGTCGAGATGCGACGCAACCTTGCCGGAGCCAGGTACCAGTGGGGTATCCAGAAGTTCGAATTGATGGATCGGCGCCTGAATTATCCCATATCTGACATGGCATCATATATAATTTATAACTATAATAATTATAATAATGGTTTATACCATGGATATATGGATCTATTATATATATATATTATATGTATAATGGATATGTTATGGTTTATACTTTACGACTTATAGAGATTTATAATGGTTTATACCATTCGCACTGAAACATGGATCATAAAAAGGGAATATATAATTGGATATATTGTGTGAAAAGGGATATTCTATTGTGAAGGTGATATCATAGGATAGAACGGATATATCTATGACCAATAGAAATCCAAGATGCCACACTAGCCGGTGGATTTCTTCCAGCCCAACAACTGAAATCTGGCTTGCAGATGGGCATAAACCACCAGCAAGTGTCTTTGAACTGAAGCCGGATATGTTAATATGTTGTATATGAAATTAGGTGTGTATATATATATAATATACCGGGCACTTATTATATGACTTATATATTTCATAGGTACCATGATGTATTCACTATATATATATATATTCATTCATGATGATATCTATTGAATTCCATGCCTTCCACAGAAAACGCTCAGCGCCAGGTTCGCCCCGTCGTGTTCCAAAGAGGACCGACGCGAGGTGGAACGGCTGCTGGTCAGCTGTATGCACAACCAGGAGGCGCTGCTGGGTGTTTTTATCCGTTGGAAGTTGGGTGATTTCCATGGGAAATCCATGGAAAGCATTGGGATTTCACGGAATATGTTGGATTTAATGCGGGTTCAACGGTGGGAACTACATAACGGGATATGCCAGTATATGTGTATATACAATGCACATATATACAATATATACAATATACACATATATATATATATAAAATTTGGTTTAATCCCATGGATGTGGAGAAAACTGTGGATTTAATATGATTTCATTGAATATATGGTTTTACTCCCTCAACAATTTCCTGTCAATGTTCCCTTCAAGTCTTGGATTACTTCAAAAAAGTGTGGTGATTTGATGGGATTTCATCGACTATAACATCTATAACGGGATTTAATCAGGATTGAATCCCATTTATGCGGATAGAATAGGTATCAGCGATTAATTCGTAAGCAGATAGAGGGTTGATTTAATGGTGATGGAATGGGGATTTGTTTACTGTAGTCACTATGAATTTAATATATGGGGGGGTATAAGCCGTTTGTTCATTTGGCCCAAATTAATCTCTAGTTCAACGGTTTGGTTTGGAAGAACTGCAGAAACCCATGGTTCTTATTCTCAAAATCAAGGGGTTGGTTTTAAACTGTTCCTTAAACCTGTTCTGGGATGAATGCACGAATCTTTGTTGGTGAGTTCACTCAACCATCGTTCCTTAAACCTGCCAGGTGGTGCCCCTGAATGGACAGATGCTCGGCTGATCCCACATGGTGGAAAAGGCGATGTTTCCTTTGAAGCCTCTAGAAATTCATATGGCCATGGGTCATCATGAAAACCACCAATATGGGTAAAGTCGGTAAAGTAAAGATTGTTCTGTTCATTTTAGGCGATGAAAATTGAGGTACCAGGGTTTGACCCATCCCCATGTCAAGAGGGCCACAATAGGATTTTTCCTTAGGTAAATCATGTTTATCATCTATAAATGGACCATGGCTTCCGTGGTTTGAATAACCAGAAGGTATATGGGTTAATTTTTCATAAGGCCCATAAAAGCCCGTTAAATTCCATTCAATCCACGTGTACCTCATTATCTTCCCATCACTGTTGTAATGGATCATCAAATGCCAGTAAATTCCATGAAATCCATTAAATTCCATTAAAATTTCATTAAAAACTCCATTAAATTCCATGACATCCATTAAATTCCATTAAAATTCCATCAAAATTCCATTAAAATTCCATTAAAATCTATGAAATGGATCGTTTTTGAGGTACTATCCGTTGGCATTTTCAACGAGCTATGCTCCGATGCCCAACGGCATGGATCCACAGGCGGGGATCTGCCAATCGATTTACCATTTGCCCCACCAAAAGTGAAACTTGTTGGCAGGGAATCAACATATGAATGTGTATATTATATATATATACACATATATCATATAACATGTACGATGGATGTTTATACATATGTACATACATACAGACATTTGTATGCGTGTATATATATGTAGGCATAGACACATGCGTGCATTGATGCAGAATTGCAACTGCAAGTCTCGACATGTTTTAGAAGGATAACCTTGCTAATGTATGGGCAGCCCTTGAACCACGCCGAAGGAGGAACGGACTTTGGTTGAGCTGGGCCAGTCTCTTGTCGCCGAAAATGTGAGGATCTATGTTTCCACTGGGTCCCTTACGACCTGCTGATTTCCCGGGGAAACCTTATGTATACATGGGTACTTTAAGAATCTTCTGCCATAAATCGGGATACAAATGTGCCAATCAGCTAAAAGTTTAATTTTTGCAGGGTACGGTATCTAATTGCCATGTTTCCAAAGGCCCTTCATTTTTTAGTGCGGGAAATGATGATGCCATCCTATGGTGGGCCCTCAGTTGGGAACGCAGATCCACCTTTGTGGCGATTCCACAATTCAGTGTTGAGGCCCAGCATGGAATCCTTGACCTTCCTTTCAATCACTGGTTGGTGGTTTGGA